>JAIEZT010000013.1:7749947-8349947 GCA_019594935.1 Periophthalmus modestus | reverse complement strand
TCAATCGAGCTTGTTGATGCTAGCAGGAGTCCTTTATCAATGTTCATATCTTGATTTACGGATAAAATTGTGGAAAAACACCAGGATCATGTAAAGAGGGTTAATACGAACATTTCACGGAGCAGTTAGAGAGAGGGGCGACCATGTTTAATCAAGAAAATCAATAAAATACATGATCATAATGACATTTTATTAAAAGAGAAGAGTTCAGATAAAGTCCTTGTGGTCATATACACAACCAAACACAACTATTTTCAGCTTTCTTCGCGCTTCAGGAGGACTATTCCAGGCTAGGCTATTGTTGGAGTTTTACTTATATATTTTGTTTATATTGTGCAATTAACAGCTACAACTAAGTCAAAAATTCCACTGATCACCTAACTCATTACTATGCGCTCTTTCTCTCTGTCCAGTGTCAGAGAGTATAGTTAAGGACACCAACCTGAATGTTTAAAATGCAGAAGAAGAACCCGAGGTGAAGTAGGGGCTGATGGGAATCTTAGAGGAGGGCAAACACTGCATGAATTAACCTATCAGAGCGGCGACAGCACAAAGAGGAGAGGAGACGCGAGGAGAGGGAGTACACAGGAGGTACAGAGCGTCCCGGCGTGAACTAACAAAATAAGAGCAAGGTTATTCTAAAGGTGCACTGTGTAACTTTTCTGGACGTGCACCAGCTTCATGGTGGTGTAACTTTTCTGCTGGTTTCATCTTGCATTCATTCTATTAAAAGTGTTGTTATAATGTTTAAGAAAATACCTTGGAAAACAGGTATTTTTCTAGCTGTGAGCAGGGTCACCTCTCCACAGATCTGACCCGTACCTCGGTCTGGTGGTGTAATTTCTCCATGGAGTTATGAAGATAAGTTTAATATTCTAGGCATATTGCATAACATCTCCATGGAGACAAGCAGGTGGCCAGAAAAGTTACACAATGGGCTTTTAAATGAAGATCAGAAAAGAATAACTCTAATTGTAATTAATGAATCAATCTTTTACAATGGATTTTTGACAGTGTCTCACTAAAGGATGTGTCGTCTTTTCTTTCACTGTCAGTCACTCGTGTTTCTTAATAAAAGTTGCTGTGATGGTTGCCGATTGTTGCTATAGAGATAATCTTCACCAATTTGTATTTTCATATGAATGAGATGTTTAATTAAACCGGGGCGGCTAATGAGCCTGAATCAACAAAGGCAATGCTGTAACATTTGAACAAAACATCATGAGGTAGAACCACAGACGAACAAACCACATGGGATTATTCCACCCTAATGAAATGGTAGTACAAGTAGTAGTAATAGCAACAGTATCAATAGTAGTAGTAGTATTAGTAATAGTAGTATCGGTAGTAGTAGTAGTAGTAGTAGTAGTAGGATTAGTAGTAGTAGTACTGATAGTAGGAGTAGTAGTAGAAGTAGGATTAGCAGTAGAAGTAGGATTAGTAGTAGTAGTAGTAGCAGTAGTAGTAGTGGTAGTAGTAATAGTTGTATTAGTAATAGCATTAGTAGTAGTAGTAGTAGTAGTAGTAGTAATAGTATCAGTAGTAGTAGTAGTAGTAGTAGTAATAGTATCAGTAGTAGTAGTAGTAGTAGTAGTAGTAGTAGTAGTAGTAGTAGTAGTAGTAGTAGTAGTAGTAGTAGTAGTAATAGTATCAGTAGTAGTATCAGTAGTAGTAGCAGTAGTAGTAATAGTGTCAGTAGTAGTAATAAAAGTAGCAGCTGTATCAGTAGTAGTAGTATCTGTATCCCACGGCAGTAAACGTAGCAGAACTTCATGCAAACAAACCATTTGTCAATTTTTTATGTAACTTTTGTGGTTTTGGATCAGTGGACGGGGGCAACTCCTTTTTTCAAGGTAAATATATAAATGTGTTAAAAAAAATTGTAAATGAATAGTACGTTTATTCTGACACTGTGAAACATTCCAGGCAAAGCAATAACATCTCCATGGAGACAAAGGAAAGTTTCATAGTGTCCCATTTACCCAGTGCGTGGGACTGTGCTCTGTCAAGTTTATTCACAGATGTACAAAATTGCTGTGTTTAGTGATTAAAAGACAAGTGCATGTTGAAAATACCGAGGAAGGAGATTTGAGATGAAAGGAATTAAAGTCTTGAATTGTTTTTGCCAAAAGTGTGCGTTCTGAGAGGAGATGGGCGCCGGCTAATTTCTCCATTTGAAGGTTAATTAGCGCTCGCAGTGAGAGCTACAGGACCTTCAATCAAAGACGGTAAACACAACGACGCGGTGCCTCTGGGAACATCTGAGCTGAGAGGAAAGAACAGTTTGAATTTTTGAAATGTGAACTTTTACTGCAAAACTTTTGAGGGAAGAGAGAGAAGAGAGGATTATGGACGAGTGAAATGTATACAAAGTACACCACCATGCTCAAGTTACAGTTTAAAGGTGCACTAAGGAACTTTTGTGGTGGAGGGTCAATCATCCACATTGCTTTACTTAGATTCTATGGCATTAATCGCCATGGAAACAAGCAGATGACACCACCAGCCAAATTACGTGTTAGATCTGTGGAGTAGAGACCCTGATCACAGAAACAATGCATGTTTTTTTTTATATATATATATTTTTTTCAACACATGGAATGAATGAATAAATGCTAAATGAGTTTAATGCCATACTGTGGAACATTCCAGGCAAAAGAAAAGCATGGTGCAAAATTTAAAAAGTCATTTGGATGCAAAACAGTGGATCTCTTATGAACAAGGTTGATATAAAATAAATGATAAATTTAAAAAAATTAAAAAAGAAATAAAATACTAAGTAGAAAATAAATAAATAGAAAATAAATAAATAACAAAATAGAAAATACATAAATAAATAAATAGAAATTGTTTTTGTCAGTTATGGTATTCAGAACAAAAAAATAAAAATATATATTGCAAAATGTAAATGCAATAAATAAATAAAGATTTGGTCACTACATATAGGCTCTGTGACAGCGAATGTCTCTCCCCACTCTTCACTGACACTGATGCTCGCTAATGAAACTTATGAACAAAAAATAAATAAATAAATAAATAACTACAGGTACATCAACTGGGGTGGTTTGGATTTGAGAAAACTTTAGAAAAACATAGACTTGATAGAAATGGTAAATGTTACCACTTAAAACACGAAGTAGCTGAAACAATAGGCTGAAAAATAACTGTTAATTTCTAATAGGTTTGATTTGGGGCTGCACCCTTCGTGTCAACAGCCCTGTATCTGGAGCGCTCTGCAGGGAGGAGAGCTCATTAACCAGAGGGGAGAAATCAAATTAAAGAAGGAGAGGATTAGTCCAAGTACTCTCAGCTCTGCTCGAGTTTGGATCCAATGTTTGAGGAGAAAAGGGCACACACACAAAAAAGAAAAATGAAGAACTGTTTTTGGAGGAGACTCATTCAGAGATCTCTAAGTACTGGTTTAGTTCACAGTATTTCAACCAGCAAAGACTAAAACTAATAGAAATAATTGAGATGAAGAGTGTTTTGAAGTGAATTTTGGTGTTTGGACCCTGTATTAAAGGGAAAGTTATTTTTGGATATGGTAAATGGCACACAGTCACATTTTTATATAGCGTTTTTCCACATTCAAGGCACTTTACATCAAGGAACCGCTCACCCATTCACACATAAATTCATACAGCATTCATCTGTGGGAGCTGGAATTGTCAGTGGTTGCTCAACCAGTGATGTTAAAGTGGGATTTGACCTGTCAACCTTCAAATCAGTGGACAAATACTCTACCAGCTAAGGTACTGTCACCCCCAATATTTCCCTGTTGACTGGTGAGGGTGACGAGGAGGCTGTTGGTACTACTGCTGCTGCGAATATTTTTTTTTAATAATAAGTCTGGTGTATCTATATTAACACCCTCTCGTTGTTTATGTGGGTTTGAGATATATTTTCTTACTACTCCTTACAAATTAATTCATTTATTTTACAGACAAAATAAGTTCCCAATATATTATAATATACCATTTTCTAACAGTTACTGACGGCGCTTGACATCCAGCTCCTCCTACAGTTGAGTGTGTCGTCCCTGCTGTCTCTCCCTCCATATGCAAACTTTGAGGCCATGGACCTCTCGTGCCATTGGTGTGCTTCCCAAGCTGGCAGCTGACTGACTCCAGGGCCCTGCGTTTGATTGGAGCGAAGATCCAGAGCCTGGCCAATCCTGGTTTTCCACCTGTGGCAGCACACCTTTAAAAAGACCCGCCCCCTGCTGCTCCTTGCCCTTGATTTCAGACTAAACCGCATGCCATACCAGTTTTGATACTCGCTGACTCTTCTTTCGTTAAATATTGTTTGCTGTGTAATATTAAGTTTGCGGTTATTGTGACGTCCTCATTTGCCGCTTTATTAAGAGCTGCTTAGTATTTACCTTTTTACATCCTGGGTCGTGTTACTTCCTTCTACCCAAGGAACGGCTTGTAACGTATTGGGGGCTCATCCGGAATAGTAATATGTTATCTGGCTTTCTGCTACTTTGTGCAAATTGCAAACTAAAATTGATTCCCCATTACATTTTCCTTATAGCTAGTGATTTACATTTGTGTAGAGCAGTAACATTATGTGTGGCGATAATTTAATCTTCTACAAATTTAAATATTGCACCATTGTTCCTGTTCTCAGTTGTTTGAATATCTATTCTCGTCTCATTCACATCACAGAAGTAAACTCATGCAAATCAGACTCACCTTTTAAACAGTCTGTACTGAAAACCTGTGTCCACCCTGTTGGTGTGTCCTGGACCAGTGCATTATGGGAACATGGCATCTGGATGGACAGGGAAAGACAGGAGAAGATCCACCAACAATAACAATCACTGTACTGAAGGTTATAGGGGTCAAAGGGCAAAGGGCAGCATCACCTTAGAAAATATAAAGAAGAAAAAAAACCCAGATGTGTCACTGTGTTTATCGAATTAATCGTTGTGGTGGTTAAAATGGCCTCGACACAGATTGGCAGCCAAGTCTCTCAAGTCAGTATGTCCCAGGTCAGTTACTATGGCAACAGAACATATTTTACCTTCATTAAGAGCAGAGGGAATGAATGAATAATGCAACATAAAGGCTTAAGATAGTTTAAAAGGTATGTATTTTTTTTTTAATTACAGGTGCAATATGTAGCTTTTCTGGTGGAGGGTTTACCACCTGCTTCTCTCCATGGTGATTTTATTGCTTTGTCCAAAATGTTGCACAATATGGCATTTTAAGGGTCCATGTTACTCTATTTCCTGATCTACCGTATGTTATAATGTTGTTTCCTTCATCACAAACAGACCTGGAGTTGTGTTTTGTTTCATTCACACGTTTAACACAAAAACCCTGCATCTTTAGGGTTTGAAAACACTTTGTTCCACCTTGTGATGTCATGTGGTAATACAGGAAGTGCTCCACTCTGTTTTTAAACTCCATACACCTTCACTGGAATAATTTGGATAATTTCAGCTCTGGAATTGTCAGTCTCTACTGAACAAAAGGTAGAAGGTAGGAGTTAATTTGAAAACTCCCTCTTTATGACATCACAAGGTGGAACAGAGCATTTTGAGCTTTGAAGATGTTGACAGAATAATAATACTGGATTACTCAAACAAAACACAACTTCAGGTATGTTTTTGATAAGATAACAACATTATATCATGGCTTAAACCTCACAAGAGTATATTTTGTGTAATATAGGACCTTTAATTAGATATCTCCATGGAGACAGGGAAGTTCCAGTAAGAATGCATGTGTGTGGATAATGTGGATAATGAAGTTTGGACAAGATCATAACGGTATTTCTTCTTTTAAAATGATTTGGTTTAATTGAACATTTCCTTTGAATCTAAAAACTTACACTTCTACCTGGAGACGTCTCGTTTGCTGGGGTTTGGTCAGAGCTTTTATGAATCGGAAACGTTAGAGTGATTATCTTAAAATAACAAATTTGATGGAACGGCCTGAAGCGCTTCCCTTTGCAGTGTTGTGTTACTGTTGAGGAGTTTTTAGGTCGAAAACTCCAATTCACGAGATCTGAAGGGTTCATGTGAAAAACCCTCCGCTCAGGTTAACCTCATAGGAAATGTCAAAAATCTGTCGACTCTCCCTGATGGTCACGCTTGTTTAGGTCTTTACAAAGAGCCAGAAGAGGAGGTTAAAGTTTACATTTGAGAACAAGACAATTTAACAAAATCTGAGTTAATTTTTACCTTATGCTTTACGTCATAATATCACGGTGAAAATGGTTATTCTTTCATTTTGGACTAAACTTGGAAACCATTATTAAGTGTTTAGAATTTAGTCGAAGCTACTACATGTTACAATATTTATCCTGGCACGGGACTCGATTAAAGTATTTGGTATCTGGTCGAATTTGTATATTATAGAAACAATGTGATGAGGATACGACAGTTACAACAGAACTTCTTAATATCATGTTCTTAATGTAACGCAAAGGTTGACGGTCGAATCAGAGCGTAATTTTATTTTTTCAAGACACTTCATCTTGGTTAGTCTACTCAAGCAGCTGTGGGCAACTTTCGCTCCAAGTGGTACAGAGCAGGGGTCCTCAAACTTTTCAGGCCCTCAAAATAACTAGGCAACCAAAATCTAAATTAAACCAGATTTAATTGTTTTGTGATATGAAATCGTTACAGACGTCAGTTTCATTTTGCAGTGGGCTAGTTTGTGTTATTTGACCTAATTGTGCAAAAAATATTCACCTTATTCTGGACGTTGCCGTGGGTCATTTGGGTTGTATTATTTTACATGGGGCTGCCAATCTTGACCGCAAATAAGTTCTATACGGACTACAGAGCTGTTTTAAAGCCTTCCTGCGAATCAGTACAGTGTTGACTTGTTGCTCACATGAATATAGAGCGTTTTACAAAACTGCGCCTACTTCATATCAGACTCTAGCGGGCAAACTTTCCTCACACTCTCCATTGAAATGACTGGGATTCTCGCATAACCCAAAGTGCCACCACAAAGAAAGCACAGTTGAGTAGCATTTATGTCAATCCTGTCAAACAAAAAGACATTAAAAAGTGTCTAAGTTTTAAAATGATATCTTCCAAGTCATCTTTCCACCGCAGCTCAGTGCCTCGTGACCCACCGCAATGCAAATGTTTGGAGTATCTGTAAATAATAGGTGTGTTAAATGGTGTTTCAGTGTAGGTAGCTCCTCCCTTCAGACAGATATAAGGCAGTGTCCTCCAGTAATCTGACCAGACCTGAAGAAGCAGCTTCAATGAGCAGCGAAACGTCTTCACTCCTACAACTTTTTGTCCATTTGACAGATTTGACAGCTGTTTACACTGTCCGCAATGAAACATACGGCGCAGGTGTTATTATTGATTTGTACCTTTCTCTCCATCACACTCATGCTTGTTAGATTTATATTGAAGATTCCCGTGACAGACACTGGCTCTGTTTCTCCTAATGAGCGTCGCAGATAGCATCAGCCCAGCGCTTTCTCCAACACTGAAAATATAATTAGTCCTGATTAAAATGGACACTGTTTAATTAATACCTCCGCGGGCCCCTTCTCCATTTCCTGCTCTGCTTATCTCCTCTCGACCAATCACATTCAGACGTCACTCCGCTTGTTTGGGCCTGATGTACGGCTGTGTAAATGACAAAAACAACGCACACAAAGGATGGTCGTATATCACCCTCGGTAATTAAGATTGAATTAAATTTAAATTGGCAAATGCACAGACAAGTAATTAGTCGGATTGTAGCGTTTTGCATAGATTTCACTGTAAGCATTTGAGCATCATTTAATGACCATTACAAATTATAAGCTATATTATTTGCCAAAGGATATTTACTGAAAAATGTGAATTGAAAATATAGTCATAACATTAGCATCTGTCTCAATATGTACAACAGATGTAGCTCGTTTCCATGGTAACTTATAGGCTGGTTTAGATTGAAATAGTGTGAGTGAAACAAAAATGTGTGAGTGAAACAAAACCCAACTTCAGGTATGTTTTTGAGGAGGTAACAACATTCTAACATGGCTAAAATCTCACAAGAGTCAATTTAGTGTAAGATAGAACCTTTATATATATTTACTTTCTTGTGTTATTATTTTGTTGAAATATGAAGGAAGAAATCGTGAATGGCAGAGGTTTCCTTTTGTTACCCTTATATGCTGTATAGTTATAATCGAAGACCCTTGTGGATCATTATGTTTATTTAATTTAGATGCAATATTCATGTAAAACGAGTTAATAAAACAGCTGACTTCTGTGCCCAATGACTAAAGTGCCCAATGGGAACTGACTGTTTGCCTTAAACCCTTTAAGGACTAAGCACATTATAGACTATTATAGCTCACCTAGACTTTTATTCTTTATTTAGCCATAAAAATCATGTTAAAAGAAGTATCAGCATGTACTGCCTTTTTTCCACACATCTAGCTCTATTTGACATCTTTATCCATCCTTATTTTTCCTTTGATCAATCAAACAACTGACTGGGAGAATCCCGGTGGCACCTGCGCTCTGATTGGTCATCTTTGAGGGACAATGTTAGCACATTACCGTAATGACAGTAACATATTTAAAGAGTCCCATGCCTCTGCTTTGAGATGCCATTTGAATTTACGTGATGGCACAATTGGTTGCGGAGTTATACAGTAATGGAAAGTAAGCAAACGCAAGTCTAACGGTGGCGATGGCATTGGATGCTACGTCATAACAACAAAGAGTCGTACAGCTGTCGTTTCCTCTGATGGATAGCTGCAGATCACACTAGTGAGTAGCAGATTTTTTTTCATTTCTACCAAAAATGATGAGACAGCACTGCTAAATCCTACACATAATATCAAACAAGAAAATAAATGTGGAGAACAAAGTCAGTACAGAGCAGTGGGTGTGTGCAGGTGGCAGTAAAAACAGGAGATGATCGGTGAAATGGTGTCCTGAAAATAAGCGATTAAAGATTGTTCAAACATGAATCACTCCAAATAGGTGAGTAAATGGTAGGTCTGTCCCCAATTAATTTTTCTTCTATTGGAAAAGTATTTTAATCTATACAGAATTGTAAAAGCAGGTATTTTAAGACATTCCCTACATTTTAAAAGTAAGTTTGTTTGATGAAAATCATATGGAAATAACTGCCAGAGACTACCCTCGATAGTTTCTCTGTCATGATTCAATATCAGATTTATAGACAGGAGTAAGTCAGTGGAGCTAACTCATTCGAAACATGTTCTTAACTCATGGTTCAAAATTGTACATACCCTTTAAAGTCCTGACCAAGCCCAAGATCGGGAGATGGGTCCCACTGCTCCTAACTGGTTGTTTGAAGGATGGGTCAAATGCAGAGGACAAATTTCACTACAAGGACAGTAATAAGTATACCATAACATAACCTTACTAAATACACTAATACACTTATACTGGGTTAGAATACAGCCATAGACATACTACCTTTACGCTAAAATAAAATATGAAATGAAACAATAGAGAAGCAATTTGTTTAAACTACAACGAGAGAATAAGAATGCGTCAGCAAATACATCCCCACTGGTTAAACAGTTAATTAACTCTAGCCCATTATCAGACCAACGTCGTTAATTACTTTTTTCTGCTACATTTTGAAGCCTTTTCTCGCCCCTCTCCTTCTGTCAATTATCCAATCACCCACAATGCATCACCAGCACATCCTCTTTTCTTCCTCTCTCTGCATTTTCGCGTTTCTTTTGCTTTCCATCGGCTGTTTGTTATCTCCCATCGATGGGTAAACATTCGGTAGCTCAAACTTTGACCCCTACGACCCCAGCGCGACCCCAGGAAAATGTACGCATTGAAAAGGGACAGTGGTATTGAGGGAAGCTATCGGGGAGGGCTTATCTCAGCAGCAACAGAGGAATATTACAGAGGTCTATGGGGATTCACATACCACATTTTAAAGCTTACACAGGCTCTTATCTGCGTAGGGGTTTTTGAGGGCTGTGCGGAGGCATTTTTTTAAATAAATCATATATTGGTTGGGAGTTTTCAGATTTTAGAGCATATTGATGTGCCTGTTTCAGATGGGGCAGGAACCAGTATCCCTATATCAATTCTATGGAGTTGAAATATGCCCATTATGCTACTATATTTATTCAACTTGTTAAAGATTATTCCGTGGAGACAAGATTGGTGTGGGCCCTTCACCAGAAAAGTTACACTGTGAATCTTTAAATCTTAATATTACAAGTTGGATTACTTCTTTTGGTTAAATGACACTGGGGGCGAGATGGTTTAGCGTCTTGCCCAAGGACAGAATTCATCTGTAGGAGCTAGAATTGCATCGCCAACCACATCTATCAATGATGTGTATGCTGAGAGTGGGATTTGAACCAGCAACCTTTGGATCAGTGGACAAACACGCTACCAGCAGAGCTACAGTCGCCCTGCTAAATCTACTTTCTTCTTTCACGGTTTGAATATGCAGTTATGGTTTTGTCTTTGCCCATAATATTGACACAACATGTTCCATTGAAGCACTATTTCAAATTGGTACAGATTTCTGTCGCCCCCTCCAGGCAACAATATAGAATGGAGCATGTTTAAAATGCTCTTTAGCAGCATGGCTATTTCCAACATGGCGCTAAATAATAGATTATCTGAAAAGGAGCACGTGGTTTCAGTTGTTTACACAGATCATTTTAGTTTGTTCAGAAGCAGAGGTATGCTTTTGATGAAAGGAAAATATCTTATCAAATCTTAAGGAAAAGTAGATGTGAGAACACAAAACCAGCTAATGTGCCATGTTGGTGTTTTCAGTGGACAAAGATCTTACAACTGTTTAAAAGCAGATTAGAACAAATCCAGTGCAGTTAAGTCTGAAATAATCACAGATACAACAGGATTAACGCGCTGAGGGAAAAGGGAAGAGGGGACCGTCCTGAGTGAGAATTAGAGACATAGGTGACAAAGCAGCCCCCCATGTTATTTTTGGTTCGATGAGAAGATAGTTCCTGATCTTTAGGGCATTTTTTTCAACTCAATGATGAGGAAGTAAAAATATAAAAACATATTAAGTTTAAATTATCCATACGTGTGCATTTATCAAAACTTCTCTAAAAAGACAATTTATCATCCATGACACTGATAAATGGTCCAGCTCAAATTGCGTTTTGATTACAATGTATTGTGTAGCGCTAGTGTAGGCTCCCAGTACAGTCAAATGCATCAGAAATATTTATAATCCGATGTTACTTCACTAAAATATTTTAAATTATTATATTTAATCAACTTGCATCTATAGATTTACATGGAACACTGTAAATTACAAGGTTTTAAGGTTTATGAAAATTGATTTTTCTGACAGGGGACATATAGATCACCTCATGAAGTACCATCTACATACATTAGACTTACTACTATTATCAAGATTTATATGTAATTGTAATAGGCTAATACCATTTGACATTTTTACACCAGTTTTCAGTAATTTACACAAATAAGAAATGGGATATCATTAATGTATTTACTTTTTGCAACTTGTATGTCGACAAAATCAAGCAAGAAATTTAAACCTGACTCTTTCCATGTTTATGTATTCAGGCAAACCATAGAATTGTGTTTGTTTTTAGTTTTTGAAGTTGTTTTTTTCTCAAATTGATGTATCTAAATATAGCCTGCAGTTACTCAAGACAGTCTGTCTAAAAAAATATAAGCCATATATAAGCCATAACTATGAAGAATGTAAAAATAGCAGAAAATGTCCAGCATGAATCTATTATATAACTAGAGTTTGTATAAATGCCAAGCGAATACAAATTTCAAACCAAAATGGATGTAGTGGATTCAGCAGATGAGAAATTGGAGAGACACAGGAGTAAAAAAAAAAAAACAGTGATTTTTCTCTGGTCTGCGTCTGGTTTTCTATAAGAGGAACGAGGAGAGATAAGGCTAAAAGGACTGTCACTCAGAGGGAACAATCCGCACAGTGTCCCCTCCTCCTCCTCCTCTTCCTCTTCCTCCTCCTCCTCTGCTCCCGTCTGCTCCGAGTCTCTCCAATTTCCAGAGATCGGAGCAGAGATAGAGAGGAGCAGGCTGACATCATCACAGACCCTCACTAAACAAAACACTGTTACAAGGCGGGCAGTTTATTAGGTTCGGAGATGTGCATTCACTGGCGATTATATAAAAAGTATCTAATTTTGTTTTGATTACTTTTTGATTTTAGAACCTTGAAGTGAATTTTCTTTATATTTTTAATTGTGGTTATTAAAAAAAAAAAAAAAAAAAAAATGATATCAACATAAGCTTAGCCGTGGAGAACCCAAGAACCCTTTTCTTTTTTTGGAAAATTATGAACATTGCATTAAATTGCTGCTATAAGTTCATTGAACACTGAAATATCCACTTTTTCCCTAATTTAGGATCAGGGCCAAATTTGACCCATTGGGCTTGCTAATTTATCCAAAAAGAATATAAAACATACTTCTAGACATTCTGCAAGCTATTACTAAAAAGATTAACAAAAAAAAAAAAAAAAAACAACAACACAATTTTACCAACCACTGGTTTGCTGAGAAGACAATTTTGTTTGAGTGTTGTTTTAATCTGCAAAATAAGCTTTAGCGTTACCATTGAGACACAAACATCTCTTTCTAAACACAGAAGAGTCCTCCGGTGAAGTATTCTGTTTATTTGTGTAGAGTTTAACATGTTGTCATTGAGATCCACCCGCAGCTCTCTGTTCTCTGATCTTTAAATATTTATTCATTTTAGCGTGACTCAGCAAAAACCTCATAGAGAAACAAGTGGACAGGAAGTAATGATGCTAACAGTGAGGTTCTGGGCTCTGTTGTGCACAGAGCTTATTCTTTGCCAGAGGCTCATTTACAGCCCATCCCCTTTTTAAGAGTATGACAGTAGTGGTCATATGTATAAAAACAGATACATTTAATGGTGCACTGTGGAACTTTCTGGTGCACCATTAACTGGCTCAGGTACTGGTTCCATTATATCGGTTAAGCTGATCTTCTGGTTGGACCTTCAAATGAATGTAATAACACTATTTTGGGGTGATTTTGTCTAAAACGTCTAGTAAGGTTTGAACTCCTATTCATTCTAAGTAGTAGTTATTTGAAGGATAAATAACAGTTACATAACACGATCTCTAGATCTCTGTAGTAAGTCAACTGTGTTTTAAGGAAATAAGAGCTATTTTCCATCCCTACCACAGACTGTATAAAGAAGTGGACTAAATGAGTGTGACGTCACCCATAGCGTTCGGCTCCAGTTAAATGAAGCTCATCGAGGCTAGCGTTTACACAGGCGAATTTGGAGCAGAGTTCCATATCTGGAATTCTGACTGTGAGTATCATAGCAACCAAAGAGCCAATCCAGAGCGAGGCTGATGAAGGTAACGCCCCTTCCTGCCCTCACCTCTGGTTTAGCATGGAGCGGCCACTTGGCAACGCTGTCAATCAAACCTATTGCTAACGCTAGCAGGAGAGACCACGGGGTAAGAATGTGTCTGATTCGTGTGTTATTAATGTTCATATCTCGATTTACGGACACAATAGCGTAATGGAAAACCAGGATCACATAGAGCAGGTTAATATGAACATTTTAAGACTAAAATGGCAAGGCTTACTGTAGCAGTAACAGAGAGAGGGGTGACAATTTTTCAATGTAAAGAGAATTAGAGCCAGAGTCAATGGAACCGGAAGTGCGCCCATGATCACTTCCTATGTGGGACACGGCGGCTAGCAGGTTAGCTATGTTAATTTATATATACAGTCTATGGTCCCTACACTGGTATCTGTTAATATCAACTGCACATATTTAAAGTCAAAGTATCGACATCGGCATCAGAACTGAAATGGCTGGATCGGTGCATCCCTATCCACAGTGTGGCACTAAACTTTTTTTTAATCTAGCATTTATTCACCTACAGGTCAAATAAATACTTTGAAAAACATAGGTTCAGTCAATTTTTTTGAGAAGTAAACAGACTCAAGCTAGTGGACAGTCCTAAGAAGTTATGTATAAATAGTAGCATTGCCTTGACATATTAGTACAGTCTAACTCGATTACAGAGCAGTGCAGTAGCTCTCAGTCCAGCGCACGTTCTTGTTGAAGACACAGCAAACAGCAGTGTGGACGAGACCAATGGATTCTGGACAGACATCAGAAAATCCCCTCGTCTGGACTTTGCATGTTTAAAGTCACATTAAAGGGACTGTGTTTGTGACGTAAATGAAGGTGCGAGGAATGCACTTTAATTGGGTGAATCTGGGAAACATGTGAGGAACTTTCCGTTTACATATCTCTAGTTCGTTGCTATGGAATTGTGCTTAGTAAGGTTTTCATGTTTTATATATTGTTTAAATTGGGCAAGATTTGTAAAAAAAAAAACAAAAAAACAAAAACAAAAACAACAAAAAACTCCTCCACTATTGTCAAACCCAGGAAAATTTGTTTTTTTGCAAAAATATTTATCAAATATCTAGAAATAGATTTACAAATTTCACTAAAATGCAGCTAACTTGTCATAAGCGCAACATAACCCAACCACACAAAAGCATGTTCCCCAGGGTTTAGATTTTAATCACTTCTCAGTTGTTGTCAACAAACCATGATTAAATGCTGCTTTATTTCACATTTGGCAACAAAGTAAGGGTGGGCGATATGGCAAAAAAAACAAACAAAAAAACAAAAATCATATTGTGATTTAGCCTTGATCAAAATGTCAATGTTTCTCATGATTCTTGTACACTTAAGGGCTTTGCATTGCTTTTCAGAGGTAACCAAAGCCATCCTCTTCTTTTGAGAGTTCCCACTTTACTCTGATTGGTAAACTGCACCTGTCAGTCACTCTGAGCATGACAGGCACTGACCAATAGCAGGAGTGGGTGGGGAAAAGTCACTGTTTTTGAGCAAGAACTAAATTCCAATACAATCATGCCTCGAAATTAACAGTTCATCACAGGGTAATCACTAAATTATTTTATTATTGTTACATCACCTATCAGAGAACTGAGATGATCTATGATTTATGAAGAATGAAATGTATTAAATCATTAAACAGAGCATTTTTACTTGACCAAACTGTAAGATAAAGCTATTAGACGTTGATTCTGAATGAGATAAACAGGAACACTGTACAAAAACATAGACTATTTCATAAGCAGCCATTTTGTTTTTCACATTCTCAACATAAGATTTGCGGGCTAATCTTGATCAAATGCCCCTCATAACAATGTAAATCACCTGTCATTATTATCTAGTTGTTAGATATCTATTGTCAGGACTGTACCATCTTCTTCTGTGGGTCGAACACGTAGCGTTTGAAGTTGAGACGAATGGACACAGGCTGAGTGGACTCTGCTTTTGGCTCCTCTTCACCGGTTTGTCCTTTAGATCCAGATTTACCTTTCTTCTTTGAGGTGGAGTTCAGCAGCTGTTTTGTCTCTGGAAGTAGGCCCTCTAGAAGAACCAAATACAGGGATATGTCATAAATAAATAACTAAAAACATAACTAAATAAATATCTCACTAACTAATAAAAAACTTGCAAGGTGGATGAAGTGGCTTGCCCAAGAACACAATGTCAATATTCAACGTTGCCAACCGCAGCATCCTGAGATCGCTTTCCTGATTCAACAGATGGAGGAATGTCTCTCCCACCACTTTGCCCCAATTCATAAATATCCCATTCTGTCTACAAACCAAAAAATCTTAAATAAAATGTAATCTTAGTTATGGGGATCTGAGAACCTCTAACTAATAGGGATGGGACCATAAATAATAATATCGTTTATCGTGATAAAAGGGTCGACAATAATCGTTTGTGTGATATTTCATATAATCTTGAGAATCGTCATGAAAGATTATCTATATTATATCTCCAGAATGTGCAGAAAAAACTTGATGTTCTCTTCTAGATCGTACACGCTGACATTGGCCTCTGCTTTGAAACTGTTGGATCCACTACTTCACTCTGCCCTTCATTTTATTGCAGGTGATGGATTTGAAACACATCACTGTATTCTCTATGAAAGTGGGTTGACAATCACTGTGTTAGAAAAGAACAGCACTGTATGAAGGGACAACTTCAGAAACTGCCAGAATACCTCACGTGCTTGTTAATCATTCTTACTGCACCATTTAATACCAGATCACATGACTGCATAAGGCTAAGGACAAGCAAAACTGATATGGGAAAGAGGCTTTTAGCTGTTTTGCTTCACAAAAATGGAATACTCTCCAAGGAAAAGCAAAACTGGAAACGCTGGTGACACAATCGCAATTTAATAATCTTTATAAACTTTTATACACACAGCTGCTCCTGTAATTAATGCTCGATATGGACTTGTATACTTGTTTGTTTAGTTTGTTTTTCTGCTTGTATTGTATTTTAAACAGGGCGCCCATGAAAAAAAAGAGTCCAAGTGCACTCATTGGATTCTCTTGTATAAATAAAGGTAAAGAAAGAAAGTTGTTTTCACTTAAGACAAAGTACAATACTATAACAGTTGTTTAAATATAGAACCTATTCATAACATTATAACTATTCATACCCATAACATTTTTAAAGTGTCAGCAACTTTAATCATTATCGTGATATAATCGTTAATCGCAATTATTTTGGCCATGACAATCGTGACACCAAATTTCACTATCATCCCACACCTACTAACTAAATAAATAAATGTGGAAAAATTGTGAAACGAGCTTATAAACTCATCACTGTGAGTAATTGCGATGCTTGGAATGCATAGGGAAAGCAAGGAATAATTTTGTTCTGCAAACTGTTTAAAATGAACTAACAATGATTAAAACAACATAAATAAAAAGATAAAAAGACAAAAAAAAAGAAAAGACATTGCTGGCAAATGGTAATGTATTAATTTGTTCTGACTGACGATGACACAACTTGTTTTGTAGGTCACTTTTCAGTTATGTGGAGTGTGACATAACACCGCCTCACAGGTTAATCTCCTCATTGTTAGATCCCATCTGTGCTGTCATAAGACTATTGTTTCTGTTATGTGTCTGTTGATCAGAGATATGGACTGACCTGTGTCAAGTGTCATAATAGTCTAAATTTACTGGTTATTCACAGTTAAGGACCTACAAAAGCAACTTCAGACATGAAAGAGAGTTTCTGTTTTTTTGATATCACAAAAATATAATTACATTTTTCAGTAAACAAATTAGAATTATTGCTACCGAATGGCTTAGATGTTAATTCACAAGCACTAAAACATTTATTCAACAATTTTACATTCAATTTGAACATTATATTACTCATTACAACTTTTTACAATGAGCATTTTTAGTCCAATTTTACCTTACAGCTTTTAAAAAGTTACAGCCTTTCAAATCTCATATCAATTATCACAATCAGTTATCAGTTACTTTAGGAATTACTTGACAAACTTGTTTTAGCCATCTTGTGATTAGAAATCATGATTTCAATTCTTAGAATACTCATCCGTTTTAAATGATAATTTACTATTATGTTTTTACCTCAACCTTTTTCAGCTATAACAAATACCAAAAGGCCAATATTTGTTATATGTTTTCTCTTATTGGATTAAGGGAATCCAGCCGCCATCTCCGACATGTTAGTGCCATATGAACCATCTCCCACTTTGAGAACTTCAGGGACTGGGCTCCTGCTGGTGCCCAGAGTCAGGACTAAACATGGGGAGATATGCAGATAAACCTGGAACATTCTTCCTGAAGATGTGAGACAGGCCTCTACTTTTACAATGTTTAAATCCAGAATCAAAACGGCTTTGTTTAGCTGTGCATATGAGTGAAAAGTTTATTCTGCACTCTTCTCTTTAAATGTTCATTTTATTTATCATTATTTATTCATTGTGATTATTTGTGTTTTGATTTGATGTATTGTGATTTTAATGTCTTTCTTATTCAGTAAAGCACTTTGAATTACTTTGCGTACTTTGCTATACAAATAAACTTGCCTTGCCCTCTTCATGCCATTTTGTACAGGTTTGAAATGTTGTTACACTGTCCAGTGATTAATCTGTAAACGAAACATTGCCAGAACAAAACCGAGTGGGACGGTGTCCATACAAGGTTAAAACTTTACTTGAACACACACAGTAGGTGAGTATAAGCACCATAGACTTATGCACTCTTCATCTTACTCACTTCTAAACCATATAAAAGGCCATTTTATTCTGACTCAAGTCACAGGCCTACCCTTCCTTTGCCTGTGTCCTGTATTGGCTCAGTCTGACTCTGCTACAGTTTGGAACAGATCTGGATTGGTGCAAAAGTTGCTCATTCGCACAAGGCTGACGCTCTGTCTGACGGATGCCCTCCCACGCGCTCGCTCCCCGACCTCGGGATCAGGCAGTATGACAGCTCTGTGCTGTAAGAGCCTATGGCTCACAAAAATGTGGGCTGAATTCGTCTGAAACAAAAACGTCTGTGTTTATATTATTCAAAATCTTAAACATAAAGGTTTAACTCCAGTTTAGTTACCGGATCAAAGAACAGTTGCCGGATCCTGTTCCGGCTTGTTCCAGCTCAAATTATGCCCTGACGCTGTGTGACAGGCCTCACGTACGCGGCGCCTGCGTTCCTTGGTCTTATCTCCTTAGTTACTGTGAGGGTTGTTTTGGTTAACGGCAGAAAAGCTCATCACGTTATCACCAATCTAAACCAAACCTGCATGTACCCGCACAACAGCAGTAAACAAATCATTACCACTGGCATTCCAGGGACATATACAGGAGCTTTCTAACATTAGTGCGATTGTCAGGAGGCTGTAACTGCATTTTAAATATTTAATGACATTTTACACAAGATTCATAAAACTATACTATATTATGTAGACGTAAGCTTTCTCTTTTATTGGATAGCTAAATATTCACAAATTACTTTTAAATCTCCCAAAATATTTAAAATTTTGATTTTTAACACATTCACACAGACTAGACAATTATGTGCATAATTCAGTCAGTCCAGACTCCCTTCAATTACAGAATCAAGAATTTCACTTAAACTCCAACAGACAGCTTGATGTCTCTCTCAGCTCTTCATCCCATTTCATACATGTTTCAACAGGCAAATAAATAATTTTTAAAAAGTGATCTCTGTAATGTGTAAATAATGTGGTGTTCTTAGGCAAGACACTTCATCTACCTTACCAAGATTATCAGCGTCGCTTCCACCAGTATGAATACTGCAACTTTAAGTGCTTTGAGTGTCCAAAAACCATTTGTAGTTCTATCTGTTTTCATTGTTACAACAAAACTAGGCCCTGATTTGGATTTTTTGGGGACTATACTGATATAAGGGTCTTTGGAGGTGCCAATAGCCAATATAACAGGCATTATGTTAAGTAGTAATGTAATAAATGTGATTTATTTAGGTTATTTTGCCTTTTACAGTCATTTTAAAAGTAGGTATAGCTAAGGTAGGTAGGCTAACGGTATTTTTGTATGACACTCTTTTCAGTGGACTAGCTCTGCCCATTGAACTAAACTTCCTGATTGGAGAGCTTATTGTTACATCCTTATTCACTATAAGGCTTTGAGACTTTTTAACTTTGACACCCACATCCTCTTTCAACACTCACTGGTCTGATATTATGAACTCTCTCATAGTGTTAAGTCCATAACATCGGCCTGTTGAATGTAAAGAGAGGATGTAGGTTATGTTTCGTGATGTTTTTGTTTTCTCGTCCCTCCTGGTGAGGAGCGGTGGGTTTGGAGCAACAGAAGGTAAAATAAACAGTGCAGACTTCCCCCGGAACGAGAGCCATTCCCTGAGGAATCCTGAGAATGTGGACCAGGAGCTCGGACCTAATCTGACCACATCCTGAACACTGTACAAGAGAGAGAGGGAGAGAAGGAGAGAGAGAGAAGGAGAGAGAGGGAAAAGGGGAGAAGGGAAAGAGAGTGAGGGACAGGGAGGGAACAAACAGAGTAGAAAGAGAGGTTGGGAGGATGAGAGTGAGAGAAGGGAGAGAGGGAGACAGAGAGAGGGGTGAAAGAAAGGAAGTAAGGATTGTGTTTTTGTTTTTCCCCCGAGTGATGCAGAAAAGAGGACGCTACTGTGAATAGGATGGAGGGGAGAGAGAAAAAGAGAAGAGAGGGCAGTAAAGAGAGAGTGCAAAAAAAGAGAGAGAGAGGGAGTGCAAGAAAGAGAGAGAGAGCGCAAGAAAGAGAGAAAGAGAGAGAAAGAGAAATCGATAGCTCTCTGTATCTGTACTTCAGCTAGAGGTCAAAGGAAGCGGATGCCCTTCCACATAAAACAGTTTTAATAATGTGACGCAGCAGTGCTCTTTATGGGTTTAATTGCATGGGTGTTATTGTCATTAACCACCACAGTCGATAGATTCTCTCCAACCAACACCAAACCACACACTCTCCTGGTCACTCATGTTGGGTTTTCATCCTTTTTAGGGAAATTACATTGACTTCCACTACCTCTAATCTTAAGATATATTTACGCATATCTGAACTTTAAACATGTTGCTGATCTAATAATAAAGATTTCATGTCATGGGGACCTTATATTTATCCTCTTAAAGGCAGGACCCCATGATGTGAGTGTGTATACCACAGACTGTATAAAGAAGTGGACTAAGTGAGTGTGACGTCACCCACAGTGTTCGGCTCTGGTCAAATGAAGCTCATCGAGGCTATAGGGGCGAATTTGATGATTTCATAGCATCATAACGAGCCAATCAGGAGCAAGGCTTTTGAAGGTAACACCCCTTCCCGCCTGCACACGCTGTTTTAGTAGGGAGCGGGTGCTTAGCAGCGCCGTCAATCAAAAATGTTGCTAATGCTAGCAGAAGCAACCTCGAGCAAAGAAGGAGCCTCATTTGTCTGTTATCAATGTTTATATCTCGATCTTATGGAAACAATAGCAAAAAAAATTAAATACCAGGATCATGTAGAGCGGGTTAATATGAACATTTTAAGGTCAGAATGATAAGCCTGACAGCAGCAGTTACATTATGCAACGTTATGTTAAGTTATGCTCACTTTCCATTTGGAACGTGGCAGCGAGCAGGTTAGCCATGTCCATTTATATATACAGTCTACGGTGGATCCAGATTACTCCTCACAATGTAATAAAAACCTGCCCACTCAAACAAATAAGTTGTGTGAAATCTCTAGCACAGTGGCAGCATCCAATATCAGTAAGAATTGAGATACTAATACAAAAAAATACTAAAATGAATAAATTAAATAAAAAACAAAAATAAAATAAAGACACTGTATATATTCTGTATAGCATTGTCCCATTACTCCCTCAGCTCTGTGTTTACCTTGTATTCTGATCTTGAACTTTCCACTCTGCCCAAAGCCGCCCTCGATGACTCCGGTCTCTCCCGTCGACAGCGTGACCTTTAACCCCACGAACAGCTGCAGGTTCGTCTCTTTCTTAAACAGGCTGCGCCCGATCACCGTGTAGTCATCTGTAACCTGAGTCCACATGGGCAGATGAAGCATTATTACATGTACAGTTATCTACAAGTGAATTAGCCCATGATAAATAAATACAATTCGTAACAATAAACAAGATTTGGAAGAAACTAATATTATGTTGATAAGATAATAAGCAAATTGAGTCATTGTGTAAATTAAGGGACATCAGCCAATTAGCTCGGCCATTTTAAACCAAGATAACATAAAATATACAGACAACTTAAGTTCAGCTTGATCACGGTCTGCCTATAATTGTTTATTGCCAACTAACGTCACACAGGGCAGGCAGCAAAGATATTGGAGCAGTGGGCGCTATACTAGACCTATCAAACAGCATTTTGATAGCTTTTTTTCCTCTTTGAGTACTTAATGTGCGTTTATGTTTAGCAACAAGAACCGATATGGTGGTAGGTGTTTTTTGTCATGTGTCAAATGATTAAATAAAACACTTCTAACTGTTAAACTGTTATTTTAATTATCAAAACTGCAAAAAACTTCTGCTGTGTGTTACATGAAAAAGTTTAGCTTCTCCTCAAAAACAACAACAAAAAGCAGGACAGTAACAATCCTGATACAGATATGTACAGATATATAACTGCTTGAGATATTGTATCTAGAGATGGACCGATATGTGCACTTTTTAGCATATTTTCAATAAGTCTTAAATCTTCAGCACAGGCCGATATTTTAATTTTAACCACCTTTCTGACTGAAGAATATGTGTAAAACTTTAAATAAACACTTCAAAATAGTGTTTTGAATATATAGTGTTTTGATATATAGGGGGACCCAATGAGAACACTTGGACTTTTTCTTGGGCACCTTGTTTAAAATACAATACAAACAAAAAAAAAAAAAAAAAAAAAAAAGAGTGAGAGTTTAGATTTAAATAACAGGATTTGGGGAAGATAATCAAAATATTGCCCTTACATATTGGCCCAGAAATTACCGGTAGACATCATCGGCAATATTGGTCTTGGACACAGACTTGTGGGAGGGATGAGGTGGGTGGGAGAGGCCAGCATATTCTTTCATTTTTTGTGTGTTTATTAAAATTAATTGTTTTATTTGTGATTTGTTATTGCATTTGTATAGTATAACTTGAAGCACCTGTCTATTTCTGCTGTTAACAATACTTAAAAACTAAAATGAAAGAAAGACTTCAGAGCATACACACTGACTCCCTGTTCAGAGCTGTAGTTATATTTAGACGAGACAATAATTCATATTTCTCCTCTTTTATGTGAGACCTCGTGCACTTCAGCTCCGTCTGTGTCACGTTCTGTTAGCGCTGTCGCCTGCCTGTCTCTCAACCGTCTTTCAACCTCCTGCACATTTTATGCCACATTTGTTTGTATTTCTTGCTTATCACCCATCGCTAACCCGCCGCTAATCTGATAACAGGCAGGGCACCGCTCTGTCTCCTAGTCACCCGCGTCTCCATTCATGCCTGAACATTTGACCCGGGTTGAGACCGTGACTATTCTGCAGCTACAGACACAAATACGGAGGTTTACACTCGGCTGAAGAACATCTCAACAATGCTAGTTATGTGTCTGCTTTAGCTTCGGGAATCCTCAGAACACAAGCATCGCGTTCTGGTGGAGGCATCACATGACCAGTTTATGACCCCGGCACTCTTAGCTGTCAGAGGCCCGGGGCGCTAACAGCAGGAAGCTAGCTAACACAGTTCACCTTTAGCCTGACGTTGACCCCACACAGGATGCAAACTCATGCTACACTGTACTAGGGGCATATATGTTATTATTTTGGTTTGTGGGAGTTAGGGCGGGGTGATGTGGTGATAAAATCAAATCAGGATCTCATCCCTGAGACGAACTGCGATTTATCGTCATTTCATGATTCACTTTTTCTCCATTTAAAGGCCCTGTGCTCTAGGACTGTGCAAAAATATCAAAACATCAATATAGTGATACTACTTTGGAGATACAGTATTGTTATCCTGGGTATTTTAGTATCTTTTAGTAAAAAATGTTGCAACCGTTTGTTTATTTAGTGGAAGGAAACATGTTTATGTAATAAATTTGACATTCACTGTTTTAATAGTATAATTTATACTATGTGTATTGCATATTTGGTTTGTGCAGGTAGTAGTTTAACAAAAAAAAACTGTTGTTAAAATGTATGCAGTTCTTAAAAACTGTGATACCATGTGCTATATATCGATTATCACATATTGCCATATTGTGATATTATCTTATCATGAGCCCTGTATCACATCTAATCGTAAGGGACCCGGTGACTCCCAGCCCTACTGTACTCATGTATTTGAGCAAAATGTGTCTTTACCCAGTACAGATATATATATAAGCAGCTCTTGAGGTCAAAATAAGTCTGCTGTGAGCCATCTGTATCTAATTAATCATGAAGTGTGCGTTAGCATGCTGGTTGTTAGCTTTACCGTCACTTTACCGTCACTTTGCGCCACACAGCTGCAAACTATTTACAATGAACCAAATCTATTTTTCAAATTTTTAAGACAATAAAAATCAGGTACAGCACATTTAATACACTCACCAAAAAAGTTTAATAAAATTTAAACTGAATTATTGGTAGCTTCAGTATAAAGTACAGTGGGAACATTAAAACCCTTTACGCTGATTTCCACTTTTACAATTAACAGAAACTCTCTAATTAAGAATTTTAAAAAGTGTATTAAAGCTAATGGTAAAATGCAGGCATCAGAGTTGCCATTTTTTCACTGTATAAACATTAAAGGTAAACAATATTGTAAATTTAAGTAGCCCGAGAGTTGTAAGAAGACCCATGAGACTGGAACTCTCGAGACAGTGTGAGTATTGTGTTGTAGGGAGTATTATACCTCTGATAATGTAGTCCAAGATACCAAAGCCTGAGCTCATACAGACTATATTCTCTGCCATTTCTCTTATTGGTTAGCCTCTGAGTCTGAGGAAATGACAGCTGGATTTAACCAATCACAACAAAGTGTCAATTTTGATATTTGTTGTTTTTACATCGTCCACCCCTACATGGAGAACAGTGTTAAGGAAGCATTAATTTCTTTTCTAAAACAATCTGTGGTCAACATTTTCTGTAATAAATAATTATATTTAAATTTTTGATGATGTCAAGCTGAGGCACCACTGATTGGTAAATTCTTCCACTCTTAAATATGATATAAATAAGTTATGCTGCTCACTTCTATCTGAGTAAATTTATAAGTAAATACGTTTAAACAAGGAAGTTTATTTCAAAGAAATGCAGTTAAGGAGAGGATATTTTCAGAATTAAACAGGTTCTAATCCTTAACCGTATTTTTTTGATGATAAAATAAGTGCATTTTTTCTGCCGCTGTTAAGATAGTTATAATAGTTCAAAGGTCATTTACACTGAAGTCAAAACACAAAGTGTGTTCCTCACTGTTCCTAAGTGCAGTGATTTTGAAAAGCAGATCAGATAAAGGTTTAAGGCACGACCTAAACCAAAACATAGATCAGGAAGAATTAGAGACATGCCGAGGTGAATGTGGGCACAGGTAAAGTAACTCGATACTTCTACACAAGTACTTTAATGTGTGGATACTAACTTAGGGCATTACGTGAAACTATTTAAATTACTTTATACGTGACTGTAATTAATCTTGGTGCCCTACTAAAGAGTACTATTAGAAATTACAAATAAGTAGCTTTAGTCAAAATCGCATATTGTGGTAGTGGTGTACTAGCAGATCGTAGACATTGTTGGTAAATTATAAATATGCATGAAATGTAAATAAGTATATTTGCTGACGACAGTTTGAGTTACACCTGATTTAGCAAAGACAGGCTTGTGGTTTAAAACATATTTTACATACTTCCTCCCCTTGTATTACCTGTGAGTATTCCTGTGGCAGTCAGGTGTGACCAAACAGCGCCAACCTCTGTCCGGGAGACAGGACGGTGGCGTCAGGGGGGCCACCCACGCAACAAGGCACCCATCAAACATGCAAGGCACCCTGCACCCACACACACATACACCCACACACACACACACACACGCACACACACACACACGCATGCACACGCACGCACACACACACACACACACACACACACACACACACACACACACACACACACACACACACACACACACACACACCCAGAGACACGCACACATACATCAAACCGCAGACCACCTCACCCGCCTCATCATGATTGGCTCCTCTGTGCGGTGGGCCTGTGATGCCGCCTGTTTGTGAGTACATGTGTGTTTATGAAAACACAATAGGGCCACTGTCTGCGGCACGCTCCGACTGCTACCAGAAATGAGAAACATCCAGAGAAGAAGAACAAACGAACGCGAGGCAATGAGACGTCTACAGATCACCACTGGGGGAGTCATTACAAGAGCAGCAATTAGCATGTGATTTTTTTTTCTTTTTTTAATACCCTATTCTTGTCCATTAACTTATATCTTAACAATGGTTTTCTGTTTTAGTTCTTCAAAATTCAAATTGCTGAATCAAAATATTACAAAAAACCCCCAAAAATTTAAGCAACATTTTAAAAAGAAGAGTGAAGAACTACTACAAGAATCAGTCGCTTGTATGTAGAGGTCTAAAACTAAAGAGTAGTAGCCCGTTTTATATAAAATAAGACTCCACGGATACGGAATATTTAGTTTTCATTAAAAAAAAAACAATGCTGCCTTAATGATTTGCAAATTCCTACCATTTCAAACACTATTTTGATCAATTTGCGAATAATCTTGCATCCTTAATCCCAATTAGGGGTGTAATCCCAATAATTTAAATTCCAATAGAAATCACACAGAGAGGTTGATGCTTAAAATGAACAGAATGAGCAGATTACTCTAGCCCAAAACAGGTGGTTATGATCGTAGCTTCCACAGCGCATAGGACACACTAGTTGCTGTAAATAATTGTTTTAACTCAATTATGTTTTTTTTTTAATAATCGTTGAGTGCAATAATCACAATAGGTCCATTAATTCAATGATTATTTGTGTAGCCCTTTTCCCAATGACAATATTTTATTAAAGCGCCGGTTCACTATTCACTATTCTTAAATTTGGAGAAACAAAATATGGTCTGACTTACCCTCTCCACTTGCCCCTCCTTCTGTTTGGTCTTGTAGATCCGGAGTTTGGGGAGCCCTGTTTCTATGTAGTTTTTATCCTCAAATCCCTGCAGCAGTCGCCCCTGGAAGGCCAAACGACACGCGTTGGCATGAATGTCCGTGTCCAGCTTTGAACCAATCACGAGGCAGAGAGAGGGACATGTGACCGGCCTCTCAAACTCCAACAGCGCCCACTGCTCCGGATCGCTCCCAGTGCTGCCCTCTGCGGGACTAATTAAATATTCATCTTGATAGAAATACTCTCTATCGAAATTAAAAGGCGTTTCTAGTGAATTATTCTGTGGAGAATTTGAGCTTGTTGATCCTGGTGGCAGCCCGAAGAATGACACTTTTGCCATAACAGTTTCGTGTCCAACGGTGATGTGAAATTTGGCACGGGTGGACAAGGCACCTTTGAAATAGCCGATCTTACGGACGGTGATGATGGCAGCGTAAAGCGTGCGGAGGGACCCAGGGGTGCAAATGACGCCCCGTTCCAGGAGTTTAGGGTCAAACTGGGTCACACACACACCCACGCGGTCACCCTGCATCGCCATGGAGACGGGTTTACGGAACATCTGGATGGACTTCACCTTCTTTGTTACCTGAAACAAAAAAGACATACAACAACATAAACATCAAAAATCTTGAAATTTAAAGATGCACTGTGAAGATGTTTTGCTAGTGGATCCGCCACCTGCTTGTGTCTATGTTTTTGCAGTACCTGAAATGTTCCACAGTGTGACATTAACTTGATGTATCTTGCATTTATTTACAGGTACTTTGACTGCTAAACAGAATCTTGAAAAACATGCATTCTTACAGTGAGTGGACACGAGTCTCCACAGATCTAACCTGTGATTTGACAAGGTAGCGCCACCTGTTTGTGTCCATGGAGATTATTATGTTTAATGCCATTCTCTGGAACAGTCTAGGTAAAGAAAAGCATCTCCATAGAGAAGGTGGCACTCACAATAAAAGTTACATAGAACACCTTTAAACAACCTTATGCAAAACTGATGTCTTTTTAATGATATTTCCTCATTAAAAAATACATTTTCATTCATGCATGTTTGTGTAATCATGCTCCTTTTGTCTCTCTTGTGAGCTAAACACACCGCATCTTTAGTGTGTACTATATTTCTGCACAAAATAAGAAAAACGATAATACTGAAGTTATGCTATACAACTGACACAATAACCCTAAACCTCCATAAAACAATTCTAGACATACAATATTATATTAAAAACTGCAATAAATAAATAGCAGAATGAAACACTTTTTAGTATCTATTTTAGTCAACCCTCTACAGCTCAAACCTTATCTTACGTAGTACAGAAAAATATCAAAAAGTCCTTCATTAGAACAAAAATAAATATTGATCGTCAAAAGTGACTGTTTCATACAAACGATAAATTATAATTATTATCGGGACAGGCCTATTAGCAGCTATTATTTTAGTCTGATTAAAATAATTCACAAACAAATTATGTAACAACCAGTGTGTCCTGGAATGTAATCGTACCTGAAACTTTTTCTAACTCTGCTTTCAGTGATAATATCTACTATTGTAGTACAGTAATCAATCACTCAATCACATGCTACTCATAGACTTAATACTCGACAACGCAAAGAAAGCCAAAGTGCTTCACAATCTCACCACATAAACAGTTTAGAAAAGTAATATACTGAGAATGCAAAAAAAACATTAAACAACTGACATTCAAATTACAAGTTATTTGTGTAAAACTCTCCAGTTACATTTAACCCTGACGTATGGTGTCACCCAGAGGACATATTGGGAACTGCATCTTCTCAGCCTCTCCAAACCCCTCCATCTGTTCTTGATTAGCCTCCTCTGCTCTGTCCACCGACCCTGAGCCTTTTACATTAAACGGACACATCCTCAAACCCTCTCACCATCCCACTTCCTCCCAACATCCGAAAACCCACCGTCCTTATACAAATATATTCAGGAATGGTACAAGAGTGTATGTAAAAGTGTAAATATAAAGGTTATAACCGCTCTGTCAAGCTAATGCTGTGGCACAGGTAGGGGTGGTAAAGATTTTTGTATAATATCTACTTGAACTGTTTATTTTTTGCAGATGCACCATCAAAAAAGCTTCGGATCATTACCATTTGAGAAAGACAAATTAATCCAACATTAGAAAAACATGGGAATTATTATTAGCCTGGGATTAAGGTTACAAAATTCTGAAATCTTAAGGTATTCAAAGTGTAAAATGCAAGCCTATCGGTACAGGCCTAATTTGATGCGATAGACTTTCAGATATTTGTATATTTTTGTTTGTCTTTCTTTCTTTATTTGTCAGGGACCATGTACAAATTAATTAATCTTACAAAAGAAGAGATGATTTGATTTAGCTACTGCTACTTTCCATCTGTAGTCCCTGTTGCTTTTTGTATGGGTATTCTTTTGTCTAGTTGTTTTGTATGTTTCAGTACTAATGCCAGTGTACATGAACAGTAAAGGTGATATTAGTCAAGTGCTTGCCCAAAGATACAATGACAGTATGCACCAGTGGGAGTCAAACCACCAACCTTCCAATCACTCTATCAACTGCCCTACAGCTGCATTTGTGGTTGGATAAATATATTGAGATAATGGATCTTGTCACACTAATCTCAAATCTTAAAACAACAGATACCTTGAGTGCTGGGATCTCCACAGTGTCGTTGATGGCCAGCGCCCCCTGCAGAATGGTGCCGGTCATGACGGTGCCCTGTCCGCGGATAGAGAAACAGTGGTCTACAGCCATCAGTAGGTCTCCACCTGGGTCTCTCTCAGGGAGGTAGGTCTGCTTCTTCAACAGCTGAAGCACCACAAATACAACGCCATTAATACATGCATAATATTTTATTTAAAACACAACGGCAACAACTTCCACACCAGAGAATAACAGGTTACAGTGATTACAGCATACTTTGAAAGTTAAAGGTCTCAGATTGCTCTATTTTCTGATCTATGTTATAATATTGTTTCCTCATCAAAAACACACCTGGAGTTGTGTTTTGTTTTATTCACACACGTTTAACACACAAACCCTGCACATTTAGGTTGAATTCTTCTCTCCTTGTGATGTCATGTGGTAATACAGAAAGTGCTACGTCACTGTGTTTTTACACTCCATACACCTTCACTAGAATCATTTGGATGATTTCAGCCCTAGAATTACCTATCTCTACTGAACAAAAGGTAAAAGGTAGCGGGTAACTTGAAAACTACCACCTTGTGACATCACAAGGTGGAACAGAGCATTTTGACTTTTGAAGATGTAGACAATAAAAAAACAACTCCAGCTATGTTTTTGAGGAGGCTTAAAGCTCACAAGCAGCAATTTCATGTAATATCGGACCTTAAAACTCTTGGTTACATATTTCACTACTGCTGAACCTTTAGAATAGCCTTCTTACAAAATTGTGGAATATAGAGTCAGGTTTAATGACACAAATGCTGTTAATTGTGTATCTTATTTGAATTAGAAAGTATGTAATCAGATCTCAAAGCTTTTTATAATAACATGGTCATACAGTATTTCTAATAATAGTACATTGCAATTGTTTTTGGTATGATTAGATTATATATTTTTTTCCCCTGGGGTTATTTTCTAGGTATTTTAAAATTGTTAAGGTTTAGGAATTTCCAGATAATACAATTTGCAAATACCATAAAAGCTAAATTTGACACCAGTACCCTGGTTAACTTATTTCATCAGATAAGCTCTTCAGTCTTTAGTTACAGACTAGTGCACTTTTGAAGGCCTTTACCTGTATTAACTCTGAGACTCCCTGTGGCTCCTCTGTGTCCGGAGCCTCTGGACCTCCGGGCTTCGCTGCTACGGCAATCACAGGACAGTCTTTAAATCTGGGGAATAAATGTTTATATTTTATGTTTCCATTTGAAGGTTTCAATTCATGCTAAACTGACTTTTTAAGCTTTTAAAAGATAAATAATAGATAATGTTGTTCCCTCATCAACCTCATTGTTGAGTTTTCTGTCATTCACACACATTAAAATAATCCTGCACATTTGGTACAGCTACCTCTTCAGCTCCCAAGACATCCGTAACTAGTTTATGTAATTTTTTTGTAGCTTGTTTTAGCCATAGACTGTATGAAGAAGTGGACTAAGTGAGTGTGACGTCACCCATAGCGTTCGGCTCCAGTCACATGAAGCTCATTGAGGCTAGCCGCTATAGGGACAAATTTGGAGCCAAGTTCCGACCACAAGTATCACAGCAACCAAAGAGCCAATCCAGAGCCAGCGAAAGAAGACACCTGATTTACCTGTTATTAATGTTCATATCTTGATTTACGGACAAAATAGTGATAAAATGTAGATCATGTAGAGCAGATTATTACGAACACTTTAAGACCAAAATGACAAGGCTCACGGCAGCAGTCACAAAGAGAGGGGTGACAATGTTTTAAGGTAAAGTGAATTGGAGCCAGAGTCAATGGATCTGGAAGTGCGCCCATGTTCACTTCTCAGTTGGAAAGCAGCGGCTAGCAGGTTAGCTATGTCCATTTATATATACAGTCTTTATTTTTAGCTTAAATCCAATTCCTTTCCAACTTCATCTGAATTCTTGCACCTTCTGTGGGCATTATGATTATAGACATGTTGATGAGTAATGATATGTTCTTCATACATATATTTGTGGTTTTTAACAACCAAAAAACGAATTTAAACCGTATTCATTTTAGGTGCCCCCCATCTGTATTAAATATTATTGGCCTAAAGAGTGTTGTGATGTCTTCTGAAACCCAGCAATTGTCTACATGCATGCACTACTAAAGAAAAGACAACAGTGTACATTTTCTCAGCTAAAACAATTCACTATAGTTTTTTTTTTGTTTTTGTTTTTCAAATAATCAGCAGTAGCAACAGAACTTCCAGACCTTGTGTTCTCCAGTGTTTTGTGCATTCTCTTGGTCATCTTCTCTACAGCGCTCTGCCTCTTGTTTTCAGGGAGCAGGTCAGTCTTGTTGAGGATGACGACCATTCGCTGACAGGTGAGCTCCCCGATCAGGAGGCACTCTGCGGTCTGAGTCTGAACGCCCTTCACCACATCCACCACCAGCATCATCAGGTCAATGATCTGAGCTCCTGACACACAACACATACAAGCATAACATGATTATAAAAACTGAAAAAAATTTATATTTATTCCCATTTTGCTCAGCCTGACAGCTAGTCACTAACACCGACAGAGCAAAATTCTGTGTAATATGGACATTTTACTCAAAACTTGAGGAGAAAAAACTTTAACAAACGGGACCAAAATCCCAAAACATAAATACAAAATAGTTGTGTTTTATTTATTGAATGTTGGATGGACAAGCATACAGGATTGTTTTAATAGACTCTAAAGCACTTTGTCTTACTACTTTTTGTATGAGAAGTGCTTTATAAAGTGAGAGTGTTTTATAAATAAAGTTTATATATAGTTTGATCGATGGATTGATTGACTGCTCTTTTTGGATGTTAAGGGCAGTTCGAAATCATCCGCGGAAATTGGAAAATTGCAGAAATCATTTGCAATATTGTGCAATAATGAGTCATGACCTAACTAAACATGTAACATGTGCTAACAGCAAGAGACACCGAGGCGTCACACGGCTGGTGTAAAAAAACTCCAGTGTCAGGAGAAAAGGAAAAACAAACAGGAACAGACAGAGTTCTCCAAAGAAAACAATCAAACAAGAACAAGAATTAAAGCAGCGGTCCACAGCGGCACTGGGACTGAAGGAGCTTACAGGACCAGAGGCTGTAACCAGATCTGTTCTGGGTCCTGGGTCCTTCTTTTGGCTGCGTCTCTTTCCTGAGCTCCTCACTTGGGAGTCAAGAGGAAGTTTAAAACAAACTCTGATCCACACACTCTCCTTCCTGCTTAATCCACAGCATGTGCCACCTCCAGAGTAGGACTTACATACAGACTTAAGGAATTTACTGAAAATATATAGTGCTATGTCATCAGTTGCAGCAAAAATAAATAAATAAATAAAATAAAAAACAAAGTTGTCTGAGTTGTTTTTAAATTGCTTTTTTTTTTTTACATCTTGATCACACTCTCTGTTTGCTTCGGTAAGCCATTAGGTGCCTATGTTGTTTGTTCATTTTGTAAAACAGATTTTTTATTTCTCTTTTTTCTTCTAAAATGTATGGGATTCATGAGTTTTTCCCATCCCTTCCAAAATTCAATACAAACTTTTGCTTAATAGTTATAATGGTAATATAACTGTCTTTAGGAATATTAAACAAAAACACAAACTTCTTTTTATCTATTTTATCGCAGTGTCTTAACAAGCCTGATGACATAGAGAACAGTGCCCTCTGTTGGATATATCAAAAAAGACACTGCTTGTCTCAAGTAATAAAAACGATTTAGAGTTTTAATCTTAATTTCATGATCATAATAGAAATACAGATTCATTGGATTGTTTTATTAATTAAATTAAGACATCACACTCTTCAATTACATGGGCACATGAGCAGTCCTGCACTCCCTTGATACTTCACAGAGTATAGGAGTCTTTATAGAGACTTTATAAATATATATGAGATGAGAGAGCTGCAGAATATAAAATGAGAGCTTAAGAAGGTTTTGAATGAAGCTAATTAATTGAAGTCGTCGCTGTGAGCTGGATGAACAGAGCCCTGGGATAGTGATCAAATATCCAAGCTTTATTTATCATGCGTTTACACCTGCGGAGGGACACCTGGTGCTGCTGCTTAAGAGTTTAAGCACTGGAAATTGATATTGACCGCAGAGGTAAATAAGAATTATATATGAGATACAGCCAGGGAGGCTTTAATTACTGAGACTATGGTGGCACAGGCAATCCTTATTACAATTACAATTTTTGCAGTATAAATGTCAATACTGCTCAATAAAATATAGATTAATGATTAAATATAGTTAGTTCAATATTGTTAAAAAAAATCTATTTTCACCTAGCCCCTTACATAAGATTATTAATTAATTCAAACCTCTAAAGTCATACATTTAAGGTTCAAGAATGTCATATAGCAATTTTGAAATTGGAATATTTTTTCTTTTATTTTTCTAAAGTTATATAATTTTGAGGTAACAATGCCCCATTGTTTTGGCCATCCAGATGTTTCCTATTAATTTTATTGCATTTTGCCATGAAATCCAAAAGGAAAATTCACATATCTTGAACCTGATCATTTTTATCAGTGACTAGACCCAAGAACCCACTGTATTTCAACAAAGATTTGCATTATAAAAATTAACATTTAACATTTGTGTTTTATATTATTGGTCTATAGAACGTTGTAATGTCATTTGAAACCCAAGATACGAGTTTATAAACCTTCACTCACCTCCAATGATAGTCCTAATAAGGGAGGCGTGCCCGGGACAGTCCACTAGGGTGAACTGGAGGCTGTCGTATCGCTCCCCGGCGCTCTCCTTCAGGTGATCCGGGAGCTCTACCGTGAAGGAGGAGAAGCCCAGGTCCAGGGTGATGCCTCTCTCCTTGGACTGGGGGTTCTTGTCAAAAGCAGCAGTGGATGCGGTGCTACTCAGAGCCCTGGCCAGTGAAGTCTTCCCACTGTCAACATGCCCAAGCACTCCCACGTTGAAATTTAAGGTTTTGGTGTGGTGATCTGACTGGTCTGACATTTTCCAACCAGGTTAAGGCGACTGTGAAAGATGTTTCTTTACTTTATGCTGAGGTGGACATTGAACTCTACTCCAAATGATTGCCTATGGTGACAGCATGCTAACTTTGGAGATTTCAATCGTTAAAATGTCCAATCAACGTCCTCATTAATTTGTAATTACAGTTTTAGTGTCGCATCCAATTGTTCTGCAAATCTACGTGTTGGTACATTGAGATTTCTGCAAAAAATACGGTATATTTTACTCACTGATAAGTTTCTGGCAGTTTCTACTAGCTTGAGAAAAACAAGACACATGCGGAAGTGAATATATACATGGGCGGGGATTAGAGCTTGATTGACACATGTTTCAGCCAATGAATATGTTGGTCTTGAACGGTAGCGAAAGTTATTTTTATTAAATAAAAATAACAATAACAATACAATAAAATAGTACATAGATATAAATATACCAACGAGTTAAAAGAGTTTAGTGAAGTAATATTTTAATTCTACCTTTGTTTTCAAAAAGTTAAAGTGTAGTGGGCGGGATTTATGAGAAACACTTCCGCTCCTTTTCCCTAGTAACCCACATGGTAACCAATTTCCTTGTGTTTTGAGTTTAGGCGGCTTTTGTGGAGGCAAGGAAGTCTACGAATTTTGGGCTGTTTTCCCACCTACAGGAGTAATTTGTGGTTTTATTAGTGCTTGTTTTCATAGATACAACAGGTATGAAGATCGAGGAGGTAAAGAGCACAACTAAAACCCAGCGTATCGCATCTCACAGTCACGTCAAAGGACTGGGGCTGGATGAGGCCGGTAATGCTAAACAGGCAGCATGTGGTTTGGTGGGGCAAGAAGCTGCAAGAGAGGTAATAGGAATGTGTTATTGTTATTATTATTAGAATCTGCTATCTGTGATTTATTTTAATGAATGATTGGAGCGTCTGTTGACATTGGCAATTAGACTGTTTAACAGGAGAAGCTACATGCTAATTTTGCTAGCATGGACAGTGGGGTCGCTGTTTTCCAACCGGGTCAAGAATAAAACTACAAACTGTACATGTGATTTGTGGATTTATACCATGTAACAGAATTATAATTATCATTATTTTCTACCTAAAATAACTAAAATTGCAGCTATGGAAGTTTAATATGTCAATTTAATTAGCGTTACCTGTCCAAATAATAAATCTTATTGTTGTTTTCAGGCTTGTGGTATCATTGTGGAGCTGATCCGTTCAAAGAAGATGGCTGGAAGAGCAGTATTATTAGCAGGGCCACCAGGCACAGGAAAGGTAATCTAAAAATGCATCACCCACATTTAGCACAATAATATAGTATACATTATGGTTTATGAAAAGACCCTTTCACTGTCTTTTCAGACTGCTTTAGCACTGGCTGTGGCACAGGAGTTAGGAAACAAGGTGCCTTTCTGTCCAATGGTTGGCAGTGAAGTTTACTCCTCAGAGATCAAAAAGACAGAAGTGCTGATGGAGAATTTCAGAAGAGCCATTGGTGAGTATTGTATGTCATATGTCTCCACTATGAAAAGACTGCTGTACTATTCATCTGAACATCTTATTTAATCCATCGTCAAAGCTCAACTATTTGTTTCTACATAAATGTATTATTGGTATTTTTCCACACTCAATTCCTGCAATATTTAACAACAGCAACAATTTATAAAACATTTAGTTGACCCTTTTTTTTTATTATTAATTACAATGTACTCAATAAAGAAACTAAATGTAAAAATGTATATGATTGCTTTTTACAGTTGTAACTCGAGGCTAATCCATTTTTGACCCACATCACATTTTATTTAACAGGCCATTCAGTGGATGCCCCAATTTGTTTGTTAAGTAAAGCTTGTGTTGTTGGGAGACAGAACAATGAAGGAGGAGAAGGAGGGAGAGAGGGTGTGGGTCGTATTCTGGATGCTGATAGTTTCCGTCACAGAGGAGGAAGTGCAGTACATTCCCTCTGGGCTTTTGTGGTCTGTGCTCCTCCCACAGAACCCGATCTGCTGAAGTTTAGGGTCAGATTCTGAGTCTGTCGTCGCCTTGTCCAGAACAGTTAATTCATGAATCGGCCACCTGTGTGCATCCTGCCTAACGGACCAGGGTCAGCTTACTTTTAATTGTACAAGTAGCCATTTTTAAAGGGCAGAGTTTTCTGTAATTAATGTACTGCTGAGTAGGTAACACGTGTTTGGGAAGACGATTTTCAAGTCAAAAAATGTATGCTATTGGTTTATTGTTCTAAAAACAAATGAATAAAAAATGAAAAAATATTTTTTATATTCTCCTGATAAAAATAATCAAATCACAGTTTTGGAAACCACCATAAATATGTTAAAATGTGGCTATATATAGATGCCTTGGTTGAGGGCCAAGAATTGCAAAAATTGTAAAAAATTAATGGACCCAATACATCTTTTGGTGATTATATGACTCCCTTCCAAGCCCCATAAACTGCTACCCTGGCTAACTGCAGATTGAGCGGTAGCACTCACAAATATAATTGCAATAGCTAATCTTGCTGTGTATGGTTAAACCTCACAATTAAGTTTATATCTTAATGTTTTGTGTTGCTGTGTGTGTGCACATTTAGGCCTGCGTATCAAAGAAACAAAGGAGGTGTATGAAGGAGAGGTGACAGAGCTGACTCCTTGTGAGACGGAGAACCCTATGGGAGGATATGGCAAAACTATCAGCCACGTCATCATCGGCCTGAAGACTGCCAAAGGCACCAAACAGCTCAAGGTGAGGATTTTCTGATAGAGAAAAAATACAACAGCATTCATAGACCTCATTGTACTCAAGAAGCTGTTGCGTGTTTCAGCTTGATCCCAGCATTTATGAAAGTCTTCAAAAGGAGAGAGTTGAAGTAGGAGACGTCATCTACATTGAGGCCAACAGTGGAGCCGTGAAGGTAATAAACCTGTTTCAATCTGTCTGGGGGATGAAATGTGATTCTGGTGGGGAAGCAGTGTTTTGTACATTTATGACTGCTGGAGAGAAGACATTGGTCTGGTGTTTACAGGCAAATTTAACCACAGTTAGAGAGGAGGTCAGTGCCACACACCAGGACTTAGTTAGAACTTTACGAATCTCACTGTGCCATGTCAAAACAGCTCTTTATAAATAAAAAGGGCAAAGTAACTTTAAAGGCAAGTGTAGAAAAGCAAGATTTTTCTTTTTTTTTTTTTTTTAATCCAAAGTAGTCTCTGAGCACTCAAAAAAAGCTGTTTATATTTTGCCCAGATTGTTGCATCACAGGTAAAAATACGGACTTCTCATATGCAGTTTTTAAGCCCATAAACACCGGACACAGTCTCATTAGAAAATTATATGTTCTTTTCAATTGAATGTTAAGTCCATAGTCCCATAATTTCAGTGACCTTTCTGTCCTCTACGGCCCTCCTCTGTATTCTCCTCTGTGAAGCTGCTGTACATTCCCTCCTTTTGGGGCACGAGCCGGTCATTCCTGCCCCTCCTCACGTCTCCATATCTCTCCATCTCCTGCGCTGCTCCGGGGGCTTGTGGCGTGCGTTGAAAACCTGCCATAAGACCCCCTTTAGTCGTCTCTGGTGGGCCGTGAGCACATAAGCCCCGTATTCAGAGCCACATTTGTTACTGCTGACAACCTCATAACCTGATGATTCAACGCTTTCATCTGGTTTGGCACAGGGTCACCACACACCTGCTCCCCTCTGCACTGGCTGTCCTTTGTTCTCTCTCTGTTTTGAAAATGATCGGTGTAATTAATGGAGATGGGTTTTTTTTTTAGGTATTTTTAGTAGGGATGGTCCAATATTTTTTGAGTCAGTACTGATGACTGATATTTATTTTGCTGTTATTTCGATTTCAATATTAAGATTTTAAAATGTATAGCAAAGACCACAAATTAATTTGTTCATAGCAAAGTTTACAAGCTAACTCTTTGCTTAATAACAACTGTATTTATCTGGCATATAACATCTTTGGACGCATTTTGACACAATAAAAAAAACAACAACAACAAAAAAGGTTATATATTTATAACCATTTTTACTTGTGCATCTGTTTTATGCCATCTGATGCCATTTGGAAATGATACATGGGAATGGCACACACAGACTGTCCTAGTATATCGGTGCCAAATATCGGCTAAAATTTCAATACCGATATCTCGGCACCTCCTCCAATATCACCAATAATAGAAAATCCAACCTTATCTTTTAGAGACAAGGTCGCTGTGACACGTTTGCGACAGAGTTCGACCTGGAGGCGGAGGAGTATGTACCGCTGCCCAAAGGAGACGTCCACAAGAAGAAGGAGATAGTTCAAGACGTGACGCTACACGATCTGGATGTGGCCAACGCAAGGCCTCAGGTACGGGTGTGGAGAATCGGAGTATCACCGGTGTAATTATGGAAAATCATGACAAGAAATTATATGCTTTCAGACTAAGTTAATACATTTCATTCACTCTCTACACACAGTTATTGCAAGGCAGTTATATTCATAGGTTTCAAGATGATAAGAAGTTGGGGCTGTGTTGCCATAGAAATTACCTACTCAAAACAAAATATATCATTGAATGGTCAACCGTCCTCAAAATGGCTCCACATAATGGGAAGCAGAAAACCAATGAATAGCCAAAGCTGTTCTGGAGTATGGCTGCCAAACCACTACCGATGACATACTTCCACTCGCAAAACAAAGTGTCTTGCTCAAGGACACAATAATAGTATATATTCTCTGGGATATATACTAGAGCTGGAATTGAACAGTCTCACTTCACGTTAGTGGGAATGCTGCAAAAATGCGGATTATTGTCATCTTTTCAGCCATTTTTTACTCTTTCAGTAAAAAAAAGTCTTGACTTTCTCATCTTTACTAAACTTAAACCTATATGCTTCTTTCAGGGAGGGCAGGACATTCTCTCCATGATGGGGCAGTTAATGAAACCCAAAAAGACAGAAATTACAGGTAAATCAAAGCTACAATCCATATTTATTTCTACAAAAGTACAGTAGTATCTTATAGTTGGTACTTCCCCCAGATAAGCTGCGTGCAGAGATAAACAAAGTGGTGAACCGGTACATAGACCAGGGTGTGGCGGAGCTGGTGCCGGGGGTTCTGTTTGTGGATGAGGTTCACATGTTGGACATCGAGTGCTTCACGTACCTCCACCGAGCGCTGGAGAGCACCATCGCCCCCATTGTCGTGTTCGCCTCCAATCGCGGAAACTGCCTCATCAGGTCAGCACTGGTATACAGGAAGGGTTCAGAAATGTCACGTGGAAAAAATAAAACTTTAATTTAAATTTTAAATTTCTTATATAGCCTGGGTTAACTAGTATACCTCTTTATTATAGTAATAACAATCAATTCTGTTTTGTTGATTGTGAAATGCAGTTTTTGAATTCAGGGTCCTGGTCCAAACTAGACTTGCCTCCTTGCATCAGTTTCCATAGAGACTATGCCAGACTCTTTATTGAGCCTTTTTATGAAACCAAAATGTTATTAAAAATGATCTAAACAGGATATCTTGGTGTTTTCTTGTACTTTTCCTATGTAACGTTTTATCTGTACATTTTATTTGTGTTTTTGTTGACTTTTATGTCAAGAACTTTGGTCTGCTGAAGTTATTTTAAATATTCTTTATAAATACACTTGAAGCTTGGGTTTCTCAGAAGAATATATCGCAATTTTATAATTATTTGCTGTAGAGCTCTATATTCTAAACAAAAAAAAAAAACACATATTGAGAAGCATTTTGATGTTTTTTTTTAGTTTTTTTTTTTAATCCAAATAGCTTTAAATGTGAAATAGGTGCTAATATCCCTTGTCTTGTCTCCTCAGAGGAACAGAGGACATCAGCTCTCCTCATGGCATCCCTCTGGACCTGCTGGACCGAGTCATGATCATCAGGACCATGATGTACACACCACAGGAGATGAAACAGGTCAGCTATAATCTCTTTAAACCTGGAATTATTTTATCACTCAATATTAATGTCACGGTTGTGTTTCAGATTATTAAAATTCGTGCTCAGACTGAAGGCATCAACATCAGTGAAGAGGCTCTCACACATCTGGCAGAGATCGGCTCAAAAACCACACTCAGGTAAAGACTTAAAACTGCACTCATGAGATTACAGGTGCATGGGAGTACATGCAAAAACAACTTTTTATACAGAAAGTAAAAAAAAACAAACCCAATGTATTTATCTTTGTTGGCAAATATCTTCGTTATATAAAATTTCCCACAAACGATTATTGTCAACCATTTTTATCACGATAAACGATATTATTGTTTATTGTCCCATCCCTACCAGAGACAAAACAATATGGAGGCAAGTGTCAAAAAAGGATTGTGTGTTAAGTCCAGATACTATAACCTGTATGGGGTTTTACTTATTTATTTAAAATGATTGGATGTTGTTGTATGTTTTTGAAATCAGCTGGCCTCATTGAAATATCCTCAAGTTTCTATCGATCTTTACCATCTCTCTCTAAATCCTTAAATTTCTCTTCAGATACGCGGTGCAGTTGCTGACCCCGGCCAGCCTTTTGGGACGTGTTCAGGGCAAAGAAAATGTGGAACGAGAACAGATAGAAGAAATCAACGAACTTTTCTACGACGCAAAATCCTCAGCCAAAATCCTCCAGGACCAGCAACACAAGTTTATGAAATGAACACGACTCCAGTTTTATTTTGAGCCATAGACGAAAGTATTTCTCTGCATACTCTCATCACTCACCCAATGTTTCTGTGAACCTTCATCTGTTGTTTTGTTGAATTAGTTTTATTTGTTATAACTGAGAAATTATTCCTAATAAAAGGAAAAAAAATTGATTTGACAACCTCTTTTATTTTGTAAACTAAATTGTGCAACAGTTTTGACAAAATGTGTTATCAAAATCCAGTGGTGGAAGAAGTACTCGATTTTGTTTCTCAAGTCAAAGTACAAATACCAGGGCCAAAAAAAACAAGACCTCAAGTGAAAGGAAAATAGTAAAAGTATTAAAGTACCCGATTAAAAATGTACTGAAAATCTGTAAAAATACGTTTACGCTTTAAGATCTAATAAAGCTTCAAATAGATTTTGATAAAGATCCGTGTTGAATTTTGTTTAACAGAAACAACTACTGGCAAATATTTCTTTTCCTAGCTGTTTTTATTTGTATATTTTTATTTGCTGAAATTATGAACGTGTTAAAAATAAACCCCTTTTCAGCAGGTCTCAAACAATGATAAAATATAACTTTACTTGTCAGTCCTGTTCAAAAATGTAGTGGAGTAAAAAGTACAGATACCTGCTCAAATGTAGTAAAGTAAAAGTGAAGTATCCTCTTTAAAATGTACTGTACGTAAAATTTATACTTGAGTACTTGTACTTAGTTACATTCCATCACTGTCAAAATCAACATATTTTCAAGACTCAAAGACAATAAAGTTGCATTCTTCAATTTAACAAAACCAGAGAATAATATAAAAAAATCTTTCCATAATATAATTTTTATCTATCTCAGACTACTATGGGCTAGAGATATTCCTAATCTAATATGATGCATTATGTTGCAGTGGCCTGAAAGCCATATTCTTAATGATAAAAAAAAGTGAATTCCAGCACAGCGCAGTGCAAAATAAGCTGTTACATTCTCCACACAGTTCGGATGGTGTTCTTCTACTTCTTCACTGGTCGAGTTGGGCGTGTGTTGAGGACCGTCTCTCCTCCTGAGCGCACTTTACTGAACACAGAAGGTGCTGCTTTACCAATTTTCTCTGTGAAAAAACAAATGTACAATCAGTCACAAAACTATCTTAAGTCCTAAAATATTATGTTTTAGAGAAAATAAATGAGTTGATATGATTAACTGAGATTCAGGAGCAGGACAATGCTTCAACTTCCTCCTGCTCCTCTTCAGCAAACCACAGCTCGCCTCAACCGCACGTCCAATTACCCAGAAGCCCTGTTTATACAAGCCTATCCCAGCAACTCTAGTGATGGGACTTTCAGCTCCGTATCTTTTGGATCTGTTCATTTAAAAGAGTCGTTCAACTGACTGGCTCTTTTAGACTTTATATGACAGAAGCCAATGTGAGAACTTATTTAACTACAAACTAATCACAGAGAGAATCGATCACACCTCAGATCTGTTTAAAATGGTTCAAACTGAGAATGGGAGTTTACCCTTTCAACTGATCCATAATCGAAATAAAACATTGGACTACAACAATAATAATAAGAGGAAGACGAATAAGAAGAACAAGAAGAACTGTTATAATGGTGCCAAATATGTTTTTGTGCATTCTAATGGTTGTTCGGGACATGTAAAAGTGACAGGTGGTCGCTAACTGCTCGATAACACTGCATGTTCTTGACCAAGACAAATCTGTGTTTAAACCCCTCTTCTCTCTATATATGGACAGGAAACTAGTCCAACAACAGCAGGAACATGTCTCGAACTCCCTCCAGTCTCCAAGGACATTTAGACAGAGGTCGTTAGCAGCCAAATATTTTACTCAAGTACGAGTAACGTTACTTCAAAATAATATTACTTAAGTACACACAGTAGTAGTGATCCAAGAAATTTTTTAAGTAAGAGTAAAAAAGTATTTGGGTGACTACTTAAGTAAAAGTAACTGTAAGAGTAACTGTCAGAGCATAACACCCGATTTATAAACCTTAAATAATGCATACAATGTGGTACTTTTAAAAGGATAAGTCACAAAAATGAGAAACTGTATGTTGGAAGGAGTGGTGCAAGAAACACATACATTCAAATAATTTCAAACTGTCAACATAAAACTTTTGTCACTATAGACTTCCTCACACCAAACTGTTACACGGTGAAAATATTACTCAAGTAAAAGTATTTGAAAACTACTCAGAGAAGTACAATAGTATTAAGTACTCAAGTATACTAGATACTACCAGATACTACCTAAACACAGTATATACATTGTCCTTTTAACTCTGTACTTACCACACTCCTCCATTACTTCAATAGTTTTGCTTTTAGCCGGTCCAGTCAGTCCCAGTCTGTTCCTGCCCTCTGCCAGATCCTCTTCTGTCAACTCTGGACGCTGGACTTGTTCATCTTCTTGCTACAAAAGAACTCAACACATTACAACACATCACTAAAAGTTATAATTTATTCAAAAAGATATAAAACTTACTTCAGACATCTTGGGTTTAAATTGCAGGTTTACGTGGTAAGTGGTGAGCTCAATGTTCTTGTCAGAAGCTTGTTTAGTTTTACTGTCTCAGGGCAATAAAAATGTCCAACTAATGATGTAATCTCGGACTTGCTCCTCCTCCGCCCTTCCTCTGGGAATCTCGTGGGCTGCTGTCCCAATCACTGCCTCATAGCCAGATGTAGGGAAATGAGGATCACTATAAGTACAGCTACCAGGATTAGGGCGAGGAATCACTGGGAATCGCTGAAAAGTCATGTCTGATTTTACAATACACATTATAATCTGTATTAATAATCTTCAACATGTCACTATTATAAAACTACTATAAAAAATACATTATAAAACTAGTATTTCTTTGTTAAAGGTCATATATTACGCAAAACTGGCTCTTGTGAACTTTAAGTCATGTTATAATGTTGTTACCTTCTCAAAAACATACCTGGAGTTGTGCTTTGTTTCATTCACACATGTTTGAGTAACACTGTATTCTTAATCTGTTTACATCTCCAAATGCTCTGTTCCAACTTGTGATGTCATGAATGGGTAGTTTTCAAGTTAGCAGCTACTTTTTGCCTTTTGTTTAGTAGAGTTTGGCAATTCCAGAGCTGAAATTATCCAAATGATTCTAGTGAAGGCGTATGGAGTTTAAATACACAGTGGGGCACTTCTTGTATTACTGCATGACATTACACAGTTTCACACCAGGAAAGTTACATAGTGCAGCTTTAATGCTATCGAGAACCAAATCCCTAACGACAAGGTTAAATATTTGTGGACGAGACGACTTGGAGATGTCTTTCAAAAACACTGCCACACCCACAGATTTATACGGGCCATTGTGTCCATCGGAAATTATGAAATCAAATTCAATCAAAACATGAACGAACACGACCCATTAGCTGACTTCCATTGTGTACATGCCATATATAACAAAACAGTGACTCCTTTCTCATACAAACATTTTTACTGATACTTCATTCATACCTTCCTTGTATAAACACATTCGTTAAATTAAAAATCATAACGTGGCTCCCATCAACGGTATACTTTGTGATAACACCATGTATGTCTATTATACATAATTCTTCAGTAAACTAGAGGTATTATTGTTCTTATACATTTCTTTTATGTCAGTGATGTTTTTTCCTGTATCGAGGCAGTAGTTGTGTTTGGACAAACTGAATGAGTCTTGTCTCTGTGACGTAAACAGTGAGAAACACGAAGCACAGACAGACTCCGCCCACAGACACGTGAAGCAGCCTGAAGAACCAGCCGCGCTCACAGCAGAAGGCAAACTGCAACAAGAGGGACGAGAGGAGCAGGTCAGAGCGTGGTGTATGATAAAGACGTTATTATATTCTGGTAATGTCATTAATCGTGAGTGGAGTAACAAATGCGCTGTGACTACCATGTAAATGTTTTTATTCTGCCCTTGTCTCTGTTAATGTTAATTTTATGATGATTATTTATGTTTTGATTTCTTTGTGTTGTAGTTTTGTTATGGAACCTGTTAAATCATGATTTCTAATGTCTGTGTGACCCCGCAGTCGTCCAGGTCTGATGCATAGTAAAAGAAAACTGCAAATCTGTCAACTGGACAAAAAATTGTATGAGTGAAGACGTTTCGCTGCTCATCCAAGTCGCTTCTTCAGTTCTGGTCAGATTACTGGTGGACACTGCCTTGTATCTGTCTGAAGGGAGGAGCTGACTACACTGAAACTAACAGTGCCTCCTCCTCTCAGACAGATATAAGGCAGTGTCCACCAGTAATCTCACTAGAACTGATAAAGCGTCTTGGATGAGCAGCAAAACATCTTCACTCATACAATTTTTTCCAGTTGACAGGTTCAAATTTTTCTTTTACCATGATTTCAAATAATTCACTAGTATTTATAAATGTAAAAAAAATGTACAAGGACTAAATAATGATGGATATGGACTATGTGACTAAGAAAAATATTGAAGTTAATGAAATGTAAACCACAAGAGGCTGTTGTAAACGTGCATGATGTGGCTCATTGGTGACTTGGTTGGGCTGGGGAACAATCATGAAAGAAATGTTTATTTGAAAGATGAAAGGAGCAGGGTTTATAAGATTCCATTTCTTTTTTTCATGCCAATAATGTCACGGCACATCACAGTTATATTTATGTTAATTTTCAGATTGTTTTGTTTTTGACTCTTTAAATTGATGCCAATAAAAAGAAATGGCATGAGTGTGAAAAAAAAAAAAATCCATCTTATTACTCTGTTATTAGGGTTATTTATAAATTGGCGGGTCATTAAAGAGTCTTCACTGGCTGAGATCAAACTCAAAAGCTTTGGGTTAGTGGGCACATGCTCTACTGCTGAACCACTGCTCATAATTCTCCTTGGAGTTAGTTATATATACATATTTATAACAAAAAATATATATTTGGTTGAAAACATATCACATTATTACACGATTAAGAGACAGTATCATAACGATTTCGATTATTAATGTGGCTAAACACATCTCCATGGAGACAAGCAGACCTTCCACCAGAAAAGCTACATAGTGCAGCTTTAAACCTCACCTCAGATAAAGCTGTGACCACCGCACTGACGAGCAGAGCCAGTACCAGCAGTGGGGACGGGACCAGGCCGCGCAGAGGTTTCCATGGAGACGCGCTGAAGTAGTGATGAATGAACACGACGCTGTGGAGGATTCGAAGCCCCATGTTCAGACAGTTGGCCAAAATGAATCCCACTCCTCCAGCCCACCAGGTCAGACCGTAAGAGAGGAGGAGGAAGGAGACGGACAACCCCAGCATCACCAGGTTATATCTGAGGACAAGGCAGAACACAGTGAGGCAAGCTGTAAAAATAAGTTTGGAATAATTCAGGGTGATGTCTTGAAGTGTCATGATACTCAATTTCCTAACTTAATCCAGAAAAGAACAATGATTATAATTTTACAAGGTCTGTCCTGAAGGGTCCAGGTGGCAGCCCGATACGTCGGCCAACCTATATATCAGCCCATCCCTAGAGTGAATGTCAGTAACAAGCCTTTTCCTTCCAGATAAGAAGGAAAAGGCTTGATACTAAAGACGAATACCAGAAGAACAATGCCAAGGGCCAAACTTAAGTACAACTTTTAAGTGTCTGTACTTTAGATTTTAAGTTGGATACTTTTTACTTTTACTTCACTACATTTGAGAAACAGTATCTGTGCTTTCTACCCCACTACATTTTTGAACAGGACTAAAAAGTAGATGTATTTTTAATTATTGTTAGAGACCTGATGAAAAGGCTGAGGGTTTATTTGTCAATATTTGAGCAAACAAAAACATACAAATAAAACTACAAAACAGCTACAAAAAAATCGGTCGGTTCAGTTGTTTCCGTTGAACAAAATTCTTTATTAAATTTGAAGATATTTGAAGCTTCATTAAATATTAAAATCTACATAAAATACTTTTCCTTTTTACTCTTTAAGTAATGTAGATTTTTCCATGTGATACTTTTACTTGAGATTTTTTTTTTTTTTGCTCCAATATTTGTGCTTTTACTTAAGTAGCAAAACTGAGTACTTCTTCCACCACTATTGTATTATAAAAGCACTGCTGATGTAAACTTTTTAAAGTTTGGCAACTTGTAGATGTGCCCGATCGCTTTTGTGCCTGTTTCCCTTTTCCCTGAAATATTTTTACTATTAGAACATATGTTATCAAAATAAGTATGTATAAGTATTTTCTTGAGAAAGGTGGGGTTGTACTTACTTGTCCACCTCCTTTTGGCTCATGGCAGCAAACACAAAACATTCAGTGACGCCATTCACAGCGAGCAGCAGAACGTAGCCGCTGTAGCACCTGAGCAGACTGGGTCCTTGGGGGGAAAACAATATGAATGTTTATTTTCGAGCACCACAAACAGACATTTTTAAGAGCTGATGACATAAATAACTTCACTATAATCTGACTGAAAGTGATTCCAGCATGGCTTATTTTGTCCCTCACCTGCTCCACTACTGAGCAGAGAGCCTCCGTAAATGTCCAGAGCCAGATGTGAGTATCCGTATCCAAACACAGTGATGATGAGACCGATGACCAGCACCAACTTCAGCAGACACTCCAGGACCTCTGCAGCAATCGCCACTTCTTCCTACAACACACATAATAATACAAAATGAAACACCCGTGGCATGTTGTGAAAAATGTAAAGGGCCCATATTATGCATATTTTCTGATCTATGTTATAATGTTGTTTCCTCATCACAAACTTACCTGGAGTTGTGTTTTGTTTCATTTACATGTTTAACACAAACCCTGAATATCTAGGCTGAGTTCTTCTCTCAAACAGAAAACACTTTGTTCCACCTTGTGACGTCATGTGGTGATACAGGAAGTGCTCAACTGTGTTTTCCAAGTCCATACACCTTGTCTAGAAACATTTGGACAATTAGAGACCTGGAATTGCCAATCTCTACTGAACTAAAGGTAAAAGGAGCTGTTAACTTGAAAACTACCACTTCATGACATTACAAGGTGGAACAGAGCATTTTGAGCTTTGAAGATGTAGACAGACTAATCATAAAGGATTACTCAAACATGTGTGAATGAAACAAAACACAACTCCAGGTATGTTTTTCAGGATGTAACAATGTTATAACATGACTTAAAGCTCACAAAAGTCAATTTTGTGTAATATATGACCTTTAAAATCCTTTATAACATCATGAATGTAACACTTGCACTACTGTATGTTTGCAAATTACACTGGGGACCAAATTATTTCTAAATGTATCCAACTGCTCCATAAAACATTGACACTTAATTTCATAAGATCCTAAAACATGCAGTCATTTTTTTTATGTTTGTCTATCTTTATTATTTTATTCAAGTTTAAAATTTCAGGCATTTTATGTTTCTATTTTCTCCAGTAATGTATCCTTTGTTTTACGTTTTGTGACAAAACGTGATTTTTTGCTATACATAGTGAATCATCATGAAGAAATTGTAAGAAAAAAATTTTAATCAGTTCAGTTAGTTTATTTGAGATGTTTATAGAAAAATCTTTTTATGATGCCTCTATTCTAAAAGTTGAATAGCATAAAAAATTCACTATATCCATGATTTTCAGCTTCATGTTATCTGGAACATTTTGAGGATTTTTTCCCATTCAAAAGAAAATAAATTGCTTATCAGTATGGCAATGGTGCATTTTCTGAAACCCATGGATATTTTTTTAATTTATGCAATCTTTTTACATTTTTTTCAACAACCACAACCCCTTAAATATGCCAAATTCATATATTTTTTACCATCTCTGTACATTTCTTTCTTCTAACCTGTTTTTGGCTTTTAACGTCTCTCCCTCTCTCGATCACTTTGGCAAAGAAGATGTAGAAGCTCTCCTCGATGGGCAGAAAGACGAAGCGTGCCACCATGGAGCCCAGATTGTTGACGATGTCATAAACTCCCTGATCGCCGAAACTCAGAACATTTAAAAAAGTCATAACGTAACGCTCTCCTTCAGTCAGGATCTGCTTCAGGAATGACTGCTTAAAGAAACTCCAGGTGAGACGAGCCAGAGTCCAGTCAACCAGAGGCTAGAAAATAATAAGAGAAGACAATTATAATTAGGAAAGTTATCCAAAGACATGTATGTATATTTGTAATTAAGTTAATATGCCTTCAAAAATCAGCTCAGTAACAAACTAACAAAGTGGTGCAGATTGGCAGCCTTGCTTCCATCGGTCTGTCCAAGGGCGGCTGTGGCTACAATAGTAGTTGGCCACCACTAAGTATGGAGTGAAGGAATAATGCAATGTAAAGCGATTTGGGTGTCTTGAAAGGCACTATATAAAGCCAATGCATTATTATTATTACTGAAGAGGCCAATGTCAATTAAAAGACAACAAATCATCGTGTGTTGACTGTGTAGTTAATCAAAACTAAAGATTGAGAAAATAGTAGGAACTTCCACATGAATTTACGTAACCATGCCTGAATGATGGAGGGATTTTTTTTTTTATGTTGTGTGTTAAATATGTGTGGCATTCATGGTATACTTTTATGTCACCTTGTTGGATGATTGATTTGACTTATTTACCTCTCCATCGGTTTTGTGTGGAAACAGCTCTTTGACACTTTTCAGGGGAAAACTCTTCTTAAATGCCTCTTGGGAGCCCAAGAATCGGATAAAATAGACAGCGTAACATAAAACCAGAAACCCTGTATATACACACTGAAATACAATAAAATGATTGTTATTGTCAAGTATAAGTACAATTAAAAACAGTGATAGTTAATTTCTTACATGAGCTGCTGCAAAGATGTACAATCCCCATTCTTGGGCAAACACCACTAAAACCACTGTGATGCTGCACTTTGCGATCATGGCTAAACTTTCAGAGATCACTTTGAGTCTAACGAACATGTGAGCTTGAGCCAGGACCCATAGTGGTTCAGCCAGAAGCTCCTGGACTCCTCCCAGAGCAAAGAGCACCACGGCTGGGCTGTAGTACGGCACCGAGAGGGGGTCTGGGACTTCCAACAGCCACAACCAAACACAGACAAGAAGGACTGCCCATAGTATGCCTAATGGTAACCTGAAGGGGACATTTTAGTTATTGAAAGTTATGCAGAATACAAGTTTGTTCCAGTTTTAAGTCGCAAACATCAAAATCAAACTTATTCCTTTACCATCAAAGCAATTATGTTTTGTTTATTTTTCTTTTGTAAAAAAAAATAATACAAAATTCATGGCATTTTTTATTTATGTTTTTGCTTTTTACAGATACTCAAAAAATGAATTATTAATTAATCTTCTAACACTTAAATTGGCTTGTTATCAACACACAGGATTGTTAGTCAGCATGTCTTTCTAGACAAAAGTCCTCTCAATTTATGTGATCTTAGACAGACCTCTGACTCTTTACAATTGATATTCTAAACCACTATTTTTGTAAGATCAGGTGCATCAAATAAGACACTACAAACACAGTACCACCTGTGTGCGATTTATGTATTTAAAAAGAGAGAAATAGGATAAAAGTCCTTCCGATGATCATCAATATTGATAACAGATGACATGAATAGACCAGTGCAACAAGAACAACCAGTAGTGATACCAGGCCCGAGTTGACAGGTATGTAATGCCACTTAATGGAAGTGTATAATGTTTGAACCCCTTAGAAACTCGAATGCTCCCTCAGTCAGTTTGTTTGGCACCCAGGCCTGAGTAGACACTTTGTTTTTCTATAAAGGCTATTAATAGACAACCTAACTTTAATTTAATAAACCATACAATAATAAAACAATATTATTAGACCCTTAAATCGGTTTTAAGTTATATTTCTACTCACGTGAGCCATAGCAGGTTGATGACTTGTCTCCAGCTGTGATTGGCCCCTGATCCTCCACTTAAACAGGCTCTTCTGAAGGCTTCTCGGGACAAAAACACTAATGTAGAGTACAGTAATGTGAGCCTATGGAAAATACACAGGATATACTATTAAACAAACACATTTTACTGAATGTTAGAGCTGTTATGATCCATCTTATTACCTCACGTTGACTACTCCAATCAACTCTTTGGATACAAATCGTAACGTGAATGCATTTAGCAAAAATGTGAGCACACGAAACATCACCTAAAATAAATAAAGAGGAAAAACACATAGATCTAATATTTTGTACACATTTAGTCATAATTATCAGCAATATGGAGCACGTATTTACCTGTAATAAAACATTATAGGACGCCAAAGTTGACGCATCTTTCAATACATCTTCCGTGCTCATTCTGAGTTGGTTGTTTTTACAGTGTTTTTCACGTTAACACCACAGACAACGATAATTTTGTCATTTCAACAACAAACTGTAACGACTTATAAACATTTTCCCATCCGTATGATATTTAAAAGTCTTTCAAATAAATAAAACGGCTTTGAAATCCATAGGTTGTGTGGACAGTGGATGGGATGAAGAAGGCGCAGCCGCTTCCGTACACAGTGGAGCGTGGTGACGTGGCCATTGTGCGTTGGTTTTTGCGTGATGACGTCGAGTGTGAGATGGTGCTAGAGGGCGCAATAAGCTGATCTAAGTTATTATGAAATAACAAAAAGACAAATTTAAGTAAGCAAAAAACACATTTCAGTAATCCATTATTCCTCATAAAATCAGATAATAAATTCTATCGGAAAGACCAGATCATAGAGTTTAGTTTAGTAGAATTTTATCTTGTATTTTTAAATTAGACAAGAAACAATCATGCATGCATTAAAAACATGAAAGAAAAAAAAAGAGATTTCTTTATTTCTCATTTATTTAGTTGACAATAGACTTTATTTGTATGAGATAACTGTGACTTAGTAACTATCAATGGTGGAAGTAGTGCTCAATTTTGTTACTAGAGTAAAAGTACAGATACCGAAGCAAAAAAAAATACTTAAGTAAAAGTATTCAAGTACCCAAGCACCCAAAATGTACTTAGAGTAAAAACTAAAAGTATTTCACACAGACTGAGATCTAATAAAGCTTCAAATGTAATGATTTTTTAAATAAAGATTTTTGCTTTTTTTTTTTTAAACAGAAACAATTGAATCAATTGTTTTTTGTAGCCGTTTTATCTGTATGTTTCCATTTACTTAAATTATGAACGTGTTCAAAATAAACCCTTCAACCTTTTTAGCAGGGCTCACACAATAAAAATACCTTGACTTTTCAGTCTCTTTTGAAAATGTAGTGGAGTAAAAGTATCCACTTTAAATTTAACTCAAGTATACATTTTAGGTATATGTAGTGATGGCAGTTTTGAAACACGCTTTTCAACACTGCTTCGAAGCCTTGAAGCGCATGCGCTTCGAAGCAGTGTCCAAAACGCGAGTCAAAACACTGGTCACGTGACTTAGACGTCTCATGAAACGCGTGACGTCACTCAAGTGGTTCATGAAACACTGCCTTTTCAAACGCGTTTCACCAGAGGCTCATGTCTCAAAACCAAAGTTTGATTGACAGGGATTTCAACGAACCACCAAGCACCGCACTTGTCTCAACCTACTCCCACAAAGTTTAAGATATTTTGGCGCTGCCCAATGTGGGTTTGTGAGAGGCGAGAGATAGTGAGATTTTGACAGAGAGATACTGATACTTTGATTAATAGTGAGATAGTGAGTTTATGCAGCTAGTTTAGATCACAGATTAGATAGACTGTAAAGTTACACTAACACATAGCCAAGCTTAGGTCCATACAAACGACACACAGCATCACACTATAGGCCATATTTGCTAGGTAGGTTAGATTATTAAGAGAGGGCAGTGATTTTTCCTCATTTATACCAACTGTCAAAAAAGTTTCTGGCCATACCTGCAACCAGTGTTCCATGTGAACGAGTGTTTTCAAAAGCAGGGGAGGTATTAAACAAAAAAAGAAACCGCTTGCACCCCTCCACTGCAGAAAAAATTATATTTTTGAATAAAAATCTTGAAATCTGATTAATGCATAGCTTCCATGGCTTTATTTAATTTTATTTACACAAATTAATTCGTAACATACACCTGCGTACACTTACACAAACTTTATTAGAACAAGCTTTATTAGAAACCATGTCAGATAAGGATGTGTTTTGTTGAGCCACTGTGGAGAAATACTGAGGTATCGCCACCAGAGGCCGCTGTAGAGTCGTGATTCGAATAGTGATTCGAAGCCTCGAATCATTTGTTTCGAGAGCTTTGTTGGTTCATGAGGCTTCGTTTTGCCCATCCCTAGGTATATGTACTTTACTTAAGTACAGTACATTACTACTTTTACTTCATTACATTCCACCACTGGCTATACATATTGAGCTATGAAACTGCCCAGTTGCATTTATGTATGAAAAAAATAGGCCACAAATGTCAAAAACAACACTTGGGGGTGAATGGTTATTTAATCAGATGTAAAAGACAGAACAGTAAAAAAGTACATCCTTATCTTACCAATATACATGATACAAGTTAGACAGCAAAACCATATACAATGTCTATGTACAGACGCTATGCCATTTAACACTTTTAAAACAGTTGTACCTATAGTTTAACAGTATTTTTACTAGCTGCGAACCTTAGCCCATTTACGCTTAGTTCTTAATATGGCACAGTTAAGTCGACCTCAAAACCACACGTTTTCCGTTGTATCCATCTACGATTCTTCCTGTTGTGCAGATGAAAACATTTTAAAGGTTTCTGAGAGAACACATTTCTTGATTTGAGGTTTTGAGATCTGAACATGCAACCAATGACTAAAGTGACAGTGACAGTAAATGAAATGAATTTACATTATAGAGTTCAATGTGTTTCTGCTGTGTTATCTATGAGGTAACGTTCACAATCTTATTCATATCTCATTGGTTGCCATAGCAACCATGTGCAACTTTATAAATGTATAAATGTCATTAGTATGGAGCTCAACAGTCAAAGCCCCCCATGGTCCCGGAACTACATTTCCCATAAATTTTCCCCATAGACTTTTTGACAAATTCAAATATTAAAATAGAGGATGACCATAGACCATAGACCATAGTATAAAGAGGTGGACTAAGTGAGTGTGACGTCATCCATTGCATTTGTGACGTGTGAAGCTCATTGAGGCTAGCAATTTTAGGGGCAAATCTGGAGCCAAGTTCCATATTTGTAATTCTGACCGCAGATGTCACAGCAAGCAAAGAGCCAATCCAGAGCGAGGCTGATAAATGTAATGCCCCTATTGCAGACACCATTGATTTAGCAGGAAGCGGGCGCATGGCAACGCTGTCAATCAAACCTGTTGCTAACTCTAGTGGGCGTGACCTCGGGAAAAGAAGGAGCCTGATTTGTGTGTTATTAATCTTCATATCTTGATTTACAGACACAATAACAAAATAGAAAACCATAATCATGTAGAGCGAGTTAATACAAAAATTTTAAAACCAAAATGATGAGGCTCACTGCAGCCGTTACAGAGACAGCGGAGACAATTTTTTAATGTTAAGTGAATTGGAGCCAGAGCTGGTGGAGTAGGAAAGGCGTCCATGATAAATGCCTATTTGGAGCATGGCGTCTAGTAGGTTAATTAGTCCATTTATATAGACAGTTTATGAGGATAATCAGCTATGTGATAACTAATGTACATATCACGGTTGTTTTTAGTCTAACCCAAGGACTACAGATGGAAAGTAGTTGTTAAGCTAGAATCTGGTACAAGCATCTGTGCCACTGAGCCTAATGTTATTGTACATTGTCCTGCCAAATAAATAAATGAAATAAAAAAGAATTACAATTCCGCAAAATGTTTAAATGTGTTTAAGGTTCACAGATTGTAAATACATTTGTAGGCGTTGTGGTCATTAGTTACCCCATAACAGATTAGCTCCAGAAAGTATCAAACGTATTTTTTATAGTCTATGAGAAAAATTTGTGAAAAATGTACTTAAGTGAGCGGTCATTATTGAGCTCCAATGAAGGACATTATATGTAACAATCCATACCCCAACTCCTCACTTTTGCATGTATAAAAGGCTATTTCAAAGCACTTTTAAGCAAATGTTCACAGAAAAAATGGCCTAAAATTAAATATTTGAACATTGTAAAACTAGATGAACAACCAGATCATAAAATCAAATTAAATAACTCATTTTATACACTCATAGCTGGACAGGCAACTCGTGGTAGCAGTATAGATGACTGTAACATTATGATTGTATCATTATTAAACAGGCCTTTTTACATTCAGGGCAAATAATGCATGCACACAGATATGATAATATCAACCTATACAATACAAGGGCCTGCTCTACTTTGTAACATCTAAACGTACCATGATTTTGTCACGTTAACAGTAACTTAGGATAAGCTTTACTCTATTAGTTGCTCCATTTTGGGATTTATGAATGAAAATCCCGCAAAAGCCGACTGGTCCATGGAGTCGATGAAGTTCTTGTCGCTGTACGAGAGGCGGGGCTTCTCGCTCAAAAACTCACGGTCAAAGTTACTACAGTCGTTTGGAGCTTTCTGTAAACACATTACAGGAAATACAGATTATTACATGAATAGGATCAATGAGCGCATCAGTAGAGTGATTATAAGGTTAAAAGGAAGTGTCCGGGGTGAGGGAAGTCAGGAGAGTCGTTGAGTTTATAAGTGCTTTTGGTAGGTAGAAACATGCACATTTGATAAAGTTCCGATTGACAGCTGGGTCCAAAGATAAAACAGCAGAAAAAAGCAGAAAGAACAGATCCGCACTGCAGTTCTTTGGAGTTCTTTATAAGTGCTTTTCACAACTTTCAGAGACCAGAGCAGAGTTCTGCCACGGTTTGGCACTTCCTGATTATCGTACCATAAAACACCTTATAAATATATGCAGATACCACACAGTGGGCTTGTACTGGGGCAAAACACATTTTGCTCAAAAAGAACAAAAAAAAAAAAAAAAAAAAAAAAAACAGGTACAGGACAGGAAAAAGAATGAAAAGAAAGAAAAGAATTACATGGAGGTAGGCCTCTCAAAGTAATACATTTTGAAGCACCATATATTGCTACAGAGAAAAACAGCGATAAATGATAATATTGAAACTATGTTATACCACTGACACAATAACCAGTAAACCAATTTTAAATAGTCAGTCTCATTAAAATGCCTGAGCTGCAATAAATAAATGACAGAATTAACAATTATTGGTCAAAAATTTGTGAGGCCAGTCACAATATTTGCGATATTAACTCATCGTTCAACAAATGTTAGATGGAACAATACTTTTTGGAGGTCAATATTTATCTTTGCACTTGAAAATTTTTTATTTTTTTTTCTGTACTAAAAGATGCAATTTGAGCTGTGGAAGTTTCAATTATGATCTCATTATACAGTATATACAAACATTACAGATACAAACAATTAATGTGTTGCATTTTGCTGTTTATTTATATTATCATTTATTGTCTATATTTACTTCAGCAATATATCACACAAAAGTTGTTATCGTGACAGGCCTATAATTAGCCATAAAACTCACTTATTCAAGCTGAAATGTTATTATGTTACAATAAGAACACCCCAAATCTCCCCTCTTTTACAGAGAAAATAAACGTCCTATAAATATCACTACAGAGAAATATTGTGATAAACGATAATATTGAAACAACTTTATGCAACTAATTATGATTAAGATCAAGCCAGATAATCCCAGTGAACCGTTTTTAAATCGACAGGATCATTTAAAGACCTGAGCTTCAACAAATTAACGGAATAAACCAATAATTAGCCCTAAGAGTGACTTATTCAACTCTCTACAGCTGAAATCTTATTGTAGCGTACTAAAATAACAAAAAACTCCCCACTTTTGCAAAAAAAGAAAAAAAAATGTAAACACGATAAATATTAAGCCTCAAAATATATTGTTCCAGTTTTCATACATCGAACGATAAGTTGATATAGTAATTATTGCGGCAGGTTTACATGGATTCCCACTGGAAATCACTGAACAAAGAGTATGTTAAAAAGTCTTAAAAACGTACCACTTTTGGTTTGAAAGGCGGCTCCATCTCCCTCCTCTCCAGACTGGTCCAGTTGATGCTCTTGAAGAATGGGTGCAGACGAATGTTTCCTATGACTCCTAACCTGCGGCTGGGGTCCCTCTCAAACAACTGCAACGAGACAGAAGAAACAGTAAACATATCATACACAATGTGAGTATTCATCCATGGGACGCTGCAGATTCCTTCCCAAGATGGAGGGTCAAAAGACAGGGGGCGCTCTGGGACCGTTCTTCAGCTGCTTGTTTGTCTGTTTCATTGTTGATTTTCTAATCAACAGTGAAACAGACAAACAGTAGGTTATGTTGGTTATTTTGGGCTTTACAAAAATAAATTGAATTTAACTGATACAGAATTAAATTCTAGACCCAGATCAACACTTTACCACCATATGCTGTTGATCAAAGTTGAGAAAAAGAGTGTGTTTGGAATGATATTGGGATGTTTAGTTTTCTGTGTGAAATACACTAAGTATAGAATATACGCTGAATGGCCATCCACACATTTGAGGAAGCAGAGCAATTTGCTGTCAGAAGAACTCCAAAGCTCTTTTACATTTTTCAAATCATTTCATTGTAAAAAAAATATCTAAACTACATTTTAGATTTGAAGAAAGTACTCAGGTTTGTTACTTTAGTACATTTTTTAATGTGATAATTTTACTTGAGTATTTTTTGCTTCAGTATCTGCACCTTTACTTGCGTAAAAAAAAGTAAAGTGCCCATTTAAAAATCTACTTAAAGAGTAAAAAGTAAAAGTATTTTGCACATATTTTGAGGTCTTTGGCTTCAAATGTAGTTTTTTGATAAAGCTTTGTGCAGAATTTTGTTCAAGAGAAACAATTAAATAGATCGTTTCCCTTTGTATATTTTTGTTTGCTCAAACTACGAAAGTGTTAAAAATAAACCCCTCAACCTTTCCTGCAGGACAGTAATAAAAAATAGTATATATAATTATATAATATATATTCAAAAATGTACTTGAGTAGAAAGTAGATACCTGCTTTCAAATGTAGAAAAGTAAAAAGTATCTACTTTAAAGTTCACTTAGGTGAAGTACAGATATCTAAAATTTGTACAGTAGAGTACTACTTTTACTTTGTTTCCTTATCCACCACTGCAAAACTAGTATCGATACAAGATATTCATTCAACAAAAAAGATAAGCTAGAAGTCGACCTTTCCTGAATAGTTTAAGAATGTTCTGGATCTATATCAGAACTAGTACAAGACCACGGAGAACTACTAAATATGTGTGTGTTGAAAATTACCTTTTATTATACATAAGAGTCTTTATTATCACTGTGGTATTAAAATGAGTATTGGGTATTGAGTGTTTTGCTTAGTATCAAAGATTCATATCATAACAATACATTTTATGTATGTATATGGTTATTATTTCCTCTAATGTACTACATACACAAACATTTCAAACTTTTGAAATTTTCCCACCCTCTCCATCAGGTCTCGGGCCTCTTTGTTGATCCAGCGTGGATAATGGGGCGTGTCCATTCGGATGGACTCAAACAGCTCATCCTCATCATCTCCGTGGAAAGGCGACTGTCCGATCAGCATCTCATACAGCAGCACCCCAAAAGACCACCAGTCTACAGAGAAGGAGTACTTCTGCCCCAACAGGATCTGAACAGGACCATACACACCGAGTTAAAGACATATGTGGTATGTAATAATAATTAGAAGTAAGGCTGGGGATTATGTAAAAAAAAAAAAATATCATGATTTCCATTCATTTTCTTCTGCTTATTTGGGGCTGGGTTGTGGGGGCAGTGGTCTAAGCACGGACTCCCAGACTTCCCTCACCCCAAGGGACCCCAAGGTATTTCCAGCTAGCCAAGAGACATAGTCCCTCCAGTGTTATAATTTTTTTCTCTCATATTGCTCAATCTCGATTTTCAATTCAATTTTATTTTCTTAAATAAAATGTCTTTCAATATTGATTTTTGAACATAAACAACAGAGACTTTTAATCATTACCATTTAACACAAAAAAAGTCTGAAGTCTGCTCCAATTAGAGGTGACTGAATCTTGAATCTTAAAATTTATTTGCACATTTTTCAAATGTATTTATTTTGTTCATTGTAATCTGCAATATTGAATAAAAAACATCAAATTACATAATATAAACTGATCCATTGACTTGCGAAAAACTGCAGATATAATTAGCTATAAGGAAAAAATATAGCGAGTAATCTAATTAGAGGAAATTATTATAACGAACATAACATGAGGCATTGATGGTAAAAAAAAAAAAAAAAAATGCCATTCATGTTTTCAAAAATGCTGCCTTTCTGCTCGTTGAGGTTGTAGTAATTGGGGTTTTTCTTTGAGTACTCATGGGGTCTTTACAGTTCAAGTCCTGATTTAGATTAATTTAGAATTTGACCCAGTAAGGAAATACAGGCCATAGCTACAAACTGGTTTAGTTCTGGTTTAGTCCTGGTTTAGTCCTGGTTTAGTCCTGCTTTAGTCCTGCTTTAGTCCTGCTTTAGTCCTGCTTTAGTCCTGCTTTAGTCCTGCTTTAGTCCTGCTTTAGTCCTGCTTTAGTCCTGCTTTAGTCCTGGTTTAGTTCTGTTTTTTTTCCTGGTTTAGTTCTGTTCTTTTTTCCTGGTTTAGTCAAAAGTGAGGTTTGGTTTAGTTATAATGTGTCTCAGCAATGCCCTATTTATGGCCGGGTTTAGTCCGGGTTTAGTTTTGATTTATTCTTGGTTAAACCCTGGCTGTGTGCTGCTGTGAGTTTTATGTTACCTCTGGAGCGATGTAGTCTGGTGTCCCACAGAAAGTCGTGGCTCGATTTTCTCCAAAGACGTTTTCTTTGCACATTCCGAAGTCTGCGATCTTTATGTGTCCCTCATGGTCCAACATCACATTGTCCAGCTTCAGATCTCTGCAAAAACACACAAGAAAACACATATGACGCAAGTATTTAATAAAGTAAAGACCAGTAAGCAATGGGAAAGAGGGCTTTAGCTTTAGGAAAAGCAAAACTGGATACTTTGGTGACACAATTGCAATTTATTAATCTGGTACCAAATTTTTATACACACACCTGGTTCTGTTTTTAATGTTATACACTGACGTGCATGCTTGTTTGCTTTGTTTGTTTTTCTGCTTGTATTGTATTTTAAACAGGGCACCCATGAACAACAGATGCCCAAATGCTCTCATTGGGTTCCCCTGTATAAATAAAGAAAATAGAGTAGCAAAAATAGTTTAAACCATTGTCCTTGCCTTATTTTAATCAATAAACTGTATTTGTAAAAGCCTCTTAAAAGCCAAATTTCTTCTTTCTTAATGATAATTTTCATAGCAAGTTCCTTTTAATATAACATACAGGGATTTTTGGTCACATTTTTATGAAGCACTTTTCGACCTTCAAGGCACTCAGAGCGATTTTCATTAAGGAAGCACTCACTCATTCACACACACATTCATACACCAGTGTACGCAGACACTTGAGGTGAGGTGGGCTAAGTGTATTGCCCAAGGACACAACAGCAGCATTCATCTGTGGGAGCTGGAATTGCAATGCCAACCTGTGGGTCAGTGTAAGTGACTACTCAACCAATGATGTTTACATTGAGAGCGTGATTTGAACCACCAACCTCTGGATGTTGTCTGTAATATTTTGCACTTGTATTGACTTATTTACGTTTTCTCCATTTCATTTTCATGGTAATAATATTGGTGAATTATTTGGCTGTTTTGGCTGCTAGGTTACATCAATACTAAAACATAAACCAGACAATAACACAATACTCATTTGTGGATATTTTTTTACTTCAACTTGTATACAATTTTTTTGAAGCAGCGGTAATCAAATCTGAGTAAAGTTTTAGCAAGTCTACCCAAATGCAAAACAGACTTGATTCTGTATAATTTTAATCATGGTGATCACTGTTGTTTTGCTAGCATTGTTTTAACTGCTATTCTGGGATGTAGTATTTTCAGTTACCATATTTTCCAGACTGTAAGTCGCACTTTTTTTAATAGTTTGTCCGGGGGTGCGACTTATACTTAGATGTGACTTATATGTGAAATTATTCAAGTATAGAATTTCATATCTTCGTTATTGTCACACTGACAACCGCTCAAGGGCACTCTAGGAATGTGTACCAGTGTGACAGCCACGCGAAAGCTGCGTTTCATCTACTTCTGGAGCAGGGGGAATTGTTCAGAAGCGACACCGGTGATTGCTGGACCCTAGATGCCCTCCTGATCGTCCGGTGATGGCTGGACTCTAGATCGCCTCCTGACCGTCCGATGATGGCTGGACCCTAGATCCCCTCCTGATCATCCAGTGATGGCTGGACTCTAGATCCCCTCCTGATCGCCCGGTGATGGCTGGACTCTAGATCGCCTTGCCTGAATGGACGGCTCACTGAGTGGGCTCTGGCCCTACAGACTTGAACTGGATGCGCCTTAGTCCAGGACACATCTAAAGCCTGTCCGTGCATGGGAGTGGATCTCTCCTTCACTGTGGTTCTCCTCGAGGTTTCTCCTTTTCCCACTGGGTTTTTGGAGTTTTTCCTTGCCGAGAAGGAGGGTCTAAGGACAGGGGATGTTCTGGGACAGTTATTCATTGCTTGTTTTCCGTTGATTAATCTGCTTGTCTGTTTCTTGTTGATTTTCTAACTCTGTTGGTTAATCAACTCTCATGTTCAGCCCTAAGAGGCGACTGCTGTCGTGATTTTGGGCTTTACAAAAATAAATTGAATTGAATTGAATGAAGAATTCAATGGATTTTGTGATTTGGAGTGAGATCGAGATTAAACTTGTTAGCTTATTTTTTTGTTTTAGTTATCTGATTAACTGTTAATATCCTACGTTAACATATCAGACACGTATTCAGTTCTGTCTATGCTTCATGTAGCTGAATAAATATAAATGTGTTATGTTAGTGTGCTGTACTGCTATTCAGCCTGTTGTTCTCCATTTTATTATTATTATTATAACTTGCCTTTAAAGATAAAATGTCAGTTCTTGGTCTCGGATTTTGTATAATAAATTTTCCCAAAAAATGCGACTTATAGTCCAGTACAACTTATATATGTTTTTTTCTTCATTATTACGCATTTTTTCGCTGGTGCAACCTAAACTCTAGAGCGATGTATAGTCCGGAAAATACGGTACTACTATTATGGGATGTAGTATTGAAGTTCATTTTATTCTTTAGTTGTTTGCTTGTAGAAATTCCACAACAATGCCTAAAGAGTAACCACAGACACAGTGCTCGCATTACCACATTAATATTAAATAAAAGGTGCTGTAAGTGTGGGAGTGTCTAACCACAAGTTTCATTGAGAGATTTATCACAGCACCTACACAAAGGCGTTAGGAAAACATGAGACATACTGCAGTCTGAATACATTTAAATGTGATAACAACTGTGGACTGACCTGTAGATAATTCCTTTGGAGTGAAGGAACTGAAGACCACACATGATTTCCGCTGAATAAAACCTGGAAAAAAAACATTAGTTTAGTACAATATTATTACCAAGATATGTAGGCGACAAAAATATAACATTTAAAAATGTTATATTTAGTTTGGAACTGTTTAAAGCAGGCCTATTAGACAAAATTTACTTTTGAGAGTACTGTTTTTAGTTTTAGTTTAAGTTGTTTCCCCTTCTCATTTAACCTCTCGGGTTTAACCCGTCCACTGTTCTGTACTTACTTCGTTGTATAATTTTATTTTCTTAATCGGTGATACACATAGGATCCAACATGATTGCATAGTCATTTTGGCACAAATGAAAAAATCCATTACTTGCTAGTTCTCCACCTTTTACCTTTAAGGTTAAACTGTTTGTTTTGCTCAGTCAGAATGTTTGTTCTTCCAGCAATAAAAACACAAGTAATAGAACAAATACAAGACATATGTGTTTATATTATTTGTCTATTTGATTTTTATTGGAGACTTACTATCAAAATGAATTACTACTAACAACTAATTTAATGCCATATTGTGGGACACTGCAATAACATCTTCAGTGGAGACAGGCAAGTGGTGGACCCTCTACCAGAAAAGTTACCTAGTACATCTCTGACATTTTAGTGCCATATGAACCAATGTGGCAATGTTTTTTTTGTCACTGAGGGTAGAGAAAGTACTAAGTAGAGTCACTGCTATTATACCAATAGTGGATCAAATTAGATGAGGTAAAGAATCACTATTCCACATAAAAGTAATAGAAGTAAGTCTCAATAGTAGTAACAGTAGTATATTTAGTGGTAGAGTAATAAATGTAATGTAATGTAATGTAATGCAATGTAGTGTAGTATAGTCTCTAGAATTAGCATCACGAACAAGGAACAAAACAGTATTTTGGGCTTGAAGTCGGCTTACTGATACTTTTACTCCAGATTTGAGTACTGGTACTGTTACTACTGTGTGTGCAGTGTGTCGTGTGTCGGCGCACACTCATTTGGTGTGAATTATTGAGAGAGACATTTGTTTGGAGCGGGACACAGGTGAACAACAGTCTCATAATGTGAAACCGGAGCAGAACTGAAAGATTAGCCTTTCTCTGACCTGCTTCTCTCCTCAGCTGTGGAGGAACAACACCAAACAGAGGAAGAGGAGGAGGAAGAGGAGGAGGAGGAGGAGGGGTATAACATACTCAACAGGTAGGAGGGTGGTATTTAATGATGGGCAACAAGGCAAAAACAATTTTCTAGGTCTCTAAGGATGATTTATCGATTATCAGTGATATCAGAGTAATCTCTGTCATTTAGTTTGCACTGGGATTGACACTTGGGCTCACAAATATGAATTTATATCCCAGATAAATACATTTTGTTAATATTTTTACAAATGCAATAAGTTAATTTGTAAACTTCACAACTTCACAACACATAACTTATCATAATTTGGTTCTTGTAATGGATTTCAAAAGCTTAATATTGGTTTGCTTGATCAATATCCTGAAAAACATGAATTTTACAATGAGCAGGGTCATCTTTTTGCATATCTGACCTGTAACATGGCCTGGTGGTTGTTAAATCCCATACTCTGGAACATTCCAGGTAAAACAATAACATCTCCATGGGGACCAGCAGATATTGGACTCTCCACCAAAAAAGTTATGTAGTGCACCTTAACTTTTTTGATCCCAGAAATGGTCTGTGATGGTATACAGCCACATAGGTTAGGTGTAGAAAAACTACTTTTTTGCTAAAGTAGTTTTAACAGAGTAAGGCTTAGGTCTGAACGATTTCGGAAAAATATTAAATTCAACCTGAAGAAGACATTGCAATGAGGGGCATGTCAGTTGGATGATGTTTAGGAGATGTTTTCCTCAGTGGTGCATCTGAGGGTGGGGAGGAGGTGGGGCACGGCACAACCTGAAGTGGCGTCTGCGATGGGGGTTTAAACAGGGCAAACTGGGTGATGATTGGACGAAGAGGAGGTGCGGCAAGCAACAGGGACAAGTAATAAGAGGAGGGGATGAAGGCTGAGGAGCAGGTAAACTCTGGGGAAACGATGGGTAAACTGGTATGCAGTTAAGTTTTCCAGGCTGAATTCACACTAGCCCCATTTGTGATTTTTCTGACAGGGATTGCAATTAGATTTGCAATTTATGTTTTAATAATAGAAATCTGTACAAAGTTCACATTTTAAATGTGTCTAGGAGAATTAACAAAAGACTGAAACATGAATAGGACATTTCGGAATATATTTGAACGTAATCATTTTTTTGGCATTTAGTCTAAACCTAACCCCCCAAAAATATTTCATTTGTGATAACATTTAAACAGTTGGGAGTGGAAAAAATGTGCTTGTGTTGATGTGTATCATCAATTCAAGACAAAGACTGTTTGTCTTTTTTTTACTTGAGGACATTATGGAGGAGTCTGTTTGGCCACAGTTTAGTCTACGAAAGAGATTATGTGGAAAATCTGGTCTGTGCCAATTTTAAGCGAATTTCTAGAGACAAAAGTAAATGTACATTATTATTTAGAGTTTTAATACAATTCTATTTGCCATTTTTTATTAGCACTTTACATCAAGGAAACACTCACTCATTCACACACACATTTATGCACCAGTGAACGTGGACCCTGGGGGCGAGGTGGGATAAGTGTCTTCCCCAAAGACACAAAAACAGCATTCATTTGGGGGAGCTGAAATCACAAAGCCAACCTGTGGGTCAGCGGATATGACTGCTCTAGTGATGATGTTTTTTATATGAGGGAACCGCCAACCTTTGGATGAGTGGACAAACACTCTAACAACTGAACTACTGTGTCCAAGTAATTATCCTAGTGGATCAAAGTCTAAAAAAGCAGCTAGCCAAAACCAAAGATCAAAACCAAAACTTTTAAAAGTGTACAATACACAATTCATTTAGCTGTTTATTTAGTGCAGCTCATGATTGTTGTACATTTAGAATAGTTTTTGTGGTTTAAACCTGCTCTTGTTTTTTTATTTCCAATTTCAATATTATCATTTATTGTCTATATTTACTTCAGCAATGTATCAAACTTCAAAACATGTTATCGTGACAGGCCTACAACAAAATCAGTGTTACATAAAATCTCAAATCTTGTTTTTGTTTCATTCACTTACAATAAAAAGAAATCTTACATATTTACTTTGTCTCCACCTAATGATGACGTCATTATGTAGTAATCCAAAAAGTAGCCAACTCCTCAAGTCCAGACACACATTTTGTTCAGACCCCAAATTACCTTCACCAAGATGCAGCTAAACTTTGACTCATTTAAACTGGTTTGTATGCTTGGTGTTTACATACAAATACAGGAGGACTATTGGGAAAAATATAACAAATGTTTCTAGCATCGTATTGTGGTTGTAATTAGATTTTAAACAACACATTGTAAACAACTCCAGAAGCTTTTGATAAGGGGACTTAAATATGAACCAATAAACTAATGCAATTAGACCTGTCATGATAACATATTTTGAAGTTTGATATATTGCTGAAATAAATAAAGACCAATTTATGCAATTTATGAAACTAATTTATGAAACCAATTTATGCCAGATTTAAACCACAAAACTGTTCTAAATCTACAATATTGTTGAAAAATCATGAGCTGCAATAAATAAACAGTAAAATGAAACACTGTAGTACGTAGTTTGCATCTGTAATAAGTCACAGAAGTTATTAATTCAACGTTTCATGGTTTAATTCTAATCAAATAACCAAAAAATGTCTCAGTAGTGCAAAGAAAATGTACACATAATAAATATTAGCCCCCTAAAAATATTGTTAATTTATTGAATAATACATTGATATGGTGATTATAGTGACATAATTCCATACATTTTTGTAGAGGTCAAAACTTCATATGATCTAAATAACTGAAGCTTTTGAAATGTGGTAATTGCAACAACACATCGATTTAGAGTCGATTGTGTCATATAAAATACAGTATTTAAGATGTAAAACATGAAAACGACTAAAACACTCCAAACCAACTCACAACTGTGTATTATGTCCTCCTGCCTACATCTATTCCATCTTCAAAACATGTAGTCCTTTCTCCTCAATCTGTGTCATTGTTTTGTTTTTGGAGGAAGCCCAAAGCTATGATCACTGGCAGTGGGTGGATACACCCCACACGAAGAGCGCAAACTCCTTTTACGGTTTGATACTGAACAGAAGCTAGTAGCCTCTAAAGCTAGCTCTCACACAAGCAGAGGAGAAGAAATTAATAAACACATTATTACAGGGGAGGAAGACTGTCTACAATATCAACAATATCTTTAAAGCACGGAAACTATTTGAACAGTTTAATTGCCTTATTAATAAACTGCTTTTGGTATTGTGTGCAGACAAACTTTTGCAAGATGATTTTAACTTTAATGAGTCATGGAAGTTATGAACTCAGCCTTTTATGGTGTTACCACTACGTAACGTTTCTGGTTGGGGGCTCACCACCTGCTTGCCTTGGATCTGGTTGCTCAATCAACAATTGACAACAACTGTGTATCTCATAATGTTCTGGCTCACTGTTGCGTTTGGTGTGACTCACGTGGCTCTGTACAGCTCGAACCGTCCCTTCTCCTGAATATGAAACATCAGGTCTCCTCCATTGAGATACTCCATCACGAAAAACAGATGCTCCTGTCAGGTAAATCACACATTTTTATTAATATTATAAATGATTGCTTAAACAGTGTATTAATAGGTTTACAACTCACTGCTACCTCATAATTTCAGCATTTCTGCCTCTTAATGATTATAAAACTTTAACAGTCCTATTCAAGATAAGCGATGCCTCTTAATCGGTAAAACCATATGATTATTTAGCACAGGTATTATCAAATCAAGCTAAGTAATCTAAGCAATAATACAGATTTAAAGTTGAATTATGTAACATTTCTTGTACCATGGAGATGCTGATGTATGCACTGCAATGTTCCACAATATGGCATTAAACCTAAATGTATCTCCATGAAGATGAGCACATCACCTCACCAGGCCAAGTTACAGCTTCTGCTCATAGTAAGAATGCAATTTTTTTTCCTAGAATTTTCTTCAGCTATAAAAACAAATGCATGATATATCAGTTTAATGCCAAAATGTGGAACATTCTTGGCAAGGCAATAATAATCAAACATGGTGTACCTTTAAAGAAGACCTATTGTGCTTGTGTCTGCTATATACAGTAGTTATAATCTCTGACACCCGTGGATCATTATGCTGTGATTTGGACATTTTAAATCACAATATTCATCTAAAATTCTATTAATCTATTACTTAATAAAAGAAACAAGTCTGCTCACTTCCACTTTAGAAAACTGCAGCGCCCAATGGGAGCTGACGTTGCCATAAACGTCATCACACAAAGAGCTGCAGATCACACTAGTGAATTTTTCTTCATTTGTACCAAAATGACTACGCGCCATTGCCAAATCCTAAGCATATCACAAATTAAGAAAATAAAATTGGAGAATGACGTAAGTACAGAGCAGTGGCCATATGCTCTATGCTAGCTGAAGTGAAAATAGGTATTGATCGACAATATGGTGTGTCCTGAAAATAAGCAGTTAAAGATTACTCAAATATACATGAATCACTCAAAATACAACTTCAAGAGAGCAAATGAGAAGTGAAACAACTATAACATGGTGAAAAGCTCTGCTTTAAAGCCCTTTGAGACCTGACACCAGAGTGGGCCTGATAGGATTAAACCTATGTGGGGGGATCAGGACTTGCCTTTGTCTGGAAAGTGGAGTAGAGGTGAGTGAGGAAGGGGTTGTCCCAAGCCAGAGCCAAAACACGTTTTTCTATCATGGTGCACTCTACATCATCATCCATCAAAACAACATCCTTTTTCAGAGCTTTGACAGCAAAATATTCCCCGCGACCCTTCAACTCTGCCAACAGGACCTGCAAAGAAATGGAAGAGGGGTATTTTAGTTTATATATATATACATATATATATATATATATATATAACAACATATTTTTTTAAGTTTCAGTTTCTTCTCACTTTGCTCTCTGCGTTTAGTCACTCCCCCTTCAGAGCGCCATCACATCACAATCAGTGTGAACCCCAATAATCAAACTACTGCACATCATATCAGGTTTGTCAAGTTGCTGTGTTAAGTTTTGTGTCATGCTTTTGTATATTTCTGGAGAATTATTTTGTGAGATTAGGGGTGACGCAGGCATGTGTGTGGAGGTTTGCACAGAATCTTACAACTAACCGTGAAGAGGGTTTGAACTGGGCCCAGGAGAGATTGCTAAAAACCTCAAACATGCATGGATGACATAAAATCTCTTCAGGAATGTTTTTGATGAGGGAATGATGTTATAATGTGGTAAAGCTAAAAAAAAATAAAAATAAAATACATTAAAAAAATACTTGAACACCCTGTGATTTTGCAAGTTCTCCCACTTAGAAATCATGGAGGGGTCTGAAATTTTTATCTTAGGTGCATGTCCACTGTGAGAGACAATCTAAAAAAAATCTGAAAATCACATTGTATGATTTTTAAAAATAATTTATTTGTATGTTGCCGCAAACAAGTATTTGAACACCTGAGAAAATCAATGTTAATATTTGGTACAGTAGCCTTTGTTTGCAATTACAGAGGTCAAACGTTTCCTGTAGTTTTTCACCAGGTTTGCACACACTGCAGGAGTGATTTTGGCCCACTCCTCCACACAGATCTTCTCTAGATCAGTCAGGTTTCTGGGCTGTTATTGAGAATGAAATCCAAAGATTTTCTATTGGGTTTAAGTCTGGAGACTGGCTAGGCCGCTCCAGAACCTTGATATGCTTCTTAAGGAGCCACTCCTTGGTTATCCTGGCTGTGCGCTTCGGGTCATTGTCATGTTGGAAGACCCAGCCACGACTCATCTTCAACGCTCTAACTGAGGGAAAGACGTTGTTCCCCAAAATCTCACAATACATGGCCCCGGTCATCCTCTCCTTAATACAGTGCAGTTGTCCTGTCCCATGTGCAAAAAAACACCCCGAAAGCATGATGCTACCACCCCACAGTAGGGATGGTGTTCTTTGGATGGTCCTCATCATTCTTCTTCATCCAAACACGGCGAGTGGAATTAAGACCAAAAAGTTCTATTTTGGTTTCATCTGACCACATGACTTTCTCCCATGACTCCTCTGGATCATCCAGATGGTCATTGGCAAACTTAAGACGGGCCTGGACATGTGCTGGTTTAAGCAGGGGAACCTTCCGTGCCATGCATGATTTTAAACCATGACGTCTTCGTGTAATACTAACAGTAATCTTGGAAACGGTGGTCCCAGCTCTTTTCAGGTCATTAACCAGCTGCTCCCATGTAGTTCTGGGTTGATTCCTCACCTTTCTTAGGATCACTGAGACCCCACGAGGTGAGATCTTGCATGGAGCCCCAGTCCGAGAGAGATTGACAGTCACGCTTAGCTTCTTCCATTTTCTAATAATTGCTCCAACATTGGATCTTTTTTCACCAAGCTGCTTGGCAATTGCCCCGTAGCCCTTTCCAGCCTTGTGTAGGTCTACAATTTTTTCTCTGGCGCATTTTGACAGTTGTTTGGTCTTGGCCATGTTAGTAGTTGGAGTCTTACTGATTGTATGGGGTGGACAGGTGTCTTTATGCAGCTAACAACCTCAAACAGGTGCTTCTAATTTAGGAGAATAAGTGGAGTGGAGGTGTACTTTTTAAATGGTGGACTAACAGGTCTGTGAGGGTCAGAATTCTAGCTGATAGACAGGTATTCAAATACTTATTTGAAGCAGTAACATACAAATAAATTATTTTAAAAATAATACAATGTGATTTCCATTTTTTCTTTTTTGATTATGTCTCTCACAGTGGACATGCACTTAAGATAAAAATTTCAGACCCCTCCATGATTTCTAGTTCAATTTGCAAGTTCTCCTTTGGGAGAACTTGCAAAATCACAGGGTGTTCAAATACTTATTTGCCTCACTGTTCCTCCATCTAAGGTTGTCCTGATCAAGCCTAGCTCAAGATCAGGAGATAAGCCAACACTGCTCCTGACAGGTTGCCCCAGCGGAATTGAAGGATGGCTCAATTGCAGAGAATAAATTTCTCTACAGGGACAATAAAATGTTATAATGTTATTTCCTCATCACAAACATACCTGGACTTTTGTTTCATTCACACATGTTTAACACACAAACCCTGCATATTTAGGCTGAGTTCTTCCATCAGACTGAAACGCTCTGTTCTACCTTGTGATGTCATTGGGTAATACAGGAAGTGCTGCATTGTGTTTTCAGTCTCCACACACTTTCATCAGAATCATTTGGATAATTTCAGCCCTGGAATTACCAATCTTTACTGAAATAAAGGTAAAAATTAGCTGTTAACTTGAAACTATAGCTTTGTGACATCACAATGTGGAACAGAGCATTTTGAGCATTGCAAATGTAGACTACTAGTAATAATGGACTACTCATGTGAATGAAACAAAACACAACTCCAGGTATGTTTCTGAGGAGATAACAGCATGATAACATGGCTTAAAGCTCACAAGAGTCAATTTTGTTTAATATAAGACAGCTAATATTTCTTTATTTAACCACACACTTTTCCTATTGGTTAGTCTCTCCAAGTCTGAGTGACAGCTGGATTTAGCCAATCACCGTGAAAAGTGAACTTTCAGAAGTAGAGGTATGATGTAGATACCATTATTTAGCTGTTAATAAGGCAGTGGAAAAATGCAAGGTGTCCATGAATTGTTATGGAAAACAAAATCCAGATGATCAGGCTCTAAGAAAATCCTTTAATAAATCTGTTGCCATCACCCACCCATAAGAGAGACACATGTATTATTCATTGTATTTTTTTATTTAAAATACCTCATTTATTATTCCTTTCGACTATGGCTCTGCTCCCACAGTGAACGATACAGGCAAAAACTCACCCTTATGTCATAACCAGATCTAAACACGTTTTGTGACCTTGGTTTTAAAAAATATTCTATTTTTTGTATACCTTTGCTACAGCAGTTCTGACCTAGAATTTGTCCAAAGAGCAAAAAATTTGGATAAAACATTATAAATTAAAGGGCCCATATTTATCTTCTGATCTATGTTATAATGTTGTCATCAAAAACATATCTGGAGTTGTGTTTTGTTTCATTCACACTTTTAACATACAAACCCTGCATATTTAGGCTCTGAGTTCTTCTCCCAAACAGAAAACACTCTGTTCTACCTTGTGATGTCATGTGGTGATACAGGTAGTGCATTTAAACTCCATACACCTTCAGTAGAATCATTTGTATAATTGCAGACCTGGAATTACTAATCTCTATTGAACAAAAGGTAAAAGGAACTGTTAACTTGAAAACTACTGCTTCATGGCATCACAAGGTAGAACAGAGCATTTTGATCTTTGGAGGTGTAGCCAGACTAATAATACAGACTTATCCAAACGTATGTGAATAAAACAAAAAACAATCCAGGTAATATTATAACATGACATAAAGAGCCAATTTTGTGCAATATAGGACCTTTAAGCAAATCTTACAAGAACTAAAGCATTAGGTTACACTGATATAAAGCAGTTCTCAAACTCAACTCAAACAGCCTTCATTGAGCTGTACCTTTCCGAAGCTCCCTTTCCCAAGGACTTTGTGAAAGATAAAGTTGTCGACGCTGATGCGAGTCATGTGACTGATCCTGGACACGGGCCGTGGACTGGAGCCCTCCCACAGCCGTCCATACGGACCATCTGAGTAATACAAAAATACAACATCAAACACTAATGAGGCTCACTTTTATAGAGCCTTAAACAACTGCAGACCATAGACCGCATAAAGAAGTGGAGAAAGTGAGTGTGATGTCACCCATAGCGTTCGGCTCCAGTCAAATCCAGTCAAGGCTAGGGGTTATAGGGTAGAATTTGGAGCCGAATTCCATATTTGGAATTCCGCGAATATCATAGCAACCAAAGAGCCAAACTGGAGCGAGGCTTTTGAAGGTAACGCCCTTTCCTGTCCACACTACTAGTTTACAGAGAAGCAGGAGCTTAGCAACACTGTCAATCAAATCTGTTGCTAACGCTAGCAGAAGCGACAGCGAAATATGACTCCTGATTTGTCTGCTGTTAATGTTCATATCTTGACACAATAGCGAAAAAAAATAAAACAAACAGGATAATGTAGAGTAGGGATGGGACGATATACATTAATATCATTAATCGTGATCAAAAAGGTTTGCAATTAATCGCTCGTGGCTTTTTTTAAATAATCGTGATCATCGCACACATTTCTAATCGCTTTTACGGCACCAGACTGCCTCGTGTTTCCAGTTTGAATACAATGTTTTGATGTTGGTTCTGGTGTTTGCCACAAGGGGGCACTCTATCTATCTTTATAACACTGAAGCTTGTTAGCTTCTGTGCCTATGGCTCAGAGCTAGTGGGCAGACAGATCTCATTTATATCCACCACTCAAGTCTGATGTGTTGAATTATGATGGCTTTAAAAAACAAGAACAACAAGGCGATGAGCTACCAATCTGCAGAGCCTGCTGAAAAAAAGTTGCAGCTCGGAGGGCAAACATGAGCAACTTGCATGCACATTTGCGAGTCAACCATCCTGCATTGTTTGACAAACTTGAGCCGAAAATATCTATCGTTATTAACATACCATGTGAAATAAACTATTGAATGTAGTTTGTGTTAGTTTGGACTTGTATGAATACTGGTACGCATTTGTGTCGACTTTGCTATTGGTACGTTAGCACTAGCTGAATAGCATTTTGCACAGCTGATGGCTGCAATGCCAGCATATCTTTTATTATATCCTTTTTCTGGGGACGTTCTCAGATTTATAATTGAGTTATATAATTGACACATTAATTATTCATTCATTGTTAATTTCACTTGCAGGCAAAAAACAATAAAGGTGATCGAACACCTGCATATTGTATTGTAATTGATGTTTTAGTGACTTTAAAAAAACTGTAAACCCTTGTTTAATAATTATCGTGATAATTTAGTTAATCGCGATTATTTTGGTCAAAGATTTTGGTCTAAATTTTAATAACGTCTACCTCTAATGTAGAGAGGGTCAATATGAACATTTATGACCAAAATGAACATTTATGACCAAATGACCTCATTCACTCTTTCCCTCATATAGGTAAGATAAAAATATCTGACCGTGTATGTCCAGCCCAGCCAATTTGTTCATCTCGTCGTAGATGCCAATGTCAGCGTTATCGGCCAGAGTCGGGTCTGAGCGACGAGTGGATTTCTGATGGGAGTAAACATCATAAAATACAGTAAAATATCATATAAAATATCACTTATTATTATTATTATAACATAAGATTATTAATAATTATTATTCTAAGATTAATGAATTTGTACATGGTCCCTGACAATTAAAGAATAAAGAAAGAAAGATAATTTAAAACAAACATGAATGAAGTCCGCACCTGGCTGACTTGGTTCAGTGCCTCTGCTAACAGTTTCTGGTTGATTCCACACAGATTCGCGACTTTGTCCTGACATTTGTGATGGACATTCATGGCACAATCTGCAGATAAAGTTATGAGGTAACACTTTACTTTAGAGTACACTTCTTAACATCTAACTAGCTGCTAATTAGAATGTACTCTGTCCCTAGTTATGTCTATATAACCTTATTATGTATCCAGTTTTGCATGTCCTTGAAATATATTCCATTTCTTGGAAGCAAAATAAACAAAAGCTCATGAGATCTTGTATTAAAAGTTTCCCTAGTTCAACAAGGAAGTGAGATATTAGATAGCAATGGCCAACCTACATTATAATAGATTAATGCTAAATAAATATAGTGTACTCTCATGTTTAAGTTTTATCATGGGAAAACATTAGTAATGTTTAATTGCTAGCAGAATATATATATATACTAATTATCATCACATTTCAAACCATTTACAAGTATGCAAATTACCAAGTTAGATAAGTTAATAAGGTGTTTCCAGTTGTGTGTCAAGTGCCTTAGAACTGCTTCTCTTTAACTCCTACCCCAAGCACCTCCCTTGTGTGTGTACACCCACACCCACACCCACACACACACACACACACACACACACACATTTATATATTTAAATAACCCTGTTTTGAGACAGTTACCTTCACATTTAAGCCCCTGCTTGACCAGTCCCCACAGCAGACTCCCGCAGTGGTCACAGAAAGTCGGACTCATGTAGTTATAGATCTTAAACCGATGAGGCATGTCAATTTTAAACCTCTCCTTTTGGAACTGAAAACAACAAAAATCAACAAACAGCTGTGTAAATGTATTCTCAAGTAGGCCTTTAACCATAACACATTTTGAAATACAATGTATTGGTGAAGAAAATATAGACAATAAACAATAAATGTGGAACTAATTTATGCCTCTGAAACCCTAAACCTAAAGCATCCTCCCTCCCTTCTAAAATATACAATATCATTAAAAACAATAACAAAAATGCCCATGATAAATACTGACCCCCAAAAATTATTGTTCCATTGATCATTTACTGAATGATAAGTGAAAGGGAAAAGTATGTTTGAGCATATAGCTGCATTAAAAAGAAAAGCAGTGATTTACAATATGGCGATTTCGCCAAAATAACAAATTGATCACATTTTTATAATCAGATCGCCCACCCTATACAGAAAACTCTACAAAGTTCATATAAATGGGCATGAAATATGTGCTAATATTTGGGATTTTTTGTATCATTATCAGAAAAATTACATAATAGTGTTACCAATAATGGCCAGTGGTGAGTTCAAATGGAAATAGAAAAGCAAATAATAATACAGATTGGGCTATTATACTGACATAATCTTCATAAAAATAGATTGTCTAGTACTTCGAAGATTACTGCTATGTGTGGACCTGTTAATTTTAAAAAATAATTACATTGGCAACAGCAAAATTAGTTTCAGCTGAAAAATACCACCCCTAGAATAATTTTCCACCTTTATTATACAGATTTTTTCCCAAACCTAAAACTTGACCACATAAATAATATGTTAATGAGAGACTTGTTTTTAAACCAGCTCCAATTTTTAGACATATGGGGTTGTGACATACCACCGTGTCCCGGCTGTTGGCTGCAGTCCCAGTGCATCTGCCAATGATCTTATCTATGCACTTCTTATGGATCGCTGCATTGCATTCTGGGAAAAAGTAAACAACGCCTGTGTGAATCTTTAAGCACCAAATCAATAATACATAACAATAGTGCTTCAAATGTGAGACTTACGCCTGCATTTGTAGCCTTGTTTGTTAAGACCCCTTTTATCAAGAAAAGAAAAAGAGTTTAAATTAATAATTTATCACAAAGGTATGTTACACTGGTACATGTGTTTTCTGACAATACAATATACTACTATGTGGCCAATGACAGAATTTTTCAACAAAATTTGAAAAAGAAGGTAATTATAGGGAGATTTATGTATTTAAAAAAAACACCAAAAAAATCAACTATATTCACTTTATTCAAGTGAATTTTTACCATGAAAACATAACAGATTGCATTACTTATGTTGTTTTGATTAACAATTCAAAAAATATAATACATAAAAAGAAAACACACACAATAATTAAACAAAAAATGTAAATGTGGAAAAATATGTAATTGATCATTTTTATACAAACACTTTCTATTAGTTTTGCATTATACTTAAAAAAGTCTAGACTGACTTAACATTGCATTTTTAAACATTACCAGAACACTATATCAAAAGGAAATGTGAACTGCCAAACTAATATATTGTTTTTGTATTAAATTAATTTTGATTTGTTAAATATATTTTTAACCTAATACAGGTTGAAATGTGGTGACTGAAGGATTCTACTAAAAAAAAAAAAAAAAAAACTAAAACAAATAAAGTGTGCTATTGCTACAAATTCAAAACTGTTGTTTTAGTTGTTTTTTGACATTTTGATTTAACAATGCTGCTGTCTTTGTTATAAAATGTCTTTTGGCATGTGTTTTAGAATCAATGTAATCCAGATACTCATTATGATGATTAAAATACAATTACAATTATCAACTAGTCCCAAAAATTCTGATTAATGCCTTTTGTGGAGGCCTAAATTAAATAATTGTACCCAATGGAGATGTATAGGTAGTCTGAGATGATATATGCTGTGGACTGACCAGACAAACTCACAGCACACAGAGCAAAAGGTAGTCAACCATTTATTTCGATTGTTCATATAGATTTTTTTTTTTTTGCTAAACTTGTGTAATCCCTCAGTGGTCCAGGTATGATCTATAGCAACTGTATACACATTTTTTCTTTTGCAACAAGGGTTGAAATTTGGTAAGTGAAGGCTTCTAGATAGAGAACATTTACAAATTTACAAAAAAACTGATACAATACAAATACAAATACAATTTTGCTTATATTTATAGTTGATTAGTCCCAATTATTCTAGACTAATCGTTGCAGCCCTTGGTTGTATAGGTCTAAACTATATAATTAAATCCAATGGATAAACAGTGTTTATATTGCTGGTCTGTTATGATGTATGCTGTGTACTGACCATACAAACTCGCGGCACACAGAGCAGAAGGTGGGCTGCCTGAAGAACGTGGCAATGAACTCATGGTTTTTGATGAAGTGGATTTTGGCCTGTTTTATGGCCCCTCGTCTGCGGTTTATAGTGGGGGCCTCCTCTTCTTTGGGCGGCTGTTTACTCTCTGACAAACAAATTTAAACAAAGAGATTACAGCATAACACTGGAAAGAAGAATTGACCTCCTGATCAGTAACAATAAGTCACTCTTGGTTTGGTCCTGAGTGGAATAGTGAACACAGCCCAAGTCTACATCATGATTAGACTGGGTTCAAACCAGGACAAGACTAACCAGGACTAAACAAGAAATAAAGTAGAACTAAAACAGAGCAGAACTAGGACTATAAACTAGGACTTCATATATGATTAAACAAGGCAGAAACAGGGACTAAACCATGGTTCAGACTTGCACAATCACCATATTAAACTTGAGACTAAACCTGGACAAAACACAGAACTAAACCAGGACTAAACCAGGAAAAGAAATGGGCCCAAACTAGAGCCAAACCAGAACCAAGCCAGGACCAAACCAGGACCAAACCAGGACCAAACCTGAGCCAAACCAGGGCCAAACCAGGGCCAAACTAAGTCTACACCATGACTAAACTGGGCTCAAACCAAGACCAAACCAGGAGAAGACTAATCACGACTAAACCAGAACTAAACTAAAACAGTAGAACTAGTAGTAAACCAGGACTTCATATATAAATAAAAAGGGCAGAAACCGGGACTAAATCACAACTTAACCATGTCTGTGTTCACACTTGCACAATCACCACATGAGACTAAACCAACCAGGACTAATAAAATACAGATCCAGAACTAAACTAGGACTAAATCAGGACAGAACCAGTAGTGAACCAAAACTAAACGTATGAGCAAAGTAAGACGGTATCTGGACTAAACCAGGTCTAAACGAGAATTTAGCCAGGACAAAATATATATTTATTTATTTTATTTATTTATTTATTCATTTGAAGGAGAGTGCAGATACATTAAAAGATGGCTGCACCAGATTTAGCAAAATGCTAGTTTCTATCTGCAGTCCTTAGCGCATATCATACATGGGTCTAAATCATAAAAGCACATAATATAAATTTAACTTTTAGAGTTAAATAACAAAACACTTTAAGGACTGATTACTACAGCTTCAATCAAATGAATGGGATGGACAAACTGCTTGTGTCTTAAACATGCTTCAGGAGGGTGTAGTCAACTGAAGCCTGTGTCTTAAGTTGAAGCAGCAGCAATAGGAGACTGAACATTGATCTGTTTTACCTGCATCTCCTCCTTCCAGAAAGTACTGCACAGCCATCATCACTTTCCCTGACGGGTGCAGATCCACCTGGAACAATAAAACATTTAAGATCCAACCTCCAACTTTCAAAACCAAGTAAAATACCTGAAAATACTGAGAAGCAGAATTTTAACATTGTGTAGGTTGTCCTGTATGTAGCTTTTTTAACAATATGGCTCGGGGATTACTCATGAAAAAATAGCTTTTATGTAACTAAGGATGTTCCAATTTCAGCTATTTTTAACATGGTTTCCTTTCAAAGATGAATCTGACAAAACCCAGTATAAACCAAGACAAAACAGTGTTGTTAGTATCTAATACTTTCCATTCTGAAAATAAATGACTGACCTGAAATTTATAATATTGTGAATGCTGTTTTGAGAATATGCAAAATTTCAATATCATCTGTATAGTTTATAATTAAAAACAATCCTATAACAAGATCTGCTTTGAAATGGATGTTGAAAAAACATTGTAAACTACTGTATTATTGTGGATAATTTTTATAAACTTCTAAATACTAAAACCTCAGTTAACACATTTAAAAGACACATTATATAACACATTTAAAACACTTTTCTGTTCATATATAATAACTGTCTGCTATTAATATGTAATGCTACATATATATGTAAAAAAAAAAATGATATTAAGTTCTGTGACTATCGCCCACCCCTATAAGGAAGAAGCCAAGTCAAGAAAGCAAAGTTCCCCATCTTAAATAAACTCTGAAACCAGAAAACTACCACAGTGCCCTTCAAGTTAATTCCCCATCTGTACTTTTAGCCAAAACCTCAGCATTTCATCCCTTTTCTTACCCAGAACTCCGCTTTGCCATTGGCTTTCTTGCAGCGCTCGGCGAGTACGGACACGCCCACCGTGACTTCGGCCAATGGCTCTTCTGCAGTTTTCATCAGAAGTACCTCCAGGACCCGCCCTTCGTAAATGTGTGCGTCAAAACTGGCCTTCCACGCAGGGTACATGGTCGGTTTCCTCTGTACCAGGGTCTTTCCACGCTCTAAAAAAACAGAAAGGAAAAGAAAATAATTATAGTCTTTATGTGCTTATATGCAACAAAATCTACTTGTGGTGCCATAAATTATCAGTCAAACTTGCAATTGGCATTAGATTTGTAATTTCATATTTTAGAATTAATGGTAGATACAGGATTACAGCAATTTTAATGTTTCTCAATGTACACATTACTGTACAGTTGCTCCCTCAATGGTCTGATTGTTTTGACTACTTTAGTTTTAGTCTAGTTTGAATTTAAATGTAGACTTGGTTTGGGCCTGTCCTAGCCCTGGTGTAGCCCTGGTGTAGCCCTGGTGTAGCCCTGGTCTAGCCCTGGTCTAGCCCTGGTCTAGCCCTGGTCTAGCCCTGGTCTAGTTCCAGGTTTAGTTCCAGGTTTAGTTCCAGGTTTAGTTCCAGGTTTAGTAACAGTTTAGTCCCAATTTCTATGTGGTGACCTTCTGGCACTGACAACCAGATCTGTATTTTTCTAGCTGGAAGTTAAAATGTTTTCATAGAAATAAGGATTGTTTGACTGGCAAATCCAGATCTCTCACAGTATTTTTGGTCTGGTTCCCACACCCTCTGATGTGTCTCAAGCCAAACGTTAAACGGTGATCATGCAGTTAGATTTTTTTTCTTTTTTCAGTGAAACGAAGGAGCTTTTCAGTGAAACCTCTCGTCACAAGAACAGTTTCTTCCCCTCTGCTGTTTCCCTCATGAACACTTCTTAAACCTGCACTAAACTGGACATTTCATAACACTGGTCACTTTAATAACCCATGTTGCACTGTTGTTGTTGTTTTGATGGCAGTATTGTATATATTTCTACTATTGTATGTATTTCTACCTCCTGCATGCCCTTATTTGTATTTATTTAGTGTGTTTTTTTTGTGTGTGTGTTGTTGTATGTCGCACTTTATCACCGAAGTAAGTTCCTCTGTGAGCTCTGCTCACGGACAATGGCAATAAAACTTCTTCTGATTCTGATTCTGATTCTGATTCTGAAACGAAGGAGCTCTGTGAGATAAGGATGGCACATGCATGTTCTCAATTGGCTAATCCAGCTGTCAATCATGCCCATTTGAAAACCAGGAGATTGAACAGTGACCAGACTGACGCCTTCATAAAGTATTAAAGAAGTGTGTATGGTTTAGATTAGACTAGTGTCTCACCTGTGGTCAGAGCCTCCTTCATCTTGATGGCACAAAATGGCGGATCGTCGAGAGTCGGCAGGACGCCCAGGTCATAGGAGTTAAACGCGATCCGCAGGAAAGGAGCCATTATGGATCAACTTCACCCAGCACCTACTCCTGTGGGAAAGAAAAATATACAGCTGAGTGACTGTATAATCTGGGAATTATAACATAGTATAACATAGTAGAACAGTCAGAATTCAATGTTTGTTTATTCGGTGGGTACACTACATAACTAAGTATAATTTGTTAATTCATTCACCACACAGCATTCTGGAACATGGGTTTTGTGGTAGTAAGCAGCACATTTAGCAAGGCATTTATTATTCATTATTTGTTTTTTTGTTTTTTGGTTGGGATAGTGCATTTGCATGTTGTTTAGTATTCACAAGCACACTCTCATTCTTACACCAGTATACTTCAACACTGGGGGCAAGGTGGGCAAAGTGTCTTGCCCTAGGACACAACAACAGTATGCAATAGACTAGAGTCACTGATGCCCCAATGTGGCCATCTTCCATCCTAATACTAACCAAACCGAGCCCTGCTTAGCCTCTGAGATCAGATGACACTGGACATTCTCAAAGTATACCACCGCCATATTAATGATGTCTCTTTTCTGGTTTTGGGTCGAGATGTTATGACTTTTCTTAGAATTACATTTATCACCATAGTGTGGAACATTCCAGGCAAAGCAATAAAATCTCCATGGAGACAAGCAGGTGTCTGGCCCTACTACACTTTTTTTCTTGAAAGTTAATTTAACTTTAGATACATTTGTATTAATCCCTCCTTCAATTCTATTGGGGAAACCTGACAGGAGTCAGGGAACTATTCTCCACATCTGACCCTGGATCTTGATGAGGATTTACCAGATGGAGGATTAGCCTATTGTACTTCATTTTCAATGGTGTGTGGCCCAGGAAGGGCATCTGGGGTTAAATCTATATTACTGTAAAATAGGAATTGATCTTTGTCAAGGAGTACCCATATAACTCTGTATAAACCTTATATAAATCTATGGGAGAATTTACCTGTTGTCCATGATTTATGTGATTTTCAGAAACTTGAGACTTTGATCATAAATCGCAAACACTGCAATTTTTGAAGTACCTAACCGGTCTTATTCGGCTGCTAACTGCTAACCCTGTAGTTTAGATCTGCACAAACATGTTCTGAAGTGTGATTCTTGCGTTAGTTTGTCAGTTTATATTTCAGTCTTCCGATATTTTTTTCTGGATGCATTTAAAATCTGAACAAAATCTTATAACATAAATCCCAAATCTAATCACATTGCTTGCCCCACCAGGAGGAGGCCCCAGGGAAGACCCAGGACACTCTGGAGTGACTATGTCTCTCAGCTAGCCTGGGAACGCCTTGGGGTCCCACTGGAGGAGCTGGAGGAAGTGTCTGGGGTGGGGGAAGCCTGGGAGTCCCTGCTTAGATTGCGGCCCCCGCGACCCAGCCCCAGATAAGCGGAAGAAAATGGATGAATGGATGGATATTTTTTTCTAGATCGTTCAGCCCTTGTATAAACCATAATATAAATCTATAGAGAATGTGCTTGTTGTCCACGAGTTATGTCATGTGAAGTTGATTTTGAGAGAACAAATCAAATGTTTTTATTCAAGTTACGCAACTTTAACACACTGTGACTGTGAGCTCAGTTTCACAAACCAGCTCCCTTTGCTGTTATTGGATTGCATTTAATATGGATTTTCCCAGCCCATTGAAAAACATGGAGGTGATGGCATGTGGCTTTGGGATCAATACAGCCCCGGTCTCTATCTGCTCCATGCATGACTTCCTGCTGTTGCACTAGTCCCATACACTGTGGACACATGCGTTATAATACAGCCATAGCAGCCTTTTCAGTTTGTGCAGTGCATTCACATCCCATAATATAAGCAGAACCAAGGCATTTGTCACGCCCACGTCTCCTAATCACACATATAGGTCAGCATCCCCCTATATTAAGTGCTACTAGAGAGAATATTTGGCTTTCAAATATAATAGAATATATGGGCAGTTGATAGAGTGTTTTTCACAGATCCGAATTTTGGTGGATGTGGTGTTTTTGGTGTTGTTGTGTCCTTGGGCAAAACACTTGACCCACCCAGTGTCTGCGTACACTAGTGTGTGTGTGTGTGTGTGTGTGTGTGTGTGTGTGTGTGTGTGTGTGTGTGTGTGTGTGTGTGTGTGTGTGTGTGTGTGAATGGGTGAGTGGTTCCTTGATGTAAAGTGCTTTGAGTGTCTTAAAGGTGGAAAAGCGCTATATAAAAATGTGACCATTTACCAATATTGTGCTTATTACACTGAAAAAAAACTTGCATCCTTACAGAGAGTAGACTTGCATCTCCAGAAACCTGAACCTGGACTCCTCTTGCTTGTTTGGCATAAAATGTATTTGTCGTAATGGAGAATGTTTCAAAGTATGGTTTTAATTTTCTGTTTCCATGGAAGCAAACATATTACTGTCCACCTGTGGAAAATTATTCACTGTATTTTTAATTTATGTTCTGAATGATGTGCACTAAGGTGGGAAGGATTACAAACTGTCTGAAAGTATCATGTGATTTATATTATATTTATTATTTGAAGTTAAGAGGGAGAACAAAACATGTAATCATCTACATACTGGTATTTTCAAAGGATAGACCTTCAAAATGGTCTAAAAAAAAAAAAATCATATCTGAATGAGCAGTGCAAGAAACACAAATGTTCAAATAATTCAATATTACGCAAAAAGGAGTAAAAGTATGCTGTCTGAGAAGTACAATTTTATTTACGTAAACTGAAGTAAATTTAACTGAATAGGCACTTCCCACCTCTGAGTATGGGAGTTTCTTCTGTCCCGTAAACTGTGTTTTTTAAAACATGAATCGCAAAACATGACTAATGAAAATGATAATTCTACTTCCTCCACATCTTTTGTTTTCCAGTATGACCCAAATGAAAGAGAGCACTTGTATGTTATTTTTTTCTTTTAAAATAGAGATTAATAACATCAGCTCACTTAATTACAAAAGGACTATATCCAGGTCAGGACTAAAGCTGGGCTAAGTTTCACTATGACTCAACCAAAACTAATCCAGAACTAAGTCAGGGGAAAACTTGACTAACCCCAGACCAAACCAAGTTATGAGAAAACAAGGAACAAGTATAACCACAACTACGAAACTACCACCTTTAGACTAAAGATTAAAACAGAAACTTTACAGATCTAATACACAACAAAACCAGGCCTTAAAAGGTGCACTATGAAACTTTTCTGGTGATGGACTCACCATCTGCTGTCTCCATGGTGATGATATTGTTTGCTTAGATGTTCCATATATGCCATTCTATTTTGGATTCATTCAATTACACATGATTTGTTGCTGCAAAAGTATCTTCAAAAACGTGCATTGTTAATGAGTGCGGGCTCGCCTCTCCACTGATCTGAACTGTAAGTCAGCCTAGTGGAATACCTGCTTACCTCTAATGGTAGATAGGGAAGGTTATTGCCAAACTGTTAATTTTCAGGTAAAGCAGTAACATCTCCATGGAGAATAGCAGCTGACAAACCCTCCGCCAGAAAAGTTAGATAGTGAATCTTTAACAGGACAAAATTAAAGCCTTGTTTCCATGGAAATAATGTTCCTTTGGCTATAATATTCCACAGTATATGACATTTCAAAAAATCTATCTATCTCCATGGAGAATGTTCCCAAATATGGTTTTAACTTTCTTTTTTCCATGGAATCAAGCAGGCGACATCCCACCAATAGAAAGTTACATACTGTACCTTTAAAATAAAACCTATAACGTTAAATTAATTCATAGTAAGTTGACCAGGAGTGATCTAGAAAAGCAGTACAGGACATCATAGTGTCTACTACAGTTTGTAAAAACGTCTAATCAGAGCCTGAAGAGTCTTTAGAGTCTCTGGTTTTGAAATGCAACTAACATGCAAATAATCCTAACCTCAAGCACAGCACGGCTGTCCCTGAACTTCCCGTCTGAGGGTAAACACAACCAGTAGTATGAGTAGAGACAGTTGTAGTAATAATAATAGTAGTAGTAGAGGTACTCGTCGCAGAGTTAGTAATGATAGGAGTTGTAGCAGTGGTAAATGTGGTGTAGTATTATGTAGTAGTAGTAATAGTAGTAAATACAGCAATAGTGTTAGTGATATGGGTTTTGGTCCTGAGGTAGTTTGCTGTAGTGTTGGAAGTGTTTCTAATAGTTTTATCTAATTAAGTGTTATTATCAGTATTATTAGGATTACTATTATTTGTAATTGGGTACTAATTTGGGGGTGTAACGCCTTTTTCTGACCTGCTGTGTGACACACCTGTGAAAAGGCATGTCACATCTTACAATTGTTGTAGAGCTGATTTGTTTTTGAAAATCATTTTTGTATTTTGCTACAAACATCACATTTTTTGTGTAAGTTTTAATTTTAGGCATTTTACCTTGCAGTGTGATGTGCACCCCACTAGACACAAACTTGCCATGTTCAAAAATTCTAATAAATCACTTAATAAGTCTCTAGTGCTAGTTTAATAATTATGTAACTGTCCCATCTTAAAAAATATCATTTTAAAAATTAGAGTGCAGGAGTAAACATGACTTCATTCTAAAACTATATGCAATTTATAGAACACATATTTGTGCACAGTTGAGTTGAGTTTTAGAGGAAGAAAAACTGCATTTAGAGATTTATTTAAAATGACAATGCTGAAAATGTCACGTCAAGTCCCCATTTTACTATTATTTTATAGTAGGGCTGCGAGATCTCATTATGAATGCATTAGCAAATTGCAAAGGCTGCGATTTTTGAAGTACCATAATTTCCCAGATATTTCTAAACTATCTGAAACATGTTCTGAAATGTCCCTGTGTGTCAGATGCCCTCCCTGTGTCTCAATGGTGTCTTATTCTGCATAAAAACGGCTAACCCTGTAGTTTCAGAACATGTTTGTACAGATCTAAATGTGATTCTTTTATTTGGTCGTCAATTAATTTTTCAGTCTTTTTGTCAATTCTTCTGGATGTGTTTTTGCTATGCTTGTCAGAAAATCTAAATTAGACATTTTTTACCAAAATTGTTCAGCTCTTTTCATAGTTCCATATTCATTGCTCTATTTTGCATTATATCGCCGAAGAAAATGTCTAGTTTGTGGACTCACTAATGGTAATAAAAACTGATTAAGATTGTAATCATTTTGGAAGTTGACACTCCCTGGCCCTGCTTGTGACTTCCTGTATCTGGAGTGTCTCATTTTTAGATTTTATTTTTTTAGTTTGCCTAAAGCAGAGACACAGCGAGTTGGAGCATGTCTGAAATCTAAACACAGGCAGCAGCTGGTATTCAGTCAGTCCCTTCAGTCGACAGACGCCCACAACTTAAACCGCCAGAGAGAGAAAAGCAGGACTAAAAAAGACCAGAACACAACAATGTTACAGGAAGACACCATCACGACTCTGGGGCACTCTTAAGTTCTTTAGTTTAGAGATGGACTGGTCCAGGATTTTTTAAATTGATTGATCAATAATAGGGCGGAAGACCCAGATAACATTTTTTCTGCAGAAATGGATGTGAAAGTATGTCAGTGGCCTGTTTTAGTCCTGGTTTAGTCTTGGTTTAGTCCTCCTAGGCTAGTCTTGTGTTAGACATGGTTTAGTTCTGGGTTAGTCCTGAGTAAGTCCTGGTTAAGTCCTGGTTTACTCCTGAGTTAGTCATGGTTAAGTCCTGGGTTAGTCCCTGGGTAAGACCTGGTTTAGTCCTGGTTCAGTTCTGGTTCATTTCTGGTTTAATCCTGGGTTAATCCTCGTTCAGTACAGGATAGTCCTGAGTTAGATGTGGTTTGGCGCTGGTTTAGTCCTGGGTTAGACCTGGGAAAGCCTGGTTTAATGCAGATCTTGTTCCAAGTTAGTAAACTCACATCTATTAATGGTGCTTTAATTCAAGTTTAGTGAGGGGCTTAGTCAGGGGTTTAGTCCTGGTTTAGTCAGGGGTTTAGTCCTGGTTTAGTCAGGGGTTTAGTCCTGGTTTAGTCTGGGTTTAGTCCTGGGTTAGTCTTGGTTTAGACCCGGTTTAAACCTGGGTTAGTCCCAGTTTAATCCCGGATTAGAACAGGATAGTCCTGAGTTAGAAGTGGTTTAGTCGAGGTTTAGGCTATAACCGGGTAAGACCTGGTTCAGCACAGCCCTTGTTACAAATTTGTAGTGTCATATCTATCAGAGGTGCTTTAGACCGAAGTTAGTCTGGGTTTAGATCCAGCGTTAGATCCAGCGTTAGATCCAGCGTTAGATCCAGCGTTAGATCCAGCGTTAGATCCAGCGTTAGATCCAGCGTTAGATCCAGCGTTAGATCCAGCGTTAGATCCAGCGTTAGATCCAGCGTTAGATCCAGCGTTAGATCCAGCGTTAGATCCAGCGTTAGATCCAGCGTTAGATCCAGCGTTAGATCCAGCGTTAGATCCAGCGTTAGATCCAGCGTTAGATCCAGCGTTAGTCCTGGTTAAGTCCTAGTGTAGTCCTGAAGTTGATCTGGTTTGTGTCCAAATAGAAGAAACAGTAGTGAACCTGGCTACACGTGAGGAGTGAATGCATTCGATTTGGTGACCATTAATTTCCTTTGGTAATTACTGTTCAGCCTGCACGTACTGTGATGAGGTTTGGAGAACTGGTCGATGTCAGTTTGGAGCAGAGGACGAAACACATTGATTTTTCATGTCCAACTTTGATTTGTCCAGTCCATTTCATCGAGCAGTCTGCCCCATCAGCTGCTGTTTTTCTCTAGCCTACCACTGACTAATACAATTATTAATATTCAATGTATGAAATAGGGCTAAACGATTTGATAAAATTGTGATTTATTTTGAAAAGCATAGCAATTACAATTACATTTGCAATTTCTGTTTTAATAATAAGAGTCTGTACAGTGTTCAAAAAGATGTGTTGTTGGCAGAGGAAATCTTGCAGCTCTAGTATGCAGCTTTATGTACCGACCACAGACTGTACAAAAAAAAGAGGACTAAGTGAATGGACAGCGTTCGGCTCTAGTCAAATGAAGCTCATTGAGGCTGCAGTCATAGGGCTGAATTTGGAGACAAGTTTCATATTTGGAATTCTGACCACGAGTATCATTGCAACCAAAGAGCCAATCTGGAGTGAGGCTTTTGATAATGCCTCTTCCCGCCTGCACCCCTGATTTAGTACAGAGCGAGCGCTTAGCAAAACTGTCAATCAAACCTGTTGCTAACGCTAGTGGGAAAGAAGTCACCTGATCTGTCAGTTATTAAAGTTCATATCTTGATTTACAGACACAATAGCAAAAAATAAAAAACCCAGGATCATGTAGAGTGGGTTAATACGAATATTTTAAAATAACGAGGCTTACTGCAGCACTTATAGAGAGAGGGGCAACCATTTTCCAATGTAAAATGAATTGGACCAGAGTCGACGGAGCTGGAACCACGCCCATGATCATTTCCTATTTGGAACATAGCAGCTAGTGCGTTAGCTATGTCCATTTATATATACAGAGTATGGTACTGACAGACAGCCAGTAGCATTCTGTAACACTGATGGTTATTTGGTATATTAATTCTTTGTAGTAACACATTTTGCATATTGCCAATATAACTCATAAACTCCTAACTTAGTCTACAATTCAAGTGTTCATGTTTTATTAATGACAGCTGCTGTGTAAAATTTTGGCTTGAATTTTTGTTAAGTTACATAAGCGCATTATGATGCCAAAAGGAACATCTAGACAGCACTAATGATTATTACATGGATAAAGGTAAAATTACTGAAGTTCAATTTATTTATTTATAGTCAGGACAATTACTATATGTTTTTGGGGTTAATATTTATCATGTGTAAGCCATAAAAAGTTAAATTAATCACTTCTATGACTCTTTACTGATGCAAACTAAGTATTACAGTGTTTCATTCTGCTGTTTATTTATTGCAGCTCATGATTTTGTAACAATATTGAACATTTATAATAGTGTTTGGGGTTTAAATCTGCTCTTGGGTTTTTGTGTCAGTGGCATGAATTAGTTTCAGTATTACCGTTGATCGTCTATACTTACATAAAATTTGTTATTGTGACAGGCCTATTTATTATTTATAGGCACACTTTAAAACAACTTTAGCTGCCCAAAGTGCTTCACATAAAAGGTCAACAAAAACAAATATACAGATAATATGAAACATAGGGAAAGTACAACAAAACACCAAGATATCCTGTCTAGCTAGTGTTAAATGCCAGGGAGAAGAGGTGGGTTTTCAGTCTAGTCTTAAACTGTGTTGGTGATGTACTTGCCAGATCTACTTGTGTCCCATAATGAAACCATTTCACAAACAAAAATAACTGATGTTTTCTTACAATTACTTAACCCTGAGTATTGTATTTGATCATTGTTCATATGTCAACACAAAGACTGCAAATGTTGCTGTCAGTGTCCACCCTTTTGTTTTGTACCAAGAGCTCGTCACTAACATGTAATTAACACATACTTGTCACTTATACCAGTTGTTTTCTGGTTCAAATTGGCTTAAAGGGGCAGTATGCAACTTCTGTGGCAGAGAGTATGCCAGCTGTTTGTTTCTATGTTACTGCTTTGTAGGTATGGGATACTGAAATTTTGTGTGACGATTATCATGGCCAAAATAATTGCAATTAACAATTACATGACAATAAAAAATAAAGTTGTTATGGATATGAATAATTATAACTTTAACAGAGAATATTTTAGATAAGCAGAGTCGTCAACTGAACTTTGTAGGCCCGGGGCAAAAAGCCTCACATGGCCCCCCTGTAATACAAATTAATAGGAAGAGGTTCCAATTTTGGGCCACTAACACCCTGGGACCCCGGACAACAGACCCCCTTCTTTGTCCCCCCCTTGTGGATAAGTCTTTTTTTTTCTTTTCTGCACATTCTGGTGATATAATCGCAACTAACTTTGTTTGCTCTTATCATAATTATATAAAATGTCCCACAAATAGTTATTGTCAATCCTTTTTATCACAATAAACAATATTATTGTTTATTGTCCCATCCCTACAGCTTTAGCTTTGCCTAGAACAGGAGTCTCCAACCTGCAACTCGGGAGCTACCAGTAGTTCTCCACCCCCTTACAGGTAGCTTGCCAAGGGATTTCTGAATTATACATATTGTGCTGAATAACTAAACTTTGATGAATTGCCAGTATAAATGTAAGCTTTTGATGCCTGACTTTCTGCACTAATAGGTGGATAATGGTTTATGCTTTATAGGCACCCAACTGTATCCCATCTAAGGCTTGCTGTGGCTCTTATAAATTCCCAATTTCTTGCCTAACCTTGCCTAAGCTCTAAAATTAGTAGCTCTCTGACATTTATGTTTTGTAAAAGGTAGCTCACTGGAGGGAAAATGTTGTAGATCCCTGGCCAAGAATGTCCTTAAGTATTGCATTAAACGTATCTATCCAGCTAAGTTACAGGTCAGATGTGTGGCGACTCTGTTTGCAGAAATAATGCACGTTTTTATGTATTTTTTTTTTTGCAATATAAACACCTGTAATTGATGTAAACTGGATTAATTTAATGCCATACTATGTAAAAATCCTGGCAAAACAATATTATCTCCATGGAGACACGCGGTAACCGTTATTCTCACACACAAATGCAGTGTACGTGTAGCTCCGTAGCGCATCAGTGTAGGTAGGATGTGGTTTACCACCCGTAGCCGTTGGTTCAGCATGTCAACTTTCAACACCCAAATTCGCCTTTAATCAGTTCACATCCACTCAAACCTTCTATACGCTGATTCTGCAACTTGTTTCAGTCTCTCTATACGATTCCCCTACCACTTTACCCGCATTTGGGGTCGTCTTAAGAGAATAAACGAGCATAATGTCACTTTTACGCCACACACCTTGCCAGCTAACGTCCAGCAGGTACGGTTACGTCTCGCCTTCTGGAAAATAAACCGCCACGTTCACCCTGCATCCCAAGTTAAACCAGAATGTTAGCACTGTCAAAACTACAAGTAGCTTTAACGTGGCTTGTAAACATAAACAGATGTATGTAAGATGAGTGTAGTACTTTAGTAGCAACGGGAACAACTAGGCGGTTTTCGTTACGCACTGACACGAGTTAAAGCGCTTTAAAATGTACGAGCCATTGTCTAAAACTTTATTTTTCTGAACTTTTTGAGACTTAAACCACAAAATACACTCGTAATAGGATGGGTTAAGTGCAGTGCTCACCTTCTCGTCCCGAAAACACTCCGCTTATTCCTCTTTTGGCCGCGGTTGGCTGAAAGTTGGTGTTTTGCCGTTGCTCTCTCGTTTTTCACTCTCTGATTCCGTCGATTGAGGAAGTATGGAGCGCGCCCACGAGCCCGCTCCTCCGCCGCCGCGCACGCACGAGCCCGTGACGTTTACCTGCTGCTCGCGCGCTTTACGCAAAGGCAGGGGGCGAGGGGCGCGAGGGGGCGAGGGGGCAGGACAGGGGTACAAGAGAGGGAAGGGATTTAAGGGAAAACTAAAACGTCAAGAAAATGTGGTTGGCCATACTTTTTTTGGGGCAGTTACGCACGTTTTACTATTGTCACAAGCAGCACGCGCTATGGACGTAATGTAAAGACTGTGAACTGACTGTTGACTATAAAAACGCCCTCATGACTGAAAATGACAGGGGAGGACTGGGATTTTTGGGTTGAGCCCTGAAGCAGGACTGGCTTCAGAAACAACAGGGCAACAGGCCTCTGCCTTAGGCCCCAAGCAGACAGGTGGAGCACACAGCAGCAGGTCTGATTACACCACCATGTGTTCATTTACAAAACAGAAAACATGCAGAGTAGCAGAATTTTTACAAAGGTGTACTGTTTAACTTTTATTAACAGACCACCACTTTCTTGTCTCCATGGAGATATTGCTTTGGCTGGAATGCAGTGGGAACAAAGTACAGTAAAAGTGGCAAAGTACTAAAGTTAAATACAAATTTTAGGTATCTATATTTTGTTTAATCTTTTTTTTTTTTTTTTAAAGCAGATACTTTTACTTCATTGCATTTGAGAGCAGGTATCTGTACTTTCTACTCCACTATATAAAGTATTCTTTATTATTGTTTGAGACCTGATGAAAAGGTTGGAGGGTTTATTTTTAACATCTTCATAGTCGGAGCAAACAAAAATACACATATAAAAACAGCTAGAAAAAAAACAAAACATTCGACTGTTTCTGTTGAACAAAATTCAGCACAAATCTGTATCAAAATCACGACATTTGAAGCTTTATAAGATGTCAAAATCTGTATGAAATACTTTTACTATCAACTCTTTAAGTACATTTGTAAATGGGTACTTCAATACTTTTACTTAGGTAGATTTTTTCATGTGATACTTTTACTTAAGTAACAAAAGTGAGTACTTCTTCCACCATTGCTAGAATGTGGCATTACAATGGTCTATCTCCATTAGGGGACAAGCATGTGCACACCAAGTCACATTATACGTCAGATCTGTGCTGAGGCAAGCCCATCGAAGTTAGAATGCCTGATTTGCAAGAACACCTGTGATGGAATAAATGTGGTCTCTAAATAACTCAGAACAAGGCCACATATTTAGTATATTATGGATCCTTGTGTATTTGTGTATCCATGCTGCTGCACAACTTAATTAAACCGTGATTAAACGATATACAAAAGCCAGTGTAGGGTTTTCAGCCGTGCTGCTGCCAGCTCACAGGTGGAGGGAGAAAATAGTTTTTGCAAAAAGTGCTAAACTTCTGAGTGTGAAAAAGAGGCGTTACTGGATTCTCTTGCCAAGAGATATTATTACATTCAAGTATATAAAGGCTCAGATTTAGATGTTCCATATCAATTATTTTAAGGTGGATTTCACACTTACGCCTACACACACTATTCATGTAAATCTAATGAAGCTACAAACGAGGGACAGATCCAAAGAGGGATGAAAAGAGTTAGGTATTTTCAACTATTTGGCTGAAAAAACATAGTTATGTCGTCACATCACTGATATTTCTGTTAGCTACAGCTGTTAACATATGCTGCACCGACGGAAACTTATACTTATCTTAATAATGTACCAACCATGAGTTTGAGTCACGGAACAATTTTGCCTAAGTTTTGCCGGTCCTGTCATCTTCTTGCCTCCATGGAGATGTTAGTGTTTTGGGTGGAACTGACACAGTTTGGCTTTAAAATGGTCTATTGCAATTATTCAGTTACAGGTGTTAACAAAAGATATCTTGAAAAACATGCGTAACAGTGAGAAAAACATGCTTCTCCACATATTTGACCTGTTACTAGCCTGGTGACATCTTTTGCTTTTCTCTAATGCCATTTGATCTATATTATTATACAGATGATATATTATATTGGTTATTATTATAAATTATATTGGACTATTCAAGGCAAAGGAATAACTTGATGGAGAAAAGTTACTGATTCAGTGTGGTGTTCTACTTGTGTATTTAAGATGTAACCATATACCTCAGTAAAGATTTCCATGACTTTTCCCATGTCTGTTAGTCTACTCAGAGGAATTGTATAAATGTCCCATGGTGCACTGCACAGCGAGCCTCCTCACAGCAGACTTCCTGTGGCTCCTGAGTCAGACTGGTCTTATGTAACAGAGAGGAGCCGACACACCTTCACACACTGTTTCACTGAACACTTACCAATGCAAATGAGAATCTCCAGTATGTTTGTGTAGTTTCAGGTCATTAAAATAACAGGAAACCGGCAACTGCGTCTCTGCCTGTGTGACTCCAAGGCATTAGTTTATAGTTTTATTTTTGGAAGCATTTTACATATTTTTGGTGACAGTTATAATGCGGTGTTTGTGTTAAATTTGAAGTTCAGGCATGCACACAGATCATTGGCTCATTACATTGGTTCTACACATTCAAAAAAAAAATGTTTTACTTACTATCTTATTTGGGGAGGAGCATTTTAATTGCCTTTGTGAATTGTTCAGAACAGGAGGTGTAGGTCTTATACTTACTCATGTGCATGTAACTGGAGTGATTATTACAACTGTATTTCTCAGAATAGTTTTCAAACACCGCACTTTTCCCCCCTATTGCTGCTTACTTATTAACAGTAACAGTACTCTTACTTAAGTAAAGGTTTTGGTTACTCTTCCACTGTGGGCAAGTTTACAGAAACAGGCAGAAACTTCATGTTGATAATATTAAATGGTTGAACATTTGTGTTTTTTCTTGATTTAGTTTTTTATTTTTTATTGTTTCTCATGCATTGTTTCCTGTTTTGTCCTTATCAGATGTTAAGTACCAAAATTAGCAATTACTTGAGCTGCACTGTAAATAGTTTTGAACCAGCTGCCAGTAACTTCCCGCCTAAACCCACTACTTTTACTACCGTATTTGTACAGTAATATTTACAGCAACCTTACTGTGTCTTTTACAATAACATACTTTATTACTGTAAATATTAAAAGTGGCCTTACTGTATATTTTACTGTACCATATATCTGTAATATTACTGTAGTTTCCTGTACCATCTCATTATTTCCCAGAATCCTTTGCCAGTTACAGTAACCTACTGTAAAACCAGCAGTATGGTACTGTTCATATTACAGAAAAGTACTGTGAAAATGAAGATTTTAATTCTGCACTCTTCTCTTTTAATGTTAATCTTATGATAATGATTTGTGAATATTTATGTTTTGTTGTATTGTGATTTTAAAGTCTTTCTTATTCTGTAAAGCACTTTGAATTACTTTCTGTACGAATTGTGCTATACAAATAAACTTACCTTGCATTGAAAATTACAGCAATCTTTTACAATATGTAGTTTCTCCAAATACCTCTATATGAGTACATTTACTTTGAAGTACATTTAATATATTTTAGCTTTTCTACCCACATCTGTTTATTACATAAGAACTAATGCATTTATGTAGAAATGGTCTAAAATCTTGTGAATCTTGGTCATTTGTTTCTTCCTGTTCTGAGTAACTGGTCGTGTTAGTGTCTGTGCGCTGTTAGATCCATGTGGGACGTAGCCTATATGCAGCAGCGGGCGGAGGTAAAATTAGACCAACTCAATAGAAAACCCCTCTGTTAGAAGCCCCTAGTCTGAGTGGGAGGATGCATCAGATGTATAAGGTTTATGCTTTTATGCTTTTAAACCCACTGTAAGATACTGTTACATGAAAAGACCTGGTTTTTCACTCATTGGTTTTAGGTCAGCTTGTGGCAAAAGTTTTATGTGTCACCAGGTGCAACAATCTTGAACCAAACTGTCTGATTTCTATTTTAAAGGTGCACTGTGTAACTTTTCTGGTAGGACTGTTTCCATGTACTGGATAATTCCACAGTGAACTGATCTGTGGGGTCATCTCTAACGTGGCCTGGTTGCATCACCTTCTTGTTGCCATGAATGTAATTTATGCTAAATCCAATTTTTTCAATATTATAAAATTGTTCCCTCATCAAAAAAATTCCTGAAGAGGTTTAACCCTGGAGAACCCACAAGGTCAAATTTGGCTGCAGTTAAATGCTGCTACCCAAAATGAACAATTAAAACAAAAACAAAAAAAATGTTAAATTTGAATTTTAAAAATTCAAAAAGCCCAGAGTGCCACTTCTGGCCCCTGCATAGAGACACCTAGTGGATGAATATTGAACTAAGATGAGCCAGAGTGGCAGTGACAAGATGGCTGACCGCAGGCTGTTTGTTGAGCTGGAAAACTATCCAAACAAAATTGTCTTCTCAGCAAACCACTGGTTGGTAAAATTGTGGGTTGTTCATTAATCTTTTTAGTAATAGCTTGCAGAATGTGTAGAAGTATGTTTTATATTGTTTTTTTGGATAAATTATCGAGCCCAATGGGTCAAATTTGGCCCTGATCCTAAAGTAGGGAATGAAGGGTTAAAATTGAAAAAGTGGATATTTCAGTGTTCAGTGAACTTATAGCAGTAATTTAATGCAATGTTCATAATTTTCCAAAGAAGAAAATTGTTCTTGTTTTTTTTAGGGTTAAAATGTCATCCATGCATGTTTGAATATTTTACCGATCTCGTGCAGGCCCTACTTGAACCCTCCTTAAAGTTAACTGTAGGATTCTGTGCAAGGCTCAACCCACAAGCCTACGTCACCCATGCTCCCACACAACAATTTTCCATAGATATAGAAAAACATGATGCAAAACTGTAAAAAACAACGTGACAAACCCGATGCATGTGCAGAAGTTTCATTAGTGAGATGCACGCTGATTATATTGTGTTAGTGCTCTGAAGGGGGAGTGACTTAACACAGAGAATACATAATAAATAAAAGGTAACATGGTGATCTTGATATGTGTTAATACCCCATTGAGGTAAAATACCCCTCTACATATATTCCATTTTAAAATTTTAGAACAAAAAACACAACAAAAACTGGTTTGATGTCATACTGTCAAACATTTCAGGCAAAGCAGTAAGATCACCATGGAGACATGCAAGTGGACCCTCCATTAGACATGTGTAGCGCACCTTTAAATGTTTTATGCAAGACTGTTTGTCAGGGTTTTTCCATTAGTCAAAGCTTGAAGCATAATTCAACTATACCCCAGCCTCTCTGATACAGGGGCTTTGAGGCTGGACCCCAGTGACACGTTGTCCTGGTAACTGTATTTTATTATTTTAAGAAGACAGAGGAAGAACACATCTCACTCTTGATTCACTTTTATTAGTTCACTATTTCGTTCCGGTTCCTCTGTCCTTCGTCGGGTGTTGTATGTCATGACAGAAGGGTAATATAGTAATGATAATAATTATAGTGCAATGGGTTAATGTTATATCTTCATATGGGCCACTCAAGGGTACTTTAACATTGCTCGCATACAGACCCTGGAGCCAGTTTGCACCTCTTTGACCACCACTCATTCACTTACATTATTCATACTTCGGCAAGGTGGCAGAAGCACAACTTAATAATAAGCAAAAACTGAGTAACTGATAAAAACTAAAGCTTAAAGGGTCCAGATTACACTGTTTTCTGATCTATGTTATAATGTTGTTTCCTTGTCATAAACATACCTGGAGTTGTGTTTTGTTTCATTCACACGTTTAACACACAAACCCTGCATGTTTAGACTCAGTTCTTATTTTAAACAAAATGTCATATGTTAATACAGGAAGTGCTCCACATGATTTTAGGTCTAGAATTGCTGAACAGAAGGTAAAAGGAGCGGTTAACTTCAAAACTACAGCTTCATGACATCACAAGGGGGAACAGAGCATTTTGAGCATTGGAGATGTACACAGCTTAATAATGCAGGGTTACTCAAACATATATAAATGACACAAAACACAACTCCAGGTATGTTTTTGATGAGGTAACACATTATAACATGGCTCAAAGCTCACAAGAGTCAATTTTGCGTAATACAGGACCTTTAAGTATATAACTTTTTGGTGAGGGGTCTGCCATCTGCATGTTTCCAGGGAGATGCAAATATACTGCTTGAAATGTTCTGTGGTATGCTATCAAACTGATCTGTTTCCATGGAGACAAGCAGGTTACACCACCAAGCTGAGTTACAGGTCAGATCAGTGTAGAGGTGAACCCACTGGCAGCATGAGCAAGGAAAACAACTGTATTTGAAAAAGTGCACGGTAGATAAGTTTAATGCCATACTGTGGAACATTCCAGGTGTACCAGGAATACTGCAGCATTAAAACCTAGCTAATTTCAGCCTCAATGTTCCAGAAGATATCAAAGTTGGTGCAAGCGTCAGGGTTGTTTGTCTGAAGAACGCGTTTCTATTTAAAACCAAGGAGAGGTGGACTATTATCGACCGTGTGGGAGAGTAAAAAACTTTAAACTGGGCCAGAGGAGATGGTGGTATCTGCGGTGCTCCTTCTTACTCTGAAGGAGGTTAAGAACAAAGTACAAACCTAAAAATGTCAACGCCAATGAGTTAAAATAGAAACACATTGTCCCCTTGTCCTATTTCCCATATACCTCTATGTAAATGTTCACCTGTTATGTAAACTGTACCTGCTGCCCACACACAGGAAGACACAAGATATCCACAAAAAATACAACTTTTACTCTTAGGCCAAGGAAATATCAATATGAACTCATCTCATTATTACAAATCAGCAAGCAGAAAAATTAAACCTACGCTATGGAGCTTTTCTCCTGGAAGGTCTGTCCCCTGTTTGTTTGGAGATGCTATTGCTTTACTGGGAAAGTTCCACAGAATGGCATTAAACATATGTTGCATTCATTCTGTTGTTTCATTGCTAAAAAAATAACTTGTAAAACATGCATTCTTACTTTGAGAGGGGTCGCCGCTCTATAGATCTGACCTGTAACTTGCCTTGGTTGTGTGAGTAGTTTGTCAGGACGCATCTTACAAGTTACATTACAGGTCCTATATTACACAAAATGTACTATGTTATAATGTAGTTTCCTCATCAAAAACATGCCCAGAGTTGTGTTTTGTTTCATTCCACACAAAAAAACATTCACAGGAGAGTAAAACTTAATAGAAATAATATTTTTTAAGAAGAAAAAAATAGTTCCTGTGTCTCTGATAGAATGAAAGTGTGTGTGTGTCAGTGTGTGTCACATTAATAGCTCGTTTGTTCATTGTTTGTTCAATTGATTATCGGCCTGTCGCTGCATCGGTTTGTGCCAGAGGCTGTGGGCTCTTATACCCACTGTTGCACGTTCAATATCTTTCATTTTTTGAAAGGAAAAAAGATGAATTGGCAAAGTAAGGATGGAATTATTATAAGACGTAATAATGTAGGCTATTGTGTGTCGCTTATTAGATCGTGCAAATGAAAAAGCTGCAGTCTGCAGCTTTTCCTAGGTCCTGTATTACACAAAATTGACTTTAAGCCATGTTATAATGTTGTTAACACCTCAAAAAAAGTCACTTTTCCAGTTGATGTTATAACTTTGTCTGGCCCTAGAATGCTCCACAGTATGGCATTGAATTCATCAATCTTGCATTTATTCAGTTACTGGTGTTTTAATATAGTCCTCCATATTTTTATTGCTTTTTTTTTTTTTAATCTATTCATCACTGATCATTACTGTAAGCATGCTTGTCTCTCCTCAGGTCTGTCCTTTAACTTGGCCTGGTAGTGTCATATACTTGTCTCCATTGAAATGGAAAAGAACATTCCACTCTTAGAGACAAGCAATTGGCAGACTGTGTACCAGAAAAGTTACACAGTGCAGCTTTAAGATTCAGTTGACAGTGCACAGCATGTATTTACCAGAACTGTCCTGATATTCAAATCTGTTTACATAAATATGATTACTATTTTTTACACATAAAAATTACAGAATAAGCAGATTCTTTTCATAATTTGGCCCTTTGGAGATGATTCCACATAATTCCACCTTCACACTTTTTTCACTGCCTCATCGTTGCCGTGGTTACAGAAGATGCTGACGTGAAAATGACAGTTGCTGTTGCTCTCTTTGTGTAACTGTTGTTTCAGTCTTGGCAGTTTTCCCTCTCTCCATCCTACTGTCCTCAGATTTGAACCTGATCCAAAACGTGATCCTCATCATTGTACTTTGAGCGGGAGAAGTTTTGGAGCAGCAGACGGACTTAGTGGGAAGAAGCAGGTGCAGAGATGGAGAAGAACAAAAACACCATTTGGGAAGAATGTGGGAGAAACGCCTCGGGCTCAAAGACGTGTGCGAGCAAGATCTGCAGCCACGAGACTTATTAACTAACAAAAATGAATAAACAAATACATACACAGAGGGAAGGAGAGAGAGAAGAAGAAAGCAGGATAGAGCTGATTGATTTGGGGAATGATATCTAGTGGTTAGAGTTCTGTAAATGTGTCCTTAGGCAAGACACCCACCTCACCTAATTTGTAATTCTAATATGTGTGTGAGTGACGGAAGCAAGGTTGCCAATCTGCGCCATCGGCAACCTTGCTTCCGTCAATATACCCCAGGGCAGCTGTGGCTACAAGAGAATGGAGTGAGTGAATGAATAATGATGACAGTGTGTTATAGCAAGCCAGCTGTCACTCAGTCAGGGCACGATGGAGGCTGACCAGTAGAAGGAGTGGGTGGTGGAAAGTGTTTTTGACCATAGAGCTGCATTAAACTTAAATATGGCAATTTTACCAGCACAATTAGAATTGTTATCACCATATCGAGCCCTGATTAGATGTAGATGTAGATTTTTGCACAGTTTTCACCGATAAAAATGATATAAACATGAATAAACATAACTGTGCAGTGTGTTCACATTTTCCTTCATAGCTGTACTTAGTAACGTGCGTTAGCAGACAGGAGGGGGAGCAGCTACGAGGAGAAGGTCTGAAGAGGTTGATGAATGATGTGTCCCCTATGTAGGACAAGGCAACTTTTCACCAGCCCCAGAAATAAAAGCCAAAACTTTGAGATATTGGGGTCAAAACCTCTCCAGGGGCGGGAGGAGAGAGTGGACTCTGAGCTAGCTTTAAAGCACCCATTTCTCATCAAAAACAGACCTGGAGTTGTGTTTTGTTTCATTCAAACATGTAACACGCAAATCCTGCATATTTAGACCCTCAAAAAGAAAACACTCTGATACACCTTGTAACGTCATGTGGTGATACAGGAAGTGCTCAACTGTGTTTTTAAACTCCATACACCTTCACTAGAAACATTTTGATGATTAGAGACCTGGAATTGCCAATCTCTACTGAACAGAAGGTAAAAGGTAGCTGATAACTTGAAAACTACCACTTCATGACATCACAAGGTGGAACAGAACATTTTCAGCTTTGGAGATGTAGACAGGGTAGTAATGCAGGATTACTCAAACATGTGTGAATGAAACAAAACACAACTCCAGGTATGTTTTTAAGGAGGTAACAACATTATAACATGGCTTAAAGCTCACAAGAGTCAATTTTGTGTAATATAGGACCTCAGTCAAGGTTAAAAAATGTCTTACTGTTTCATTGTTCTTTGCCTGCAAGTCGTATTTTCTATATATCTGTTTTTGTTGACTTCTTTGTGAAGCAAGTTGTATTTTAAATGTGCTATATAAATTAAATTGAACTGAAACAAATGTGACATAGCCTTTTTTTTTTTTTTTTCTTCTCAACAATACATAAACGTATGCTTTGTTACAGTGAAAAACCACTGTGAATAAGTGAGGCCACTTCTGCAATTTTGAAGGAAGCTAATAGGGTCTATTATTAAGTTGTTTAACTATTGTGGTTTACAAAATAAGGATCTATGCATATTATACAGTAATTTCATAAAATATTACCTGGGAAAAAAAGTGGAATACATCGTCTTTAAACCCACACAGTCAGCACTGGTCTGGTCATTCAGACATTTCTATGTTCTATGTCACTCTACAGATTCACTCTATATTATTTCTATGTTGTCACTCTATAGGATTCACAATTGTGTTGTGATGTCAAGTTTTAATGTTGAAATATTTGTGATAAATATGAGTACGTCATTATGTCATTGTTCTGATTTTGACAGCATGAAAAATGCATGGTTTAATCCATTATTAGCTTTCAGTCAACTGATTACCTTTTTTTTTTTTTGCATTTTAATGTAAAACTATGTATTTTGTGATGAAGAGGAGGAAGAGGAAGAGAAAAAGGAGGAAGAAGAAGAAGAAGAGAAGGAAGAAGAGGAGGAGGAAGAAGAAGATGAGGCAGGAGAGGAGGAGGAAGAGAAGTAAGAAGAGGCGGAAGAAGAGAAGGAAGAAGAAGTGGAGTAAGTAAGTAAGAGGTGGAGTAAGAAGAGGAGGGAGAAGAAGAAGATAAGGAGAAGGAAGAAGAAGAGGAGAAAGAAGATATTGACTATGTCTCTTGGCTGGCCTGGGAACGCCATGGGGTCCCACTGGAGGAGCTGGAGAAAGTGTCTGGGGTGAGGGAAGGCTGGGAAGTCCTGTTTAAACCGGATAAACTAGATAAAGAGAAAAGTGTAGAACATTGAAATTCTGCCTTTTTTTGGCATTAAAAACTTCAATAAGCAAAACACACTTAACCAGAACCTAAGTGTTGGGTTTTAAAAAGAGTTCTACTCAGCTTTATGTTTATCATCTTTTCTACAGCAGACACTTTAATTTTCACATCTTTTTGCTGTGTTAATTGTGTGCTGTCTTGGACTTTTCATCATGTTGTTTTTATTATTTCTGCTTTGAACTGATGAAAGAATGCTTTTTCCAATGTGTTTTTTCTACTACAAATGGTAAATAAACTCCACTCCATATTTACATGTATATTTAAATCAGATATTCAAGCTGATAATCGTACTGTGAAAATCTGTACAAAGTCAGTTCAATCGTTGACACCTTTTCCCGGCAGCTCTGTGTGAGACAGTTGGTTTGGCTCAAATAGGTCACGCAGCACATGGCCACACAGCTGTGAAGGGAATACACAACCCAATGAGATTTTCTTATGTAAGGAGCAGGAGCAAGATGGAGTCTACTCACTAACAACTCACCAATATGTGTCACTGAAGACTGGGAAGGAGACATACACACTAAAGATAATGAGACGAAGAGGCAGGAAGAAGAGGACAAAGAGCAGGAGGAGCAAGAAGAGGAGGAGGAAGAAGAGGAGGAGGAGGAGCAGGAGGAAGAAGCAGAGGAGGCAGAGGACAAGGAAGAAGAGGAAGAAGAGGAAGAAGAGGAGGCGGCAGAGGAGGAGGAGGAAGAAGAAGAGAAAAAGGAAGAGGAAGAAGAGGAGGAATAGGAGCAGGTAAAGGAGGAGGAAGAAGGGGAGGAAGAGGAGCAGGAAGAAGAGGAGGAAGAGGAGCAGGAAAAAGAGGAGGAAAATGAAGAGAAAGAGGAGGAGGGGGAAGAATAGGAGGAAGAAGAGGAGGATGAAGATGAGTGAGAAGAGGAGGAGGAAGAGGAGGACTGGAATCTGTTGAGGTTGGCATCATGGGTGCAGTAGTTCTGAGTTGCATAGACACAAACAGCAGAAATAAGAATTTTTGAATATCTAATTGTGTATATCTAAAAACTGGCTGCACCAAAAATGAAATGGGGAAAAAAAATCATTTGGTTATTTTTCTTCTCAAAAATAGAATACATTTCAAGAACAAGCAAAACTGGATTCTTTATCACCAGATTATTAAAGTACATTGGTGGCACCAAACATTTATAATCACCTGCAACTGTTAAATGCAGTTATTTGTTTCTGTTTGCATTGTTCTGGATTTGAACAGGGTGCTCATGAACAAAATCTGTATAAATAAAGGTAAATGAACAAATGTGTCATGAGCGTATCCGTCATTTATTTCATTACAGCAGTTTTTATATGGTAAGTGGGATTGCCTCTCCACAGATCTGACATGTATCTTGGGCGGGTGGTGTGACCTTCCTTGTATCCACTGAGATAGATGTCATACTGTGGGACATTCGTAGCGTGTGTTACATCAGGTTTAATGTTATTTTATTTTGTCGTTATTTGAATAATTATTTGTGTAAGTGAAGCTAATTTCACCAAAACTATACAGTTTTAAATCAAATAGTTCATAAAATATAGAGACATAATTTAAAATCTTTATATCTTGAAATCAGCTTAGTGCCCCATGAGCCCTGGAGTCCAGACCCCCACTGTGGGAAACACTGTTGAGAGACACATATCTCTGATTGAGTTAAGGACACAAAAATTTACTTCAGTAATACAGCTACAGAATTGGATATATGGATAAAGCTTTCTGTATCTGAAGCCATGTTTTACAGTTATCTCAATATAATACATAATACATAGGCTTTATATATTCCATAAAGAAGATACCATTAGCAGATATGATGAAACATTAAGTGCATATTTAAGTCAGTATACCCTTTTACATATAATCAACATTTTTTATAGATATATTTTTGTTTTAAATCAGTGCAAAAAGCATCATAGGAACTGGAAGGATGGCCCCAGTGTTACAGTACATGGTAATATAAAAGTACTCCATAGTAAATGCATGAATCCCAGTAGAAGAACACATGCTAAATTAAAGGCAATGACAGTTTGTGTAAAGGCATTTGTGATGGAGACACAAATGAACAGTCAACATCAACAGTGGCCACATAATTAGGTACATCTGTTTGAATGTAAATGTAATAATGAAACAATAACACGACTGTAACTCTTTATGTTCTGAGATGAAGATATTAAAGTATTAAAATACTTGAGTCAAAGTATTATCTACCAAATCCACAACTTATGTAGGGTCTATAATATGCATATTCATGGCTGAGTTATTCTGTTAAAATGTTGTGATGGCATGTGATAATACAGGAAGTGTTCAACTGTGTTTTTAAACTCCATACACCTTCACTAGAATCATTTGGATAATTTCAGTCCTGAAATTGACAATGTCTACTGTAACTGTTAACATGACAACTACTGCTTCATGAAATCACAAAGTGGAACAGAGCATTTTGAACTTTGGGAGATGTAGACAGACTAATAGTAAAGGATTACTCAAACATGTGTGAATGGAACAAAACACAACTCTAGGTATGTTTTTGAGGAGGTAACAACATTATAACATGGCTTAAAGCTCACAAGAGTCGATTTTAGATAATATAAGACCTTTAACTCAACTCTGCTCATTAACCATATCTCCGTGGCCTAGCCTGGTCCAGGGGGAACACACTTTGCATTCATGTTTCAGTATTATTAACCACTACTGTCTGTATATGTTTCCTGGTCATTTAAACATCATAATGTAGGTTATAAGGTTAAAGGATAGAAATACTAGGGTATAAAGTACAATGGCTGTTTCTATATTTACACTGTTAATTACTATGTTATTCTCACTCTATGTTATGACTGTGGTGTGATGCAAAATTGAGCTGTAGAAAACTCTAACCCACTGATTTGTCTCTGTTTAGTCTATTCAGATAGAAATGCTATCCCAAACTGTCTAAAACACAACACAGGTAGGTTTGTGGGGATAAATCATTATAATGGGGTGACAGTAGCTCAATTGACAGTTCTCTGTTTGTCCACTGATCCAAAATTGGTGGTTCGAATCCTGCTCTCAACATAAACATCATTGGTAGAGCAGTCAGATCCACTGACCTACAGGTTGGCTGTACGATTCAAGCTCCTACAGATGAATGCTGTCGTTGTGTCCTTGGGCAAGACACTTAAACCTTCTCACCTCCAGTGTGAGTCCATGAATGTGTGTGTGAATGGGTGAGTGATTCCTTTTGGAAAAGCACTACATAAAAATGTGATCATTACTACTTGCTTTAATGTAAAATGCTATCCAAGTTGTCTAAAAACAAGGTGTGTTGTTGACGATACAGCATTATAACAAGCTTAAAAGTTCAGCATAATATAAGCCCTTTAATTTTCCACCTCTGTCAATACATTTCTGTAATCTGTAGTTTGCTATAAATATCAATTTGTTTTTCAATTTGTAGTTAAGAGGACTAACTCCATAGAACTGTTGCTATATGAATATCTACAAACACATGTACCTATATTGTGGCCAGAATCTGTGTATCTCCCCTGTACAATTATAAATTAAACATTTCTTGCTCAAATATAAAAATAATCTACAATACTTTCCATGATTCAGAGGAGGCAGCTGTGTGAACCAGTTGCATTGCAGAAATACAGGTCAGACTGCACAGTGGTAAGTATCTAGGCCACTCTCCCTGGGCCCACCTGCTGCATCAGCCAGGAGGACGCAGTGAGGCTGGTTAAGTAGGCAAGAGCGTCCCCTCCGACAGTACAAGCTGTGTCTTTTTGGTCCATTGAGGAAATATGCAGAGGAAGTCACATTTTGGGTGCAAGGACAAGTGTAAAAATGGTCCCTATAAAACGGTAGCTTCTTCCATGGCGTTGGCCCATCTATGAGAAAAAAAAAGTTATTATTTCAAAACAGGTTGGTCAAGCAATTTTTATACTAAAGATAAGATTAGAAATGAAAAATGTAAAAAAATAAAAAAAACACTGGAACATTTTGTTATAGTTTTAATGACATATAGGTAGGGTTGTTGTTGTTCAGATACTAATCGATACTAAAACTAGCACCAAAACTAGATACTCATTTGAGCAGGTATCAGTACTAAAAGTCTATTCCTTAGTATTGAAATCAAGTTTGAAATTTTTGTATTGTGACAACACGACATACAGGTCCTGTTAGGGCACTATATACATATTAAAACCATATATAAAGGTTGTGTATGTAGGATTTTCCATATTATTTTCATAAACATTACATATCTTTGTCATGAGCTAGGGAGTAAAAAAAAAGTAGAAATTTATAGATGAAGAGCGCAAAAAGAGCTCCTCCCTTTAGGCTGCCAGATCCAAATAGAGAGCCCTTCTGGGTTGCAATAAACCCAGAAGGGCTCGCTATTGGTGTGTTCAAACTTGCCGTTCTTTGTGTGGACTTGGTTTGATGTTGTTATAGTTACAGTCCTTGTTTAGTCCTGATCTAGTCCAGGTTTTGTTTTGAGTTTAGTCCTAAGTTAGTCCCAGTTTTGATGTGGTGAATGCAACTGTGAACGCATCCTCAGATATGTGTCCTCAGAAGGCCTATGTGAAGTTTATTTACAAGCACATTTACAAACAGCTGTCACCTCTCCAAAGTGCTGTACAAGATTAATGATGGCACAGCTATTTCATAATAAATACATGTTAAAATAATAAAACTCAAAATTTCCCCAAAATTATGCAACTGTAGTTTAAATACAATAAAACAATAGGTAAAAATCGAAATGTAATAAACATGACTAGCATGCGTTAAAAGCCAATGCAAAAAAATGTGTTCTCTTCTCTGAAGCTTCATGTTACTGTCTCACCTCTGAGCAGTGAAGTTGTCCTCTGCTTTAAATGTGTAGAACAGAGTGTTTTTGTGGTATAACTGAAACACAGTGGACTCTTCTTCTCCCTGGACTCTGTCGGGCAGTTTGACTGTGAAGCCCAGGAGAGGTAAGCTCTCTGACGCCACCTTCTCCTGGGAGGAACATTAAGAGACATGTCAATGATTAGATAAGTAAAAAAGAAGTACAAAACTGTACAAAAGATGTACAATTATACATATGTAGCATAGAAAATATATTCTATATTTTTTGTTGTAGCCACATCTGCCCTGGGACTGACTGACAGAGATATCAACATCAATCACTCAAGTACAAAGCACATAGAGCTCTCCCTGTGAAAATAAAGATAAATAGGTGGGTGAAGTGTGAAAGACTTGTTATTATGTTACCATTACAGTGGTAGTGGCTCTCAAACTTTTCATACCACGTACCACTTAAGTACCACCAAGTACAACCAGATCCAAACCCGTACTATATAATGTAGGTCTAAATCAGGTCTTTAATGAGACTAAAGTAGTTCTAAATAATATCTTATCCAAACGAAAATACAAACATCAATTGATAGTTCGCAGTGACATCCTAGGGGTGTTCTACATCTCAGTGGTGGAATGTTCAGCAGTTACCATGGTGACACAATATACACAAACACTGTCAAAAACGTTTTAACGTTTCTGAAAACTCAAGAAAAAACACAAAATGGATTTAAACACATTTTCAAGAGCCTGTGATCAATACGAACATTCATAGTCCTGTTTGGTTGGTTAATTTTCCACAAAAATGGTGAGTGTAACAAACAGAAAAACTGTTAGCTAATGCTAGTTAGTCTCACAACTAGCCTCATCTCAGAACTAAGTCAGTTCTTTATTGTCAGATTGTGCTAAAATAAAGCTTAGATTAAAGTGTATCAGAGCTTCAGACAGAGCAGTGCTTACAGTTAGCATCACACCAGGGAATATTGATGACATCAGGTGCAAAATATCAGTAGTTTTAAATACTCTAAAACAAATATTTGCATGACCCATCAGTGCTACGTGCTCTTCAGTTTTAGAAACACTGGTCTGTGGTGTTTTATGTGTGTTTTGTTTTAAAACTCTGACAAAGTAACTTCCATATGATCAGTAATGTTAGTAGCCAACCCATTGCTCTAACCCAGTCTTTTAAATATAGAATAGCACTAGTGTAGTTTTCTCAGGTCTAAGGGGAGATGTGTCCCCCTCACCTCTCGTGCTCTGTAGGTATAAAGCACCTTGTCTTTGAGCAGAAACCACAGGCGTTTCCAGCTCCTCTTTGTTTTACTTCGCTGCAAGGTTCCACTGAGTGCGCCCTCCTCACACACCATCACCTGAGGACAACACGCACACAACAGAAAGGAGTGTTACTGAAAATGAATTCTGTAATATTAGGTTTAAAATATCATATGAAATGTAAAACAATCAGTATATTACAAAAACAGGAAAAACTTGTATTTCTATATGGTCCCTCTCCAAAGATGTGACAAGTAACTTCAACTGGTAGAACCACCTGCTTGTCTCCATAGAGCTATTAATTTACCTAGAACATTCCAGACTACGGCATTAAACTATGAAGACAAACATGTGATACCACCAGGTCACTGTCAGCTCTGTGAATCAGTTTGGACAGTGTTTCCTGTAATTTAATTAATGCAAGAAAGACACCTTTAATGCAGTATTGTAGAACATTTAAGGCAAAGCTATGATATCTCCATTAAGATCAGCAGATACCGGACACCCCATCTGAAAAGTTACATAGTGTGCCTTTAAACCTCCCTGAGCATAGATGTTTTTTATGTGGAACACTTTTGCCTCCTGACCCTATGGTTTTGAGGGCAACCATAAAAAGGTTAACAGCAAACAAATAAATAGATAGATAATACACAGGTGTGAGAGTGTGACCTGGTTGAATGAGAGTGTTCCTCTGCGGTGTCTCCACAAGTGTTTGGGGGCGTGGATGTTCTGAAACACTGCAGACAGAGGGCGACTGCGAGGCGACCGAGGGCTGTCTGCTCCTGGGGCTGTGTCTTCACCTGGAGGTCAAGATTAACATTTAAAGCTGATACATAAAGTACATGGGTATCAGAATTTTTAAAGTTATTGTCATGGTAATTGACAATTTAAACAGAATATTATACTTTTGAATGGTGTCAAGTCCTCACAATATCACCTTTATGGGTTCCAGCTTCCTGTTATATATAACATTTTAGATTTTTGAGGACTTTTTCCCATTTAAAAGATATAATATTTTGCTTTAAATTGTTAATCACTGTAGCAACTGCCATTTTTATTATTCTGAAACCCATGGATAACAGGAAGCTGAAATTCAACAATTGCCTAAGCCGTAGAGAAGTTGTTAAGTTAGCCCAGTTCTGAACAGAACGCTGTGCCCTTAAGCAAGACATTTCATATACGTACCTTGCCTTGGTTTAATGCGTGTGTGTGGATAGTTAATCAGTTAGTATCATTAGTAGCCCATCACCACCAGTGCCCAGAGGGAATAAATATCAGACTATAGTAGTGTTTTGAGAAGCCTGAAAAATTGCATTTCTCCAAGTCAATAATAGAGCTTGGGATTGTTCATCTCATTTCATAGAATTTCCAGTTAGCCTGATATTACACCAATGAAGATAGTGTTAATTCAAAGGCATTCTGACATTACAGAGTGATACATGTATTTACCAGTAGTGACTCGGCAGCTTATCCGGTTGTTCTTTTGTTTACTTTTTTATTTTTTTTTTTACATAGTTTTTTCCACTAACATATCTCTATGGACGTTCATTGTTTTAGACATTCAATCTCAAGCTCTATGATGTCCAAGAATGTTTTTATTTATTCCTGATTTATTGATTATTATTGATTTAAATAATAATAATAATTAAATGTGTTACTTTCACCTCTCTTTTTCAGCTCGCTGTAGCAGTGGTCACACACTTTGGCCATTCGATACCTCATGTACTTCAGAGGAAACCTGTTTTTGGAGCAGTTTCTGCACACAACCTGAAACATGATATTATGAATGATACTTTACTCAGGCCCGTCAACAGAAATTCTAATAGGAAGAGAGTCCAATTTTGGGCCCCTAAGGATAAATTGGCCGGGACAAGAGACCCATTTGTCCCACCCATCTACTCCCCTGACTTCCCATACATATGTCTATAGCTACAGTTATTAACCAGTTGTGGAAAAGTAGTAAAGTATTGTACTTAAGTATACATTTTAGATATCTGTATTTGCAAGTACATTTTAAAGTGGATCCTTTTTACTTTTACTTCACTACATTTGAGAGCAGGTATCTGCACTTTCTACTCCACAAAATTTTTGAACAGGACTTAAAAATGAAAGTACTTCTTAAATAAATAGTAAACAAAAATATACAACTAAAAATAGCTAAATTATCAATCCAGTTGTTTCTGAAGAACAAAATTCAACACAAACCTTTAACAAAATTACTACATTTGAAGTTTTATTAGATCTCAAAGTCTGCAATAAATACTTTTACTTTTTACTCTTTAAGCACATTTTTAAATGTGGACTTTAACACTTTTACTTAAGTAAAAGTAAAATATGATAGAATCTGCTATCTTTGCTCCGGTATCTTTACTTTTACTTAAGTAATGAAAACGACTACATCTTCTACCAATGACTGTATAGTGAAGGTGCCGTACCCTCCCACAGCTGTGGCAGTGTTGTCGTGCAGAGGTCAGGTTGAATTCTGAGGTACAGTTCATGCAGATCGTTGGTTCAGACAGTGGGACAAATGTAGGAGCTTTCTCCCCTAAACACAACCACATAGGCTCTCGGGACTGAAGAAACAAAATAAACAAAGTATTTAAACATAAAATATAAAGGAGACAAAGGGAGATATCGCTCTCTGCAGAGGATTAGCAGGACTTCGGTTAAAGCTAATGGGGATTATGACCATTGCTACCCCCTTCTGCATTTCATATTATTGGCCTATAGAGTGTTCTGATGTCATCTGAAACTCAGCCATACAGTTTCATATTTCAACAAAAGGCAAATTCACTCACATCAGATGGGCTGTTTGGAGCTGAACCACGAGTGTGTTCGCTGACTGTGTGACTCAGAGTGAAAAACCACTCCTCCCTCTCAATGAATGAGCTGGAACAATACAATGAAAAATGCTAATGATAATAAAGCAATTATAAGATTCCTGAGTATAAGTGTATTAATAGGAGTTAAGCACACACCTGGCTGACAAAGTGATGGAGAGGTCCTCTGACTCAATCCTCAGAGCATTTTGGACATTATCAACGATGGGTTTGCTTACCTACAAAAAGGAATATATACCAGTTATTGTTATCATGATACTAAATGTATATAAGGGTACAACAATAATTACTTGAAGAAAGGCTAAAGTTAAATTTTGACAATATTTACAGAATTTCAGACCGACCTTGAGTCCACTGAGAGGCAGTGTGTTTTTGAGTCTGTATTTTCCGTCTTGTTGAGGAAATGTGTAAAGGAGAACATCATTCATCTGAAAGGGTAAAAATAGCAAAAAAAAATATTAAACATAAAAATATATTGGATAGATAGTCATTGATGCAACTTATACAATGCTCGGTTGCAAGGATTAACAAAAGCAAAGTTAATCTAAAATTATACTTCATTGGGAAAAGGTATCCTGTCACTTTTCACTTTGTTAGAAACAATCCATTCTATTGCATATACATTTCATTATATTTAAAATGTTTATATAATATATTTATATATTTATATAAAATGTTTAAATGTTTATATATAATGTTTCACCATAAACAAAAACGGAACAAAATCAACAAAAGCAGTGCGGCATAAATGAACAACATTGACTACGAAACATTTACACATTTATGTTGCATGTACGCCAAACGTCCACGAGATGGCACTGTGCCTCAATGTTTCCTATATTCTATGAGCATCCTGGGTGTACTACACTTAAAACCTACTTTAACACTAAGCAACAAATGTGTTTATCAAAGGGAACACAAAACTTAAATCAGACAAAAATAGCAGCATATTTTAGTGATCCCCATGCAGCAGATCAAATTATAGTTAGATATAAGATATAAACTTTCACAATGCAATGTATTGCCAGAGGAGAATTTTAATTAGAAACTTTTATGATAGTTTTTATGTCTTTATAACAGTAGAGGGTTATCTGCTCTTATAGGTTGGGTTGACATCATAGCAGTTCCATATAGTGTAAAATTGAGCTGGAGGACAGGTCAGAACTCTATGGTAGAATTTGCTGTTTAACGGTCAGATTGCAGATGTGTTGACCTGATTTATGATTAATATCTGTGTAATTACTGGGCCTATCCATATGAAACAAAAACTGGCACAAAGTTCAACATCTTCTCTGTCACCACATATAAATAAAAGGGAATTATTTTTTTACAATAGCTTCAAAAAGTGGTGATATTAATCTCAACGATGTGACTTTTGACAGTTTTAAAGACTTTTAAAGACTAACCCTAACAAATCATAATTAATAATTATAAGGTTCAAGATTTGTGGATCATAAACAGTGAATCTCTGAGTTAAAGAGGGTCCTGCCCTAAATCTGGAATTATAACATCAAATTTTCAAACTTGAACACAACTGATTCTGTCTCCTACCAGCGCACCTGTGCAGATCTATGTGTATGATTTAAACTGAAGTGAAAAAGATAGAGGTAAAGTCTTTTGTGATGTTGTTTGTCTGACCTCCATGTGTTTTGTGTGAGAAAAAGAACAGGAAGTGAGTATTCAGAAACATCCTGCAGGAAAACCCCACAGAGCGGACGAGGAGAGGCTAGACCCGACATGTCTGAATCAAACTGGGATAGAGGAGGCACTAATATATCGTCAATGGGAATTCATTTTAAACAGGTATTAAAGGGCCCATACTATGCTATTTTCTGATCCACGTTACAATGTTGTTTCCTCATCACAAACATACCTGGAGTTGTGTTTTGTTTTATTCACACATGTCTAACACTCTGTTCCACCTTGTGATGTTATGTGGTGATGCAGGAAGTGTTCCACTGTGTTTTTAAACTCCATGTACCTTCACTAGAATCATATGGATAATTTCCAGTTACAGGTGGAACAGAGCATTTTGAGCTTTGGAGACTGCATAAGGCAAAGGACTAGCTGCACCAAAACTGAGATGGAAAAGAGGGCTTTTAGCCGTTTTGCTTCAGAAAAATGGAATACTCTTCATGAAAAAGCAAAACTGGATACATTGGTGACACAATCATAGTTTAATAATGTGGTAACAAACTTTTATACACACACCTTCTCGTGTTTTTAATGTTCTATATGGATACTTGTTTGTTTTTCTGTTTGTATTGCATTTTAAACAGGGCGCCTATGAAAAAGAGCCCAAGTGTATTCATTGGGTTCCCCTGTATAAATAAAGATAAAGAAAGAAGTATTGTTTTGTTTTTTTACATAACTGCCTCATTTTAGATTGGATAAATTGAAATATTAAAAATCACTTGCCAAAAACAGGTGACGAGGCTGTCGGCTTTTCCGGCTGACTTTCATTAAAGTGCCCTCTTTTATGAACACCTGTGAAAGAAGAAAATAGAGATTATGATTGAATGAGTTTATTAGGTGTGGAATGTGACTGGCAGGGGCAGACAAAAGGAGAAAGGGGAGAATAGTTGTTTTGGTTCATACCCGTCCTGGCTGCAGCAAGTCTCTCTGGCCTCTGACGCTGTAGTCGATATTCACCAAACGCAACAAGTTTTCCTGAGACAAAACAAACAAAAATCACACATCTATAATCTGGAGAAAAGACTTGATTTACACTCATGAAGTACAGTGTAGGTTGGAACAGTTCAGTGAGCCTTTGTCAGGAGAGCTAATGTTACAGATGCAGATTATGAAGGGAATATAAAATTATGGTACTGTATGAATCCAAAGTAAAAATGACTGAAACTCCACCCACAGCTGCTGTCCGAGCTTCTAAACTGAAAAGTGCTCTAAAATTGTGTAATACTGACTAAAACCAATGGACAATGTACACATATACCGTGTGTTAGAGTGAGTGTTAAGGAAACTGGATACTTGGATATACATGCACCTGCACCTATTTTAATGTTTTATATGGACTTATATACTTATTTATTTATTTTGTATTGTATTTTGAACAGGGTACCGAGGAAAAACCAAGCCTAAATGCTTTCAGTGGGTTCCCCTGTATAAATAAAGATAAATAAATTATTAAATATAATAATAAATTAATAAATAAATGAATGTATTGTGGTGTATTGTGGTGTATGAATAATGCATGCAATTGTATTAAACAGTCACTTTGAACATCTAGAAAATCACTATTTAAATCTTATGCATTTTTATTACAACTTACCCCATTCTTTAAGCTGTCATTTGCCTGATATGCGATGTCTGACACTATCGTCATAGCAGCTGAAAGAACAAAATGCACCATGAGTTAGAGGCTTGTGTTATAACAAATTAAAGTCAGAATAGAGGAAACACATATAGCTTTAGTATGGCTCCCTGATCAGACATAAGACAGAGATAGTGCAAGTGTCCCCTAATGCATTAAACATTAGTGTACACACATAAGAGTAGAAATGACTGCTTGGAGGGCTAGGGCTGTGCTAAATTGGCTCTTCCATGATCGCTGCTCCATGTCAAATGAGTGCAAATAAATTCAACAAGAAACAACAAACAGTGGACTCTATAGGTCTGCAGGGATCATCTTTAGTCACTGTGTCCACCACTGAGGTATAGCTCGGGGGTATAGGGGGCCATTATGGGATGGACAAAATGGGCTGGAACACCTCATTTGACAATGCTACTCTATAGGTGTAGGCCTGTTTAAAGGGCCCATATTACCCTATTTTCTCTTCTATGTTATAATGTTGTTTCCTCATCAGAAACATTTGTGGGGTTGTGTTTTGTTTCATTCACACATAACAATCAAGTCTTGCTTATTTAGGCTGTTTTCGTCTTTCAAACACTCTGTTCCACCTTCTGATGCCATGTGGTAATATAGGAGGTGAGCTACTGTGTTTTTAAACTGTGTTTGTTACTTGTTACTGTGTTTTTCATACACCTTCACTAGAATCATTTGGATGATTTCAGGCCTGGAAGTGCCTGTCTTTACTGAACTAAACGGTAAATGGCACTCACAACATGAGCCAACAGTGGTACGTACCCTGGGTGTCTTCATACTCCTGGGAGTCGGGGGACAGGTTGTTGAGGTAATCTAAAAATAAAAACCCGGATAAAAGAAAATGGTTAAAGATCCTATAATGCGCAAAACTTAAGTCATGTTAGAATGTTGTTTTGTCTCCTCAAAAACATACCCGGAGTTGTGTTTTGTTTCATTCACAAATGTTTGAGTAAATTTGCATTATTACTCTGTCTACATCTCCAAAGCTCAAAATGTTCTGTTCCACCTTGTGATGTCATCAAGTGGTAGTTTTCAAGTTAACAGCTACATTTTACATTTTGTTCAGTAGAGATCAGAAATTCCAAGGCTGAAATTATCCAAATGATTCTAGTGAAGGTGTATGGAGTTTAAAAACACAGAGGAGCACTTCCTATATTACACATGACATCACAAGGTAGAACAGAGAGTTCTCAGTTTGTGAGAAGAACGCAGCCTAAATATGCAAGGTTTGTGTGTTAAATGTTTGTAAATGAAACAAAACACAACTCCAGATATGTTTTTGATGAGGAAACAACATTATAACATATCAGAAAATAGGTTAACACGGGCCCTTTAAAGTAAAATAGTAGTATCTATTTTTGACTCACCGGTGAGGAGCATTCTGTACTGAGCCACGCGAACGATCACTTGCAGCAGCTGGTGTTTCAGAGATGACTTTTGAGAACTCTGTGGAAAAAAACTTTAATGTAATTACAATTGGTCATAGTATTTTTTTTTCATATTTTAGTTTGAGCTATAATCCATAATGTGCATTTAGCAGAATTACAATGGCACAATGAAGGATGGCATGTTGACAGAGATACAGGGCCAAGATTTTTAGTTATAAATTTATGTTCACCATCAATAGTGATTAGTGTCTTCTCCTTATGTAGGACAGGATTTGACCTTTTACTTTTGTACTACATCACAATCAAATATAACTACTCAAATGGAAAGAGAGTGAAAGACAGAAGTTCAGAACTAGTAAGAAACTTGAGATTTAGTTTGCTCTGGTTCTGATAAATCCTGGTTAAGCTTGGTTTGTTCCTGGTTTAGGTCTGGTTTAATTCAGGGCACATTCACGCTTGGGACTAAACTTGGATTAAACCTGGACTAGATCAGGATTAAACCAGTATTTGAACAGGAGCATAGCAAGTCTACATTAGGACTAAGGGTGACTCTTCCACACACGCCACAACAAAACTGGGACTTAAGTTGGACCAAACCCAGAACCATGATGAGAACAAGACCAGAACTGAATCTACAATTAGAGATGCACCAATCAGATACTGGTATTGAATATCTTTGCTCATCAATCGTACTGAAAATTTTGATGGATTAGTTCAGTTGATATCCTGGATGGACATATAAATTGATGCAACAAGATTCAGTTTGGTAGTTACTGTAGTTCAGTTTTGTCTAATTTTATTTTTGTTTAAACGAAATACAAATAAGTTATAATATAAAAAAATGTGGTATCAGAACTGAAAAAGCTAGATCGGTGCAGGACTTATTTTGCTCCCAAACCAAGACAAATAAGGCAAAGTGTGGACCCAGCCTTAGAGTTCACTTAGAAGGCAAAAACTTTTATCAGATGGTACTTTTGCATTAAAACTGTATTATCCCTACATACCACAATATGGAAACCGTCACCATAACAAAGTTCTTATGTCAAGTCTGCATTAAAACTAAACTCATGACAAAGCCAGTAGTGCAGGGACTTACATTAGTAAAACATGTTTAGGAGAATCTGAGGACTTTTAAACTACGCTTGTTCTAAATTAGTGACCGCTCCTTCTCCTCCGAGCTCCATTAAAACTAACAAGAAATACAACAGGCTCCGTCCATTAGGGCCTTAACTGAGCCAAAGTGTCACTGCATTCCCACTATCCTCCTGCATTATTACACAGGGCTGAAATGAACCACGGAAATGTGTGAAATTCGTTCATTTAGCAAAATCCCACAAGAGGAAAACGAAAGGAAAATGTATGTGTGGTGACAGAAGGACAATGCTCTTTGCAGCTGGCCATTTTGTATTGTTAAAGTGAGACAAAATGGTGAACAGATGTTAAAGATTCTATCCTATACATATAACAACTTCTATACACATAACATTATCACTAATTTGATAGTAACCATTAGTGGATGGGAAATATTATGCCAAAATTGAGCCATCAGACTCAAAAGTTGATGTTTTAGAGTAAACCTATTCTACAAAATTTACTTTTCAGAGCTTTTAACCATGTTACAGTTGTTTCCTTCTCATTTTATCCTCTCGAAGTTGTAGTGATTCGTGCATGTTTGAGCTATATTTTGTCACTTATTTTGAAGACACCATATTGTAGATCAATATCAGTTTTCACTTCTACCGGCACACGCCCACTACTCTGTGCTTACTTCGTTCTTCAATTTTATTTTTTTACTCAATGAAACACATAGGATTCAGTAGCGTTACATAGTCATAGTTTTGGTACAAATGAAAGATAATTCGATACTCCCTAGTGTAATTTACAGCTATACATAGGAAGAGCAGACAGCCACACAGCTGTTTGTTGTGATAACGTTTAAGGTGGTGTCAGCTCCCATTGGGCACCAAAATTTTCTAACACAGAAGTGAGCAGGCTTGTTTCTTTTGTTAAGTCGTTTTAGATGAATATTGCAATTTAAAATGTGGAAATCATAACATAATGATCCACAAGTGTCATAGATTATAACTCTATAGCAGACACAAGCACATTATATCTTTAAAGCATGAAAACTTTAATACTAAAGTATATAGTATAATATAGTCCTTGATTTGACCTGGTTTAATCCTTGGTTAGACATAATTTTATTCTGGGTTTGACCTGGTTTAGTCCTGGGTTAGACCTGGTTTAGTCCTGGGTTAGAGCTGCTCTTGTGAGGGGTTCCTGGTCTGAAGTGGTCAGTATCTTACAGGGGTGTTGTAGACCTGGTTTAGTCCTTGATTTGACCTGGTTTAGTCCTAGGTAAGCACAGCTCTTATGGTGTGTTCCCTAACTGTCAGAGGTCCTGTAAACCTGGTTTAGTCCTGGGTTAGACCTAGTTTAGTCCTTGGTTAGAGTTAGTTTAGTCCTTGGTTAGACCTAGTTTAATCCTGGGTCAGACATAGTTTAGTCCTTGTTCAGACCTGGTTCAGAGCTGCTCTTGTGGGGTATTACCTGTCTGAAGTGGTCAATAGTATCTTACAGGAGTGCTGTAAACCTAATTTAGTACTTGATTTGACCTGGATTAGTCCTTGGTTAGACTTAGATCTAGTTAAGTCCTGGTTTAGACCTGGTTTAGTCCTAGAGCTGAACCAGTGGGGTGTTCCTGATCTGAAGTGATTAGTATCTATCTCAGGTACTGTAAGCCTAGTTTAGTCCTTGGACAGACCTAATTTAGTCCTGGGTTATTGTCCTGGATTATTGTCTAGGGTTAGATCTGGTCTAGTCCTGGTTTGAAGCCACTCTTTTGAAGCATATCGTGCAGTGTAGTGTGTATCAACTGTAAGAAACATTGATGAACCATGGCACATGAGGAATAGAGGTTGATCTGTAGCTAAAAGGGTGTAGGCTATTCCCGTAATATTATTCCATTTTAAAATGTTCATCTTTAAAGTCTCTAGATAGAGTAAAAATAGAGCAACTGTTAACAAGTGTCTTGTGAGCTAATTATAACTTATTTTCTTCAACAACTTTATTATTATAGTGTTTTGGGAAGTCATTATAGTTTATTGGTCACTATAGGGTTCATAAGTGTTTGTTGTTGAGGTAGGGATTAAATAAAGAATAAATGTATTCAGGTCTCTTCCAAGGCATTACCCAAAGGTCCCTGGTGAGGACTTGAACCAGGAATTTTCTAGTCTATGGGTGAATGCTCTACCCACTGACCCTTAAAGCTAAAATTGAAAAACTCAAAAAATGCAACAGAATAAATGGTGATTTTTCCCAAAGCCATAGAATGAAGAGACCTACCAAGATTCTTGTCTCAGTAAGATATTCATTTCATGCATGTTGCAATCACATGTGTGGCTGCAGATATTACATAGGATTTTTCCATGCATATCTAATACAGAAGGCTGTAGATACATCAAAATTGAGACTATAGTTGGAGTAAACCCAAAACTTATCCTGAACAAGACGAGGGCTAATCCAGGATGAGATCGAGACCACAACCAAATCTGTCAAACTGGTCCCAAAGTAGAACAAATAAGGTAAAGTGTGGACCCACTCTTAGATATCACTTAAAAAGCTAAAACTTTTATTAGATGGTACTTCTACATTAAAACTGTATTATCCCTATACACCACCACAAGAGAGGCAGTTTAATTATTAACTAATTAAATTATTAATCAATACTAAAACTACAGCATCAAAACTAGAGACGCATTTGAGCAGGTATCAATACTAAAATGACACATTCATAGGACAGAAATAAACCTTTCCCGAATAGCTTTACAATGATCCAATATACGCCCATGGACCACTATGGACCTACATAGACCACTGAGGGGTAAAGTGTTAAACAGATATAAAACCACATGGTAATACAAAAAAAGTACTATGATTTAATGTTGAAACTCACATTCTATTTTCTATATGAAGAGTGTTTTTAATTATAACCATGGTATCGAAATTGAGTATCGAATCCATTCCTTAGTGTCAAAGGTTTTAAATGTATTGTGAAAACACTGCTTGTTATTGGAATGGTTCTAATTTGAAACATCTCCATATTTTGCCAGAGTAAATGAAGTCCCACCTCAAACTGTTGCACCACGGCACAGAGCCTTGGGGAGGTCCGGCAGCTCTCTTCCAGCAGAGACACGCTGCGGTCATAATGTCCAATGAATGTGGTGAACACCAGGAACTCAGGCTTCCTCGACAAGAAGATGTCTGCTATCTTCTGACTGTCACTCCTATAAAAACACACACACACAATGTTTATTATTAAATTCATCTCTGCAGTATAGGAAAAAGATTAGTTATTGTGAAAATTACCAGAATTTTTATCTTACATTTTAGTTACTAACGCTTCTAATGATTTAGTATATAACATTTATCTCTAGCTAAAATGAATGACTACATAGTGCAGCCTATTCATAAAAAGTGAATGACCTGTTTTTATTCTAAATACAATAAAAAATATGTATTTGTTTCTATGTTTTATTTATATTAAGAGGCCTGGTTTATTTCTCACCACAGCCTGATGCGTCCCTCCAGCTCAGACAGGATCCTATGGTGAAGATTATAGACGTCAGGCAACTCGATCAGAATCTCTCGGAGTCTCTCCTCCTCCATCACTGGCTGCCCCTCTGAGTCCACCGCAGACAGCACCGCCTCACGGAAGTCCTGCAAAAGTCAATTAAACGTATACCATGTAACATTTTTGGTGAAGGTTCCATATCACCTATTCAAACTATCATCAAAACTTTCCTTCAATTTAGAAATGTAGTATGTAGTAGTATGTAGTAGTATGTAGTATGTAGTAGTAGTAGTAGTATGTAGTAGTAGTAGTTAGTAGTAGTAGTAGTAGTAGTAGTTTACGGCTTTTCCTGGAATGTTCCACATTATTGCATTAAACTTATCTTGACATTTGTTTGTCTTGTGTGTCGGTGTTATCCACCAGTCATCAAAATGAGTTCAGTGACTGGGGTTGCATCTCCATAGATCTTACTTGTAATTTGGCATCACCTTCTAGTCTCCATCGATATAGAAATGTTTAATACCATACTGTGAAACATTCTTGACTATATTGACTGGAAGTGTGATGGCCTTATGTGATTTCTGGCACAGAGAGCTTTAAAGTTAAAGTAAGGTGGAACATTGTAGGCAAAGCAATAACATCTCCATGGAGACAAAAAAACAAGCTTGGCTTACATCGTGAAGAAGCTTGAGCAGATTTACATGTCTGTGGAAATATTAAGGAAAAAACAATTAGCCACATCCAAAATGAATTCACTTATATTAGTTTAATTTGAATAATGAGGGAAATATTTTCACTTACTGTCTCTCTGTGTCCAGCAGCTCTTTAGCCACGTAATAGGCTCTGGAGTGACCGTCAGGCTGTAAACAGTATACAGACATTCTCATCATTAATGTTTATATGTTATAACTGAACATGAAGACTGAGTGTAATAAACCAAATCTAGTTTAGATTAATAAGAACATAAAACTGTTGTCAATGTACATTTCAATACATTATAAAGCTTTGTTATGCATATACTTCAAGTATTTTTATATTTTCACTCTTTTGTTTTTTGAAGTATTTTATAAAATTGAGCAAACAAAAATTATGCTTGTGAGACTTTCTGTGCTTTTGTGAAAAGGATGGATTGAAATATGTTTTTTTAGTCTGCCAATAAGCACTCATCTAAGTACATGACCCCAGTGACCTGTCTCTGGTAGGAGCTGTCAGCGGTGCAGCCCTCCTCGTCTGAAGTGCGTCCCTGCTCTTCATCTGTCACTGGAGCAGAAGCCACCGAGCACACTTTATACGCCTCTGTGTAAGCACTGGGAGAAACAAAGAAAAGAAAATCAAAATGTAACAGTAAACATATGGAATATTAGTTTACTTTAGTAATAAATGCATTATACAAGACTTAAGATCTGTCTGGGTCAAATTGAGTAAAAATACAATATTGACAGGACTTTCACATCAAAACTACAAATTAATTGATCAAAAAATATCGCCAGATTAGTTGCAACCCTACTTTATAGTAATCTCCAATGTACCCATGCAGATATTTTAAAGACCCCTTTGCTGTCCACGACCAATCTCAAATATAACACAATGAAACCCTGATGAACACATGAATTGTAAATCAAACAGGACAAAAATACTTATACTATGATTTGATGCAGACAGCACACAATAGTCTAATTTTGACCCCAAGAGCTGCTTTTATATGGGGCTCCATTTGTGCCAAAATTATCCTTGTGAATATACTCTGTGGCTTTGTTGCTTTTTTCAGCAGTGCAACAAAACACAAGTATATCCACAAGGATTTTAAAGCTACCATCTGCAAGTTTATTAGATTTTTTTTTTTTTACCAGTAAATGTGAATCCTGTTGCCCTCTCCACTCACCTGGCCTTTGTTCAGGCTCACCTCTGCTCTTTGGTCTTCTTCTGCCAGGCCTTATCTGTCACACTATCAGACAGCAGTAACGTAGATAGCATCTAGTGGTGATATGTGAGAATACAACAAGGGCAGGTCTAACTGCAGATGGTAGCTTTAAGTCAAAGCCCATAATATATCTGTACTGGGAAAAGACCAATTTTACACAAAAAAAATGTAATCTGGTTGAGCCCTTTTAACCTAAACTTTTAAATTCTCGCTTTCATTTATGCTTTTACTTTGAAATATCCCTCCCTCCCTCCATTCGAAAACATCCCACCGGGATCCAATAAACAGGTCCTTGCAGTGTCATCCTAACCTAAAGTGTGTGTTGTGCCTTTTGTTTGGCACTAAATGACAATGCTAATTGCTTCGACACTGTGGGAAGTGTGAGAATAAAAGTTCAAAGTTACAATAATGATGTGTTCCTTTCGTGGTATGTTTCACAATGGACCCAGCCCTACTGAGACGGGAATTAGCCACATAAGAACAACATATGGACACAATTCCATTCTCTGCATCTGAAGCATTTAGACTACACGGATCATTAGCGCGCGCCATCTCAGAACGTGATATGCAAAACAAGGCACTGAAAGCCAAATGCATGCACAGATTCCTATATTATTACTGTGTTATATCATGGACACTGGCACATTCTCTGCATATAGATGACCAGAGGCAGCAAGAAGAGATTTAGAGAATTCATTTTGTTTCATGTTAATTATTGGAGGGAATATTTACTTTCTAGAGTGGAGAGGGACTGGAGCACTGATGTGCAGTCCTGGTTTAATCTTGGTTTGTTTAGACATTTACACTTTCTGGTTTGGTCCTAATTTGAGCCCATTTAAAACCTGAGACAGATTTGGTTTGGTCTTGTTCTAGCCCAGGTTTAGTCTTGGTCTAGTCCAGATTTAGTGTTGGTCTAGTCTAGGTTTAGGCCTCAGGGTTTAGACCCAGATTGAACGTGTGAACTTAAACTAAAGGTCTGTTCACTCTTGGACTAAACCTAGAAGTATACCTAGAACTAAACCACTAAACCAAGACAAGACCATGCAGGACTAAACTAGGACTAAAGCAGAATTGGACCAGGACTAGACCAGGACCAAGCAGGGCTCAAACCAGGAATGGGAATGTATTCTTCATTTAACCCTCATTTAGATAAAATTCGCTAGCTTAGTCCTGATTTGTAGTGTAGTCCTTCTTTAGTCTTGTTCAGGTTACTTTTATATACAGATAACAGATAATATTATTTTGTTTTACATTGTTAACTGCTATGGTGACAGTGCTACGTTTTCATCTTTCTGAAACCCATGGATATACAAATGAAGTACAGACCAGAGATTTAGAGAATACATTTTTTCTCGCATGTATTATTATTATTACTAGTAGTAGAATTTGCTGGAGAAAGCAGCAATGAAGTGTGCAATAATAAATATTGCCCTTTCAGCCCCAGGTCCAAACTATACAACCAATAATAGAATGGGTTACATAGGACAATTGTATATATATCTGCAAGCATATACCACTGCAACTGTTAGGAAAAGTACAAATGGATCAAAACGTGTATAACATATATTATGGTTTATATTAGATTAGAATAATTGATTGTATTATTATTTATATGGGTTAAGTTCCTCGTGACCTAAGTGGTTAAACTCATGCAATTCTGTCTAAAGGCCTGATGTCAACTTAAATACAAAACTGTAAATGTAAACATTTATGCTTAATTCATGTAGTAATAATAATGATAATAATAATACATTTGAATAATCTTTCAGTGTAAGTAAAAATTATATTAGCTTCAACCATTAATCAAAAATTGTGTTTAGCTCTACACAGCCCTGCCTCCATCCCTCCCACTCTCCTCTCTCCCCAATTGCTTTCTTCCCCCCCCCCCACCCACTCTGCCTCCCTCTCATAGACACCCTCATTGACACTCTCTCTCCTCCCCTTCTTCTCTTCCCTCTTCCTCGTTTCTCTCTCTCCCCCCTTCTCCACCTCTTCTTCACCTTCTCTCCCTCCCACGTCCTTACATCCCTCCCTCTAATTATTCTCCTCTTCTCTCTCTGCTCCCCCCCTCTTCTTCATTGTAGTGGTAGGTCCAGGCTCCCTCTCTGGTGATTAATAGTGAGGTGGTGTTGGACTCATCGTTCTTCTGCAGTGACACAAACCACAGGCAGATACCATCTTTGCATTCAGTGCACACTGCATTACACTCCACATCTACCACCACAGGGAGGGTTCAGGGGCTCACAAGCTCCACTGTACAAGCTCGTTTTTATTTTCCAGATATGTGTCAAATTATTAATTGATTATTAAAGACACTAGTCCATTTTAAGTGGTTTGTCCATAGTTATTTCTCACTTTCCATATGCTTTCCAAACATCCTAATTATTCACCACAAAGAGTCTTTAAAGGGCCATCTCTTACACTATTTTCTGATCTATGTTATAATGTTGTTTCCTCATCACAAACATACTCGGAGATGTGTTTTGTTTCATTCACACATGTTTAATACACAAATCCTGCATACTTATGCTGAGTTCTTCAAACTGAAAACACTCCACCTTGTGATGTCATGTGGACGTGCTCAACTGTGATTTTAAACTTCACACACCTTCACTAGAATCATTTGGATAATTTCAGCCCTGGAATTGTAATCTCTACTGAACAAAATGTAAAAAGGTAGCTGTCAACTTGTAAACTAGCGCCTCGTGACATCACAAAGTAGAAGAGAGCATTTTGAGCTTGGGAGATGCAGACAAACTAACAAAACAAGGGTTACTCAAACATGTGTGAATGAAACAAAAAATAACTCTAGGTATATTTTTGATGAGATAGCAAAATTAAAACATGGCTTAAAGAGACCAGTGTGGAGTTTTACCAAAACAGTAAAGCTAAAAACATCTAGCATGATAATGTGTACTTCCCCATTAGTGGACAATAAAACTATGCAGACAGCAGACATATTTTGGCCTTGAGGGCTGCTTTTAATTCATGGCATATATCAGCTTTTGAACTTTTCAGTGTTTTCTCTGCCAGCACAAAACTTTTTTTTGCTTTGGAAAGGTTCCGTTATTCAGCGCAAAAGACGTGATTGTTGTCAGTTCAAAAGACTTTTTTTTCTCTCAATCTCTAAAAAAATAATAAGGTTCAACAATGTGGACGATAAGCTTCTATTTCTATAAATAATAGAAAATCTCCAATAGAGTTATATCTATGATTTTCAAAATGCTAAAAAAAATTAGAACTGTTGCCATAGCGTTTTTAACAATTTAAAATAAAATATTATCTCTTTTGAAACGGAAACAGTCATCACAATGTTGCATATAACAGGAAACCTAAACCCACGAATAGGCCCCTGCCCTCCATCTGACATAATGACAACATCAAATTCCTTCACAGTCTAACGTTACCTTGGGGTGTGTACTCAGTGTAAAGTTTGGGAGTCATTAACACTCTCCAGTGCCCTATATATCAGCATGGGTCCAGTGCTCTCCTCCCTCACCTCATCAGAGTCTGAACACTTGTAAATCCTCTTCGCAGGGAGCTTAGTTAACTCTACACAAATAGAAAACTGCAGCAGTTTGAGTAAATGTGGCAATGACCATCAGCAATATGCTCTGGTACATTAGGGAAGCAAAAACAGCTTTTGGAGGTAAAGACTTGAGAAGTTCCACATGATAAACACAATAGTGGATGAAACTAGACACTAAACTGGTAATTCAAACGGCAATATTTTGTTGAATTAATCTGGGCTAAAAGAGTACACTACAACGATTAGGGTGATTTGAAATAACGAGCTATGTTCAACAAATGTTAAAAAGTTGGTCTTGGTGTAGATGGTTTAGCCCGCGGTGCTTTCCCTATTTAGTCCTGGTGCATCCCTACTTCATCTCTGATTTCATAATTAAAATGTTTTGAATATATAAAGTCTACTTCAGGATATATAAATTACTTTAGAAATTGTAATCATATGCTATCTTCGCCAGCATTAACCTCTTCGTCCACCACCAATATTTCACTTACACATTTATATATTTACTTGTAAAGTGGTTAAAGTGTCTTGCCCGATTACACAACAACATTAGAACAGAGCTGAGATCCAACTGCCAAACTTCTGGTGTGTGAGTGATTCTGTAACCATTGTGTCCCTTCATTCCTATGATGTCATTCCCCCTTAGTCAGTTCAGTAACATAAAGCAAAAGGTTAAAACATGCACTGCATAACTTGGGGCGGAGTTATTGCTTTGCCAAGAATGTTTGACAATATTGTATTAAATTTCTTATCCCAGGCCAAGTTACAGATCAGAACTGTGGAGAGGCAACCATGCACTCAGTAACAATGCATGTTTTACTAGGTATTTTTGAGCAATGCGGTCAAGAAATTAATTAATTTAAAGTGCCAATGTCTCTAATTTTTCCCATGTATTTCTTTTGCCCTAGGAAAAAAATCACCTCTGGGGATCGAAATGAGAATGCTGTGTTCTGTCCACATCTAACTACAAATATTTTATCATCCATGAAACAGGAAGTAAGGCTGGTGTATGCTAGCACTTACAAACTCATCGTGGTGAATAATTAGGATGCTAGGATGCATTTGAAAAGTGAGGAATAACTTTGTATTGCTGCAAACTGTGTAAAGCACCTTTTATACCATACTGTGGAGATTCCAGGCAAGGCAGTATTATCTCCATGAAGACAGCAGGTATCATACTCTTCAATAGAAAAGTTAAGCAGTGAAACTTTTAAATCCTTTTTTCTCTTACCTTTCAGTTTCTTCCTGCGGCAGTAGCACTTTCTTCTCAAACCCCGGTAGGCTGCTCATGTCCACATATCCATCTGTGTCGTTCGCTGTTGCCTTTTGCCGATTGGAACGCTCAAAGTACTCTGTGAATGGAAACTGCTTCACAGGCCTCCTCTGTGGGACATGAACATTCTCATAATCCGAATTTATTGCCGGCACATTTTCGTAATCCGAATTGTCTGTGATCGGGAATGAAATTGACCTAGGTTTAGTGAGAGGAAGAGGCGCAAATGATGCACGGGAACGATCATCGAAAGACTCAACTCTGACAATACTGCGATTCAAAAAAGACACTGAACCACTTTTTTTCTTATTATCGTAAAGTAAGAAAGTTGGTTCTGGCTGTTGACTTCGTGAGATCAGATTTGGTGAATTGGTCAAGCTATGCGTATCCAAATCCGTCAATCTACTTGAAATTTCAGGTTGCTTGTTGTCACTTTTCCTTCTAAATTTCAACATCAAAAATCGTTTCAAGGAAGATTTCTTCTTTTTATTTTTCTCACAAGGGTCAGTTTCGATAAGTAGCGAAGGTGAACTTTTTGTGATAGGCCTTTTGGTGATGTACGCTAGCTCAAACGGTGGTGGTATATCAACTACTGAGGTTGGAGTGGAGAGAGGCGAATTCTGACTAAAATTCGAAAACACTGCACGATTTCGCATTGGGGATCCTTGCATCTCTTGCCCCTCTATTGACAAAGATCTTGGGTATAATGGTAAATAATGAGGTTTTTGATATCCGGCATGTCTTACTAGCATCGGGCTACCGCTATGTCCAACAATACCACTTTTGTAGCTTCTTAAATCACTTCGTTGCGACATTGATCCGGTTCGTGCTCCTATTGATGTCTTGCGTCCAGGCGTATCGTAAACGTGTTCTTCGTTAAAATCCAAATCGAAAGGTGCAATCGGAGAGTCCAGTTTTTCAAATAAATCGCTTGGGAAGAGTAATTCAGACAGTGACGATGATAGCTGTGTCTCCTTTGCTTTTGAAATAGACACGAGCCTGAATCTTGGCTGGGAATCTGGACTATTTGAACAACATGGTGTTTTTTGCTGCTTATCTAACCCAAAATTCTTGTCCGAGCATGCACAAAATGTGTTCAAATCGCTGGTTTTATCTTTGCTACCAATCTCAACATACTCCTCAGTCAAAACATAGTCTGATTCATCTATTCCACCTCCCATTGCATTCCCGTATAGGTTTTTATGAAGTTTGAATGAACCAACTCTGTCAATGTTAACAGATACGAGCTTTGGCAACATATTATTTTTTAAGTTCAAATCTTTACTTATAATGTTTTCTAGCTGATTGCAATTTGAGTCCCCAATTTCAAGTTTGGATGGAATTGCATAATCCGCAGCTTGTTCCTTGACGTTGCATTGTGTGGTCACTGTTTTCCCATATGCGTTTCTCTGACAGTTGAACGATCCAATTCTTTCAATGTTAACATGAACCAGCTTTGGTGACGCATTGTTGTTTGCCATGTTAAAATCTTTACCAATAACCTGTGCTAATTTGTTGCTATCTACGTTCAAATTGTCCATCTCAAGTTTCAAATCAGGACTGTTTTGTTCTTCATTGCATAGCTTTTGTGCATAGACATTTTGATGGAATTTGAAAGGTTTAAGTTTAGGTGACGCATTATTGTTCATGAGGCTCAAATCTGTTCTTAAAACATCTTTCAGCTGATTGCAAGTCGTATTTGAATTCTTTATCACTTCAGTTTTGTTCTCATTATCTGGATCAATACTATTCACCGAAATATCTCCCATTGAAATCCCATCTGTGTCAGCCATTGCTTCCCCTCCATCACAGACATCCACCTCAACAACATCCTCATTTGAATCAACTTCTTCAACTGTATCCAAAGTCTCCAATGAATCCGTCTTTTCTGTCAAAGTACTCAACCTCCAATCTTCGTCAATTTTGCTTTTGTTTTCCTCGCCATTCTTCAAGACGATTTTTACAACATCATGGACTTTGAGAACATTCCCACTGTTGATAAAGTTGCGTTTCAAGCTGCCGTTGGGGTATCCATCCTGGCCTGGTGGTTGTGGTGGCGTCCCATTATGGAAGAGTTTTTTAGGTTTAGGGGCAACGGATGGTTTGGGACCCAGGGTTGAAGACATGAGAGGGGAGTGAGGGCTGAGCACCGGAGAAGGCTTGGACCAGTCTGAAACAACAACAGGAAAAAGGAAACTGTAAGATTGTGGACTTTAAAATAGCTTAAGGTCACTCGTATTGTGTCTCAGTTGTTTAGACTGAGAGGTTTAGGGGTGGTTACACCTGGTTAAGTTCTAGACATAGATTCTGTCTAAGTTTCAAGTCCAGGGCTTGATTAAGTGTTGGTTTACTTAGACTTGACATGCTGATTTAGTCCTGGTTTAGTTCAAGATAAATTGGTTTTGATCATTTTTATTTAGTCTTGATGAAGTCTTGATAATGTTATTTAAAGCTGATCTGTGTCTTTTCTTTGCTTGTCTTAATGAAGATTTAATGCTTTGCCTGGAATGCTCCACACTATCACATTAAAGACCACTTGTTGATTTAGCCTCGGTTGAAATATTTGTTATCAAGCTTTTGTTTAGTCCCGGTCTGACGAAGGTTTAGTCCAAGACTAGCTGGTTTTGTCCTGATTTACAAAGTTTCACTTAAGTCTTGATTAAGTCTTTAAGTCTGCATAACTTTTCTGATGGCCGCTTATCACTATGGAGATATTATTGTTTTGTCTCAAATTCTTCACAGTATAAACAGACATCAATCTAACGTTTTTATTTTATTACAGGTGTTTTGACTGTTCAAAAATACCTTTAAAAACATGTATCTTACTATGACTGAGTCTATTCTTCCACAGAGCTGACCTGTAACTTTGCCTGTTGGAGCAAACTCCTTGTCTCCATCAAGAACAGATACTTTCAAAGCCATGCTGTGGAACATTCTAGGCCAAACAATAACATCTCCATGGACACAAGCAGGTGGTGTGCCCACAACCAGAAAAGTTATAGAGTTGTTGCTCCTTTAAAATAGCTTTAAGGTCATTCGTGCCTAGTTCAGCCCAAGTTTAGTCATGGTTTAATCTTGGCTTGGAATTGGTTATATTTATAAGCTATTTTAGTCCTGTGCTGATGCACAAGTATCATAGGTTGGATTTAGTTTTGTTTAGTAAGTGTAATCTGGTTAGCCATGGTTACCTAGTCCTGGTTTAGTCCTGGGGTAACTAGTTTTGGATAATCACTAGTCACTCAGGCTAATTATAGTCCGATATTAACATTAAAAGTCCATAGTTGGAATAAGCCACTGCCACCTGCTGCCCCTGACATAGACCTATATAAGTGAACCAATCGTTTTTTTAATTAATTGTTTTCCAATGTTAAACTATCCCAAGATCTCAAGGTGATTTGAATAGTTGTATGAGTCACCATACAGTCTAATCCAGCTTCATTTTACCCTGATATAAGCATGTTTTCATATTTATGTATCCCATTGTCCAGGCTAAAAAAAAATACATTACATTTAGGGATTTCCCTGACTCACTTCCTGCGATTGAAGTTGGACAGAGAGCTCGGCTGCGTTTATGGACCAGAGAAGAATAGAGGCTACAGTAAAAGGGCACGCTCTCAAAGTTACTCACAATAAAGAGAAAATGAATTAAACGGTCAAATAAAAACATAAAAACACATACGCCTTTTTAATGATCAACTGACAATATGTAGCCTATGAAATATAAAATTTGCTAATTAAAATTGCTTTAATGGGTGTTAATAATTTAGCAAGGTTAGCTAACAATCCATTTTGGTTTTTACTGCCAGCAAACATCTCCATGTAAACAAGCAGATGCCGGACCATCAACAAGAAAACTTACAGTAAGGACAATAAATTAATTAAATTGGCAGCAAACTAATTTGTATTGACTTTTATCAGCTTGATTTTTGTCTTTGTACACATTTGAAATTACAAGTTGGGCTAGTATGGGCTTGTATGATTTTTAACGTTCCCTAAATGAACTTCCGGTACAAATTTACATGCAAAGCAGCCTGAATCTTTCTGAATAATAAGTGATGGGGAGATGTGGTAAATAAATTGAGTAATATCATAATCTTACCTGAGTTCATTTTGAGTCTGTCGCCTCTCTCATGTCGTCCTCAAACGCTCAAATCCACGTGTAGTTTTGAATAAAGTCGCTCTCTCACGTTTGGCTTTCTAAAGGAGAGTGTCACAAACCGCTCGGTCTCCTCCTCGCGCCCCTCTGTGACTGCGTGTGCGCGTGAGAGGCGCTGCTCAGCTGATCGCTCGCCTCGTGCCCTCGTGCCCTCCTCCCCTTCCTCCTCTTCCTCCTCCCCCTCCTCTTGCGGGTCCTGAGCGCGCGCGATCAGACTGGAAACACAATGGCGGGAGCAGCAGGTGTGACGAGGAGCGCAGGGAACACGGTACATTTATGTAGACACATGTTGATGATGGTTTAGTGTCACAAAATTTACGCTGTCTGGAAAATATTGCTAAAAACAACTTGTGAATCTTGGAATACCCTACCTTTTATTTTCACAGTTGCTGTACCTTGGTCTGGTGGCATCACCTGCTTGTTTTCATGGAGATACGTGTAGTTTAAGTTAAAACATGTTTTTAAAGTTTAATCCCATATTGTGGAACATAAAGCATATAACATATACAGCAGGTGGATCTGCCTGCATAAAATGAAAATAGAGCCACACAAAATATCTGTTTTTTATGTATTTATTTATTATATTATGTAGGCTAGTCTTGCGTGGAGTGTTACAGTATGGTACTGGGAATGCTTTGGTGGGACCTTCTTGCTTCTTGCTGTCTTAAATTCATTGACTGAATATAGAGTACAAGGGGGTGCCCAAACTCTTGAATGAGTAGGCCTACATTTTAGCGGGCCATGGGCCAGTCATATTTGGCAATTAGTGTGTTTATCTTTGAAGAAGTTTGTGATTAAATTGTATTTATCTATTATGCTGTTGAGCTAGTCCCCCAAAGCTATGGGCATATATACAGTACATACTGTACATAGTATATGCATTGCAAATTTTAATGAAACATAGATTTTCTTACAAATCTCAACAAACACTGACAGAATTGTACCTCCACGTTTGGCCCACAGGCCCCACAATGGGCACCCCTGAACTATACAGTAATGTCCCATGTCATTCAATGACATGTCCCATGTCATTGAATAGACTTGTTTGTGATGGGTCTTCCTGTCCTTGTTTGCTGCAGTCTGTCTCAACATAACAGGAACCTGCTCTCTCTGCTTCCTGCTTCACATCCTCCTGGACCAAACCTCGTGTGTGGGTCCTACTATGGCCTCTTTCCATTACCGCTCAGCTGCACAAGATTTATGACAACTGCTAAACACATGTGCAGCCCATCATACACACAGGACAATACGGGATTCGCATCAATGGGGGTTGCATTAATGATATGATGTAAGATTAGAATTGAAATCACAATATGTGGAGATTGGGCTCGTGGTAATAAGCACTGTGCCATATTCATCAGATTTCTTAGTTTTTTTTAATTTTCTGTCACACTATAAGGTCAAAGTTAATCCACAAAGACAATGAAAGGTTATTTGTTTAGCACAGTTTTTTATACAAAGAAAATGAAATGCTTTATAGAATAAGAAATACATTAAAATCACAATACAGTACAAACAAATCAAAACATAAATAATCATCATAAACTTAATGTCAAAGAGAAGAGTGCAAAATAAAACCCTTTCAGTCAGACGCACAGTTAAACAGAACTGTTTTGAGCCTGGATTCAAACATTGTTAAAGTAGAGGCCTGTCTCACATCTTCAGGAAGACTGTTCCAGGTTTTAGTTGGATAAAACTGAAACTCTGATTCTCCATGTTTAGTCCTGACTCGGGGCACCAGCAGGAGGCCGGTCCCTGAAGTCCTCAGTGTGAGAGATGGTTCATACAGCACTAACATGTGGGAGATGTACTTTAGTGCTAGGCCATGGAGAGACTTGTACCCAACCAGAGCTGCTTTAAAGTATTTTCTCTGAGCCACAGGAGCCAGTGCAGAGACCTGAGCTCAGGACTTATATGCTCGTACTTCCTGGTTCTAGTCATGACCTGAGGTCATTACAGTAGTCTAACCTACTGGAGAGACAAATGCATGGATAAGTCTCTTCAAGTCTGGTTTAGACAGTATACCTTTGATTTTTGCAATGTTTATAGATGCTAAAAAGCTGCAGAGTGATTTGATGTGGCTGTTAAAATTTAAGTCCGAGTCCATTATTTTCCATAGATTTCTAGCCTAATTTGAAGGTTTAAGAGCGAGAGTGGAGGTGACTGCTCACATGTTCTCTTTGTTTCTGTGGGACAAAGTCTGTTTGCCTGATTCCTGTCTTCTAGATAGGACTTGAACCAGTTTAGTGCAGTACCAGAGATGCTCACCCCAGTCTCTGTAAGCGGACAGTGTCAAAGGCAGCACTCAGATCTAACAGGATCAAGACTGAGACTTTGCGTCAGTGTTCAAGCAGATGTCATTTGTCACCTTGATAAAAACAAATCCATAAATGCTTTGGACATAAGGTTTTCGTAACAATCTGTCTGTGTCATGCCTGCAAAAAAGAGCACAAAAAGCAAAAAGAACGTGGGAAATATATTGAAAATTGTCTATTCACAGGTTTCGGTGTCCAGCTTATAGGTGCTATTTTGTGGACTTTTGCTCATTCAAAAGATATGTTTTGTTTTAAATTGTTAATTGCATAAATGAAATATCACATATCATATTGTATGTTCTCCACGGGTTCCTGAGTGATCAAAATCTAGAACTGTTGCCATAACAATTGAGTTGACTCGGACAATTACAGGGATTTTTATTGAAAACATGCATTCTTACTGTGTGTGGGCTCGCCTCACCATTGACCTGCCCTGTAACTTTGCTTAATAGGATTCCTTGCTTGTCTCCATGGAGATACATACTGTAACTTTATCCAGCAAAGCAGATAGCACACAGTGCACCAGAAAAGTTTCATTGTGTACCTTTAATGGAAAAAACTGTTATCATTCATATCATAAAAAATAATGTTTGATCTATTTTGAAATAAAATAAATTATATTGGTTTATCCTTATGTTGACTAATTTTAAAATAAACATTAAGGGTCCCAGATCTGATTCCTAATACAAACACATTAGATTTTTCCCTGTTTCTTGTTGTTCTGGGGAGGTACTTTGATTCAGCTCATTGCCAAACATTACGCTGCAGATTTGACCCCATTTTAATACTTGTGTTTTCAGTTGAGTCGATAAAGAGGAGGAAGGTGAGCTGTGGAGGAAATAATAACAAACAAACTGAAGGAGGAAGAGGATGGAGTTTGGGTGAAAGGGAAGTACAGTTACAAACATGAACCAGGTGAATGAGAATTGTTTAAACGATTCAGGTCAGATGTGAGTGTTGTATTTTTACAGATTATACTGACTAAGAAGCAGAGAGTGTGGCAGATTCACCCAGCTTTAGGATTTTATACACATGATTTACATTTTATATTTTTTTAAAATAATAATTTATATTTTCAAGACAGTCAAACCACTTTAAATTTGATTGTTAATTCACTCTACACACAGTGGTAGTAACTACTATTAATGCCACAGCTGCCCAGAGGCAGACTGACAAAAGCAAGGCTGCCAATCTGTGCTATCTGCCCCTCCGACCACCACCAATACTCACCACATTCAAAAAGGAATTGAAATAAAAAATAGTTTTAAAGAAAGTTTAACCACTCAATCCAGCACTCAGTGTTCATTATATATTGAAATTTGATCATTTCTGGCTTGTTAAAGACATAATATAATGGCAAAAGAAAAATTAAATCTGTCAACTGGACAAAACGTTGTACGAGTAAAGACATTTCACTCCTCATCCAAGCCGCTTCTTCATTTCTGGTCAGAATACTGGAGGATACTGCTTTATATCTATCTGAAGGGACTCAATAGACCTGGCTTACAAACAGAATCTGTAAACAACAGGGGTTTTTAGTTTCAGGAGTAGTTTTTCCCTTCAGATAGATATAAGGCAGTGTCCACTAGCAATCTGAGCAGAACTGAAGAAGCAGCTTGGATGAGCAGTGAAACGTCTTCACTTTTACTATGTTTTGTCCAGTTGACAGATTTTATATTTTTCTTTTGCTATGAATCAGCAAAAGAAAAAACAAATGTACTATTGAAGTTACTAATGGATAAATTATTAAATCAAGTTATTTTGATTTATTTATGGACAAATCCAAGAAATCCAAGACATTTTGCATATCAATTTTGCATATGAATGGCAAAATATTTTCTTTTATATAAGCCCTACGTTTTGTGTTAAATAAATTAGAAATCAAAATCTTAATGTCATGTTGCATCCCTCCTCTCCAGCCCTCATCTTTCCCTTTATTTACAGTTGTGTCTGAGTTGCTGTATAGTCCCTGTCTCTGTGTCTCCTGTTTGTGCGTCAGACGAGGAGAGGCGTCTCGAGGAAAAACAAAAAACAATACGACGTTTAAAAAAGGACCAGCTCCTGATCTGCAGTTTCCTGTCCACGTCCAGTCTGGAGCGAGGGAGGTGCCGTGCACAAGATAATATTATTTTTGAACTATATATAAGCCTATAGTGGTCTTTAACAGCCTGAAAAGTATGTGCAAAACAGAACTAGTTTATTTCAATTGATTTGCAGCAGTCCAAATGTATTCTTTACATAATTATTCACCGCAATGAGTTTTAAAAATCTCCCTATATACCCAATATTTTTCTTTGTTCCCAATTATCAAGACTGTGAAACAAAATTTAAGGTTTAAGGAGTGTGTAGTTGTAGACTGCGTTTCAGAAAAAAGCAGTTTACCCCTATCTCCACCCACTGCTCTGCGATTATTCTAAAATTCAAAATTCAGACTCCATCTCACACATGTAGAGCTCAAATTAAATGTTAAATTAGTTTGACAATAACAATAAAAACACATACATAAAAATCTGCTGCATCTGAAGAGGTGAGCTGTATCAGTTCTCCAGTTTTGAACAGGAAGTTAATCTGTGTTTCTATTATTAAACCATTTTGGATTAATATTTTGGTTTAAAATGAATAGATTTATGTAAAATGTGATGTACAGGGTGTTAATTAACTCTTTTTTACAATGTTTAAATTTAATAACAAAGGCAATTGATGAGATATTAATTTGATTGGTTATATTGGACTCAGTGGTTATAAAAGTTTTTAATCACAAGGATTTTCGTATTTCAGGGACCCTGTTGATTAAAGAGGCATCTTTTTGAATGAAGTCCTAAGGAATGGCTACTCCTCAAGAAAAGGTACAATGTTTATCATAGATTCTATGGGTCCATGTTAAAAATATTGTGTGTCGAACAAAGATACGGGACATTACTGAACTAAAGCAAAAGATAACAGATTGTGATCTTGATGTGCTTCTGTGACTAATGGTGCCCATATTGAGGTGTATTAAATGAGGTAAAAAAAAACTTTGGAAACCACTGAGTTCAACATAACAAGTCTAATCAAGATGTCTTATCTTGCCTTTGTAATACACTTTTTAAACACTTTACGGACACCCTGTATACATGTTATAGTTAACTACTAAAAAGCATAATAAGTCTTTTTCAGTTGACTCAAAGCGAATAAATAAAAAGTTCCCCAGTTTAGTTGTTTGTTCCTGGAAGTTGCTGTTGTGGTCGCGCCCTGAGATAAAGTTAAAGTCCTAGTGTGTTGTGGGGGATAATTTTAGCTCAGTTTGATTCACAGCAGAGGAACACACAGCTGGACACTGTTTGTGAAGAAGAGAGGAGACAATGGGGTTTTTACGACAACCTGCTGTAAATGTGACAAAACAGAAACAATAACATGAGGACTTTAGTTTAAGCCTCTCCTAAGGCATGGGGCTTGTCTTGCAGTGATGAACTTGTAGTGTCCAGATTTGCATGTTTAAGGTCCTATATTATACAAAATTGACTATTGTCAGTGTTAAGCCATGTTATAATGTTGTTACCTCATTAAAAACATACCTGGAGTTGTATTTTGTTTCATCCACACATGTTTGAGTAATGCTTCATTATTAGTCTGTCTACATCACCAAGTGTGAAAGTGCATGGAGCTTAAAAACACAGTGGAGCATTTCCGGTGTTACCACATGGCATCGCAAGGTGGAACAGAGAAGAAGTTTGAGAGAAGAACTCAGCCTAAATATGCAGGGTTTGTGTGTTTAAGATGTGTGAATGAAACAAAACACAACTCTGTGTGTAATGAGGGAACAACATTATAACATAGAGCAGAAAATAGAATCATATGGGTCCTTAAATGTTGCTTTTGTGCTTGTCTGAAATGTTCCACAGTGTGGAATTAAACTAACTAGTACTGGTTTAATTTTTTGATAGGTAATGTACTGTGGAACATAATAGGGCAAAGCAGTAATATCTCCATGGAGACAAGCAGGTGGCAGACCCTCCCCAGGGACGTCACTAGATCTGCAGCTATATTGGGGCACCGACCCCTTTAATTTGTACCTACATTTTTCTCAAAACTTTTACACCGGGAGATCTGGGGTTCGCCATTGGGAAATTCTGCACAAAACAGATGTAATTTCCTTTAATCTGAAGGATTTTAGATGAATAAATGTAGCAGCCTAACTGAGAATTATCTCCCAAGAGGCTTTTACCTATTTTATTATGAGTACAAATACAGAATACTCTTATTAAACTCAACAGGTGTTTTCCATAAGCTACTGATCAAGGTGTAGTGAATTCCCAGCCCTCTGCTGCCTCCCTGTGTTCCGCCCCTGCTCTCCAGCAATCTCAGCACACAGAGCCCCCCTGTCTGTGCATTGAACGGCACACCAGGCTGTGGACAGACCCTTGACAAAACTAAAGCCTCAAACATCTGTTAGGACACCTGGCCTCAAGTTTTATGCTGCATTTAATCCAACTGAAATACAGTGAGGAACTTTGCAGCAGTACTTTGTGTTATTGAATCCACACAGCTGTTCTTAAGTGATCATGCATCAAACTGAATATGGGGCAGACTTTCAAAAAATAAAAAGTGACTAAAAGCTTCGGCTTTGTAGAACATCTTCAAGTGTCCTGCGCACACCGCCTGGTGTCCTCACCAAGGTCTGGACTTAGAAATTGTTCTATTATTTTTGTTTGTTTACACTACGTCACAAATCCAAATGATCAGACTTTCCCTGATGCTGTGTCTACTGTCGTCTCGACAATGGGAGCACGCTCCATGATTAATCATTTTATTAAAATGCACTTTTCTGCTTAACGAAAGTTTGTATAAGTTGGCTCAAAGCTTGGGAGATGCTTGTGCTGACTTGCCACAATAAAGAGGACACGTTCAACACGTTCCCTAGTAAAAAGCGTCTAATGTCGTCGTCCCACGGGCAGGTAAAGAGCGTTTTAATTAGCTATTAATCGTCCCCGCCTTTCAAGGACAAACTCTTGGCAGGCGATGTCGTAATGTGGGGTGTGAGGTGGACCAAAAGTGCAGGACTCGGGGCAGGTTTAAGGGTGTTTATTGACCTCGGGGTCCAGAGGTGCAGGGTAGACACGAGACGGGAAACACAGCCGGTACCGGGACGGACGGGGTCGGAGAACACAGGCAGGACACGGGCAGGGACATCAGCAGACACGGGCAGGTAGCACAGCAGAGACACAAGGACCAACAGTGAGAAAAGTTACATAGAGCGCCTTTAATTAGCTATTAATCAAACTCTTGGCTTACTCTGGCATACTATACAGGCAAATATATATGTGGTCCTTGTAATAAATGTATTTTTTGTAGATTTTAATATTTGGAAATTCTGCAGAAATATACTTTTTGAAACTGAAATTAAAAAGTGAATTAATAAAAAATTTAAATAAATAATAAAATTAAAAATTAAAATAAAATAAATGCCTGGATTTTATATGTCATATTTCAGTCTGGACCTCTATCTGTACATTTTGGTCTTGTTTCTAAATCTGTGAACAGAATCCCTCCTCTCTCCTCCTTTGGACCACAGCAGGTGTTAATGGATGTAATGGGACCAATAATCTCTGCACCACCGCCTGTCTCTGCCTCTGCTCGACGGCGCCCCCCACAGCTCTGGGCTGGACCTCCTCATGTGAAACAGAGTGGGGCCAATGAACTATGACAGCAGCCCTCAGCAGCAGATGGACAAACCAGAGACAAATATATCCAGCAGCCAGCTCTGAGTTTGTTGTAAACAGCCTGGACCAATCTGATTCCAAGTTGGTAAATGCTAAATGCTCATGTTTTATACAGCACTTTTTCCTTCAAGGCATTCCAAGCACTTTACATCAAGGAACCACTCACCCATTCACACACACATTCATTCACCAGTTTACACAGACACTGGGGGCAAGATGGGTTAAGTGTCTTGCCCAAGGACACAATGACAATATTCATCTGTGGGAGTTACAATAGCACCGCCAACCTGTGGGTTAGTGGATCTAGCTGCTCAACCAATGGTGTTTTATGTTCAGAATGGGATTTGAACCATTAACCTTTGGATCAGTGAACAAACACTCCACCAACTGAGCTAAGTTCCTGAAACAAAACAAAAAAAACGTAAACATTTATGAAAGCAAGTTGTATGGATAATGATCCATACACCGCCCTAAATATTATTGTTGGTGATAGCAAAATGAAACATGCATTCTTACACTGAGCAGGGTCTCCTCTTCACAGATGTGACTTGGAACTTGGAACTTGGCCTGGTGGCGTCATTTGACTCAGTAAATGTGGAAAAATGTTTATCAAGAATGTAATAAAGAACACTTAAGTCCAATCCAGCTCTTAGGATCAATTTAAGGCCGCTGTGTGCTGTCGGCATCCAATTAGAAAGCGTTTATTTTGTCTGTGAATCAGGAAGTAAGGTCGGTGTGCTGTTAGTTGCTCTGTTTGGCCTGGCCTTCTAAAGTAATAAAATGCACTAATGTAATCATCGTGAATAATTAGTATGCTATGCCAAGGAAGTGAGGAATACTTTTGGACCACTGAAAACCATGTAAATTGAACTAGCTCAGTTTTTCACATTTTTAATACAGGAAAAATCAGATACATTGTTAAGGTACAACTGAGTATTTATATGACCATCATACTACTACTACTACTAATAATAATAATAACAATAATAATACCCAGTCTGTTCCACACACATTGTTATCTAGACTCTGCAGAGTTAATGTGACGTTGATTTGTGAGAGCGGGACTGAGCCTAAATGAGCTGCAGTTTAAAGACAGGGCCGCTCCTGACACTGTGGACGTATTGATCCAGGAGCTGTTTAAAACTGCACAGAATTTCAATGTGCCTCAATAAGATTAATGTGGATTTAAAACAAACTCAGAGTATCTCCTCTGGTTTAAGTCAAATACATCTATGAAAAAATAAGGACAAGTCATCCATTCTGGAATAAGGATCATTTTCTTTAGTTAGATGATGCAAATTGCACTATTGTTTTGTAACTAGGGCTGTACATTAATGATCTTGGGGTCTTTTTAATCAAGAAGGCTCCAGCCAAACCTCTGTCAGTAAAAGTTGAATTCAAAGCTTGGAGGGAAAAATGTGACTATATTTTGTGTTAAAGGACCTGTATGTAAGATATAGATTTTGAATTCCATTAACATGACCTGGCTGTGTCCCTAGTTATGAGGTAAACATGTTCAAATCAAATACTGATTTATTCTTAATTACAAAGGACACACTAGGAATGAAATCCCATTTATTTGGTTCTCAAGAAAATTATCCAATCAAAAGTATCAGTTGGGTTGCCAGCTTCAAAGCTGAAATCCAGTTGGTTTAAACCTAAAAAGACTTTCTCAGATTTAAACCCAAGCACCTGCAGTCAATCATTTATCAGCATCAGCATTATTCTGGAGGTTCTGAGCTTTCATGATGCCTGTCCATATACTGAGAATGAGAAAAACTTGTATGCATCTTCTCTCTGCTGGTTTAGACACTGGTGAGGGTGGGTTGTGATTGTGGTACCTTTTGTAAAACTGAAAGAGCACAGGCTGCATATAGTTCCTTTAAATGGTACTGATTACACACGTCTTATTTATTTTGAGAAAATTAACAGTGAAATCCAGGCTTTAAACACTGCACTTGAGTGAAAATTCTGTTAAGTTTTTTGAATTACATATTGTGCTCTACACGTCAACCTGCCTTGTTTTTTTACTGTCAGACTACATCACGGTGTAAAGAGGTTAAACTGTTGTACTTATTGACCGTTTTGTGGCAGCTAATCACTTTACACTGATCTCATACTAGTTTTGTCGTCAGGGGCGATGATTCTCCTGACATCGTTTGTTTCACATTTATCACAAGTGTCCATAGAACCCAGAGATTAGTCTGAGCCCACCTCTGTCTGTGCTCCAGTCAGTAGTCTATACCAAAAATGTATGATCTGATAGTGTTTTATAACAACTACACCTTAATTAGCCATAATAAAGCATGCCATTAACAAACTCATAATGAACAAATAGTTTATTAAGAATGATTCAGGTTTAGTCAGTGGTGGAATGTAACAAAGTAAAAGTAAAGTACTGTACTTATGTAGATTTTAAAGTGTACACTTTTTACTTTTACTTCACTATGTTTGAGAGCAGGTATCTGTACTTTCTACTCAACTACATTTTTGAACAGGACTGAAAAGTAAAAGTATTTTTTATCATTGTTTGAGATCGGCTGAAAAGGCTGGGTTTATTTTTTACACATTTGTAGTTTGAGTAATCAAAAATATACAAAAAAAAAAAAAAAACAGCTAGGGAAAAACGATTGATTCAGTTTTTTCTGTTGAACTAAATTCTGCACAAATCTGTATTGAAGCTTTATAAGACCTTACAATCTGTGAAAAAATACTTTTTACTTTTTTTTTTTTTTTTTTTTACTTTAAAGGGGTACTTTAATACTTTTAGTATTTAGTAGATTTTCCATAGCATATATTTTTCTTTTGCTATGATTAGAAATTGTTTCTTACTTTATTAAGGCTAATTAAAGAGCACTTACCATTTTCCTTCTCTGTATTACTTTTATTATTAATAGAGACTACACCACAAACTGAGACTAAAATTAAGCTTTAAACAATGTCTCTAGGATGCCTTTTAAATTCACAAACAGTAACAGTAAAATAAATGAGCAGATTTACAACTTCAATTTAGAGTAATTAGGAAAAGCCATTAGCACACAGCCAGCGATGCAGTTAAACAATGAACTTTTACTCATTAAAACGGTATTTAAAATTTCACAGTGAACTCTGGTTTTCATGTCAGAAACAGAAATAACACTGTTATTTTACTTCACCTCAAAAGCCCTTTTAACATTGACACTACTTAGTATTAAACAACTCCAGCATGTCTTGAGTGGATGTGTTTTAAAGATGCATTGTGTAGCATTTCTGTTGACAGTCCATCACCTGCTCGTCCCCAAGGAGATGTTATTGCTTAGCCTGAAATGTCCCACAGTATGGCATTAAACTTTAAACTCCCACATTTATTCCATTATACTGTAGGTGTTTTCACTGCTCAAAAATACCTTGACACACCTCACCTCTCCACAGATCTGACTGCTCAGTAACTTGGCCTGGTGGTGTCAACCTGCTTGTTTCCATGGAGATGGATTTAATGCCATACTGTGGAACACTCCAGGCAAAGCAATAACGTTTCCATGGAGACAAGCGGAAAACTTACATAGCGCACCTTTAAAACTTGCATATTTCCACAATAGAGTTAGGAAAGATTTACAATTACTTTCTCAGTTTCTGCTTGGGACCCCATTCACAGCATCATTACAGCCTCCCTGAAAGTGCTCCGTCCACTCTGCACTCATGGTCATTTATTCCCATTAAGCCCACAAATCATTTTTCAGACTTGCTCCAGGGTGATAGGGCGAGGCAGTAAATGGGCACATCCTTCTGTTCCAAAAAAAGACTAATTAAAAACATTACAATGGTCAGCAAATTAAACTGAGTATCATGTGGATTTAAAATGGCTATCCCACAGTTGCACTGGACCGCACTGCAGACCTCTTATGCAAAATTTACTTTTTATAGTTTTTAACCATGTTAGTTGTTTCCTTTTCTCATTTACCCTGTCGAAGCTGTATTTAGCGTAATTCGTCCATGTTTGAGTAATCAAACATGCATTTGCCAATTCCAGACATTATGTCCACAGTTACTCTTGTAGTAGTACATTTTGATTCTTATTCGAGTAATTTCTTAGACCAATACTTTGTACTTCTATTTGAGTAACATTATTTTAAAGTAACAGTACTCTTACATGAATAAGTACCCACCACGGTGCTCTGCTAATATACTTATACTTATATACTGAATAATAGCGCCATCTAGTGGATGACACTTCTATTTTACTCAAACGAATTTTTCATTTTTTATTTTTTAGGGGAGGAACTGATAAGTGGATGCACACAACCAGATATGCTACTCAATTTAAATGGTTAGTTACAATGTTATATAAATATATATGGTAATAACTACAACATGTTGTCATTTTTAGGATTTATTGAATGAATGCACAATTCAATTTGTTATTAAACCCATTCAATGACCCAACTAGAACAACACTATTTTAACTTTTAGGTTGTATTTCTATAGAAGGACAGTATATCATCCAGACTTTGTGAAGACTCTTGGTTTTGTGGATTCCCGGTGTTTGCCTGTTCTTGCTCACCGGGTGGAGGTGGCTGAGGTGGCTGAGGAGGCGGAGGTTGTTGCTGCTGATAATTCGGAGCATACATTGGCCCTTGTGGCGGAGGTGGGTATGGCATATTTGGGTGTAGAAAAGGAGGGAACGGAGGAGGGAAAGGAGGACAAAATGGAGCCCGTGGATACTGGTAGTTCATAGGAGAGGTGTCAACTGGAGCTGACACCCCAGGAGGAAGTGGCTCAGATGTGGGGTAACTTTGAGGAGGACCTGGGGTGAATCTTGGAGGGGCAAAGCTTGGTGGTGGTATAGAAACATTTGGATGTTGTTTGGGGAAATCTTGTACTTTTGGTATATTTGACGGAGGAGATGAAGGAGGAGCCTCTGGTTTGGCTTCAGGTTGAACTTCTGTATCGTTTGTTGATTTGAAAAGCTTTTTAGACCAGGGTTTGTCATATTTTTGGGATTTTCCTGGCCTGTGCTTCTTGGTGTCTTCGTTGAAATAAGCAGACGGAGGAGCAAACTCGGAATCTCGCTCTTTACGTCGACGGTCTTTCCATTCGTCAAACATAAATTCTGCAACAGGAAACAAACACATAACAATGTTATACAATACAGACTATTGACTTTATAATCCAACTTTACATGATCATTTGGTGAATTACAAAAAAATCCACATTGTATTAGGAAAAAATATTTTTGTTTGTGGGCATTTATGACTGAATCTCTAGCTTTTTTTTTTGTGAACTGTTTTGATATGAACTTATCAAGTAATCAAAATCCTTTATTTATATTATATATATATATACATTTAAAACAAACACATAAAATGTAACTATTGGCTTTTGTTTCTAACCAATCTATCCATGGGTTTCAGGTGTCGTGTGAATGGTGAAAAAACATCCAAAAATTGCCTATAAGCAGCAAAACAGAGATAACCATATTTTGAGGACTTTTTCCACATTCAAAAGAATAGTATTTTCCAAAAAATGGTTAATTGCTATAGCAACTTTCCTAATTTCTCATCTTTCTGACACCCATGGATATGTTTTGTGACTATACTGTAATTACAACTAGCCAAACATCATGTAATAGAATACAATATATATGATGCGCTTACCTTTTCCCCTGTCCCACTCTCGCACGTAGGGCACTCCAGGTTTGGTGTCTCTTCGTTCCTGGATCTCCACCTCCACCTTCTTCACAATGCTCACCTCGGGGACGTCCTCCTCCAATGGCTCAGCCTCTTCTTCTTCTGCTGCTGCTGCTAGAGAAAGAAACATGGGTTGGTACATGTAGTAACTATTGGCATTGAGAAGAGAGTCTAGAATGACATCATACTCCCAGCTGGGGGGCAAGAGCCAGTTTTCCCTATTGATTACACTGTACTTTTCTGTGAAACATCCGGTTACCTGATTTCCCTTGGTAACTAGACCCTAGAGCAACAAAAAAATGTTTAAGCATTTTATTTTTAGCTGCCCCCCATCTGTATTTAATATTACTGGCTTATAATGTTGTCTGAAACCCAGCAATACACCTCTATAACAGTTAATCCACTTTACAACAGATAATATCATTGGAGGATATAACTGTCTGGTCTTACGTTCTTTCTCCTCCTCGGCCTCCTCTTCTTCTTCTGTGCCGTCAAGTTTGGCCTTCTTTTTCTTTCTCTGTCGGACTTTGGCGAGTCGGGCCTGGAGCACTGCCTGCCTCCTCTCCTTCAGGCGCTCACGTTTGTTACGCTGATCTGTCGTCTGGAAACAAAAATATCTTACGTGAACCACTGGAAAATATACAAACAACAAAAGTATCAGGGCTGTAGTTGACTAAAGACATGTCCTGCTGATCAATTACTCGACTTTTTTGCCGTGGCAAAAGTTCTCAAAAATTGCGTATCTCTATGTATCTGACCCAAGCAGAAACTGCACTCACAAACGAAACCAAAACAAGTATTTATGCAGAAAAAGTACCAAAAAACAATGTAGTATAAAGACCGATTAAATTTGTGAATCGTGAGTTTTGCCTTTTTTACACGTGAATACAAAACCATAACAAATCTTCAGTTAAATCAGTCACTAACTTCTCCTTTCTGCTGCTGTTCCATATAAATCTTTATAACCCACCAGATCAAAAAAGCTGCTGCTTTTTGACAGTTGTAGGCATGCAGTATGTGTGTAGTCTTGATTAGCCTTTTTGGGGAGGTGAATGAACAGGGGAGTAGACAGGGGAAGACAAAGGTGTCCATTGTTTCGGGCCCCAGAGTTTTACAGACCCAGTATGGGACCAGCATCCTATAAATTTATATGAGGAGGCCCATGTGAGGCTTTTTGTCCCGGACCCTGAAATTTGTGTTGACGGGCCTGTGAGTGAATAAGTAAAACTGACCTTGCAAAGGCCAGTCATGCTATAATTAAGAAAAAATGTACTTCTTTCTACCTTGTTCGCAATAAAATATTTTGTCAGAAAATATATACAGTTTCTCTCCTTCCCTTTCTCCCTCTCCGCTCTCTTCCCCTCTCACTCACCTGGTCTCGGAGCATGTCCAAAGTGTCCCTCTGTTTGCGTCGCTCCTCTTCATCGTGAGAAAAGGCAAAATACCCCACGCCCAACTCTCTCGCCTCTGCAACAAAACACAGGAAAAATATTTACTTTACATGGAGGGATTTTAACTTGGAACAAAAAATAATGTTTGTATGCTTCTTACTATAAACCCTCTTCTACTATTAACACCATCTTTCACCATGTCCACAATCTCTTCCTTCTACTCAGCCTTGTTTCTATGGATTTATGCTAAATATCCCTCCTCTGTTGCATATTCTCTAGAGAAGATCTCTCTGATCAGCACCTTCTCCTCAGCATCTCAGGCCAAACTCAACAGAGCCAGTTTTTGGTATTGGAAAAGCATGTATATGAGAAGTGTGTATTCTTTGCTGGCCAGGAATCTGTTCAAACCAAACTATCTCTATATATCCAAACAGTTAGCCTATAACAGCGGGATCAACATAACTTGAAAACCTCTTGATTGCAACATTTTGTATAAAGTAACATTTGAAACCTTGTGCTCTGATGTCCTCGTAGTGGACTGGTCCCACCGGCTTCTTCATCGCCTCCTCTTCCTCTCTCTCCCACTCCTTTCTCTGCAGCTCTCGGCGCATGTCCTCAGAAAGAAGTGTTTTCTGCTCATCTGGCACTTTTCTAGTACAACAAGGATTAAAGCTTATAAAACTATACCCCAAACGTATAATTTATGTTAATATCTCACTAATTACTACTGAATTATTACTTATTCAAATCATAATCATAGTCCCTATATCTAACCTTGGCAGCTCTTTGAATACAACACAAGAAGCAAAAAGTATATTGTTACACCAACATATTGTTTAGACTATGGGGAAGACTATAAATCTGTACTGATTGGAAACACATAATGTCTCTTCAATTATTCTTATTCTTTATCTTAATTAAATACCCTGTATTTAAATCCAAATCCATTCTCTGGAAACTCGGCAGGTCTTTTTTCATGCATCTTCGGGATCGTCCCAAAGAATCGACATAGTCCACCCTGAAAACACATAACAAAAGGGAATGTTCAAAAATTAATTTGTTTAACTTTGCTGACTTTAAAGACTAGTAAAGTTATCGTCCTGTAGTAAAGAAAGCACTACTACTCGCGTCAATACGTTTCAGCAGTACCACTGAAAGGCTATAGTGATAGCTTGCGAACACTAGGGGGCGCGTACCACTCATTCTTGACCGCCACGTGCAGCACTTGAGCCAAATAAAACGACACAAAAGGAAAACTATGTACACCAGAAGCGACATTAACATCGTGTGCACATATACATCTGACAAATCCACACAGATCAGCACGTTTAATCAAGTAATTTAATTTTTGACGGCTTATTTAATGCTCTTCAATGTTATTGGACCATGACATACCACGTGACGCAGAAATGCTACGATTCCACATCCCTTCGCCTTAAAAATCTTAAATAGCGCGTTTTCTAGTGAACTATTTGAGTGTCGGATAGGCGCATCCGAATCGATATATTTACGTCTTCACCATATGTCCATTAAAATCCGTAACATCAAAACTTTTATCGCCTTGTATTTTGCACCGTGAGTGAGGTTGGCAGGGCGGAGAAAGGCTCCAGACAGTTATACATATTAACGTTATCGCTTCTCGGCCTTTTGGCTAAGATCAAGTGTAGTATCTGTTCTTATCAGTTTAATATCTGATACGTCCCCTACCCGGGGACCATATATTAAATTGATTTTTGGAACTGGGAGATGGAATAGGGGCTTGCTCCGTCCACTCCACGCATCGACCTGGTATTGCAGTACCTCCAGGAACGGTGCACCCCCTAAACTTGTAAAACAAAATTTTCAAAGCTGGACCATTGAAATCGAGAACAGCGGGCGATAGTAATTTTATGGGAACATGGGTAATCCATTTCCACGTAAAAATAGGTTTACTAAAATAGATAGATCTAATGAACAGTGATGTTCAGTCTCAGTCAACAGTGGAAAGTTTCAACGTTAAGAACGGCTTGGGCGGACTAAAAAAACAATGACCGACGTTCGGGTCTTTCATGTGCTCCGAATCTTTTGCATCCGTTCATATCAAAGAGCCATTCAAAAAACTAACTCTTTCAACTATTTACCTACATGACAGAAGCCACTGTGAGAATCTATTTACAAGATAATCGGAGAGAAACGACCAAGGCTTAAATGTGCGTTATAATAATAATTTAAAACGAATTTACTATGATGCCAAATATGTTTTTGTGCACAAATCACTCATGTCGCCTGCTCTGCTTCTGCACTGAATCTTGTGTTGGTTCAGTATAGAAGTGCATACAAATTAAAAAAGAAAAAGATTTGATTCTTTTAAAAATGAGATCCGGATTCAACCGTTCACGTTAAGAAACCGTTCAAAAGAGCCGGGTCGTTCACGAACGTCCCATGGATTTATACTTGTTCTACATCATGTTTTGTTAAAAAAATATGATAATGTGAGCGAGCACTGTAATACCCACATACATACAACAGGTGGCGATAATGTACAGCATATAAAAGTTCAGTAATGGAGACTCGTAAATGTCCCATCAACCAATAAACAAAGGCCACATAAATAAACTTAACGAAACGTTGTTATATTGGGGTTATCTATCAACCATACCAACTATACCAACCATATCAACTATAACTATTACATCCTTGGTTAAATCCACAAACAATATTTTTTTCTTACGTATGGCCAACTTACCACATAGTTACAAATCACAATAACTGAGAGTTATATGCAATAATTTTCTCAACTTTAAATTACTTTGTGTAGAAATTGTGCTTTACAAATACATTTACCTTGCCTAATCAGACGACAATAATTACTATATATTGACTCTCTATTCTGACTTCTATATAGACGGTAGAAGCTCAGAGAAGGGTTATCCTGCTTCATAGTCTTTGTGTCAGTGGTTTTAAAGTTGTTTCAATCATATATTTTATTGTGATATTTCTGTTACATTATATCACACTTCAAATTTTGTTATTAGGGCTCTACACTATGAGTAGATTTCAAGACTTGATACCATTTATTTTAAGGCAATAAGGCTCAAGTAAATAATTGTTACCTCTTAATGAAAAACTTCTGCAAAACACTGATACATTTAAAAGTATAACCTCACCATTCCTCGTCTGGGTTTTCGGGAGCAGGGATCGGTAATGTGTTTTCTCTCTCCTCCTCCTCTTTTTCTTTCCTCTCTCGGTCCCTCTCTTTTTCTCTCTCCTGTTGTGCGAGAGTTTCCTTCTTTTTGTCAATGATCTTCTGAGTGAAGTCAACCAAAAACAGACCCTCTGTCTCCTCATCTGACACGAGATACACATGGTTTCGTTTTACAATGAACACTTAAATCAAAAATATTATTTAGGACATGCATCGTGACCTACCTGGTAAGTCTCCTTTGGACATTTGCTCGTACAGTTTTGCCTTTTCTTCCAATTTACGCCTGGAGAGAAGACACAAGACTTCTGAAAATCCATCCATTATCAGTATAGCTTGAGTTTATTTCGAGCATGAACATACAATGAACAAAATTTGTAGATTTATAATATTGTGCAATGACCAAGCATTCGTCAAATCTGTCAAAGACATCCAAAATTTCAGCTCGAAGAGGAGTGAGATAAGATACAATTTATAATCTTCAACCCCTCATCACTTCCTTTAAATGTAATACCAGTGGTGTAAAGCTGAAATTCACCAGAGACCAAACCTGTGTGTTTCCTGTACAAAAAAAGACTATGGCACTCCCACTAATTTAGGCAAAAAAATACTGTCCAGGGAGGGTTGGAGGATCAAATTAATACTGGCTGAGTTTCACTTGTACATTCCATGATTTAAAGAGTAATCAGGCACCCAAGTCAGAGCCCTCTTCTCCCAAAAACAAAGATTAAAAGGTGCTCCAAAAGTGAGAAGTTCCTGGCAGGTTTGGGGACAAGCAGGGGGTCAATGTGGGGGGCAGGGTCTGGAGGTGACTTCTTACTTTTGCACAGAGCCAGAGTTGCCAAGTCTGCTTCTTTATAGCAACTTTGGACTTTCTTTTTTTTTATTTCCACATAGTACCTCCACATTTTATCAGCTAAAACACACACATCACAGCAATCATTTTTGGGAAATTTGTAATAATAACAAAATGAGGTCACATACTGTAATATTTTTCCCCAAAGCAAATAACAGTCAGAATCAACAACTAAACTAATCAAAACTCATGATTATGGGTTTCTGTATTGCGTAATTATTTTTGAAATTCTTTCTACTCACCTTGCTGTATTGAGGTTGTTCTGCTCCTCTGCCAACTGCTCTGCATCTTTCTGAGCTCTGGCTGAAACGCCTGTATTTTGTTTATTCCACACAGAAGGCTTCTATTTAACCACAACAGCAAAGACAATCTGTTTAGCAACGTTAGATTACGCTTATTATAACTATGCATCAATTATTATTATACTTGAGTTGTACCTTAGTAGGAACTTTCTCTTTGACTTTGCTTCCAGCTCCACCACTTACTTGAGCGAGTTTTTCTTGCTTAAACTGCTCCTGTTTTCTGTATAATTCAGCTTTTAGGTCCACCAGCTGAAGAATAAAATGTATTCATTAACACATAACAAATATTTATAAGCAGAAAAGTAAAGTCGAACGGAAAATGTCCATGGCTCTGTTACCATGTTGATGTTAGCACTGTTAGCATGTTAGCATCACGGTAGCAACTCTGATATTATTCCGTTTTATTATCATGTCAGGTAACTAAATGCACAGGTATTTTTAGCCACATCTAAAGCGAGTCTATGGAACTTACCGACGAGGCTGTTACGGAGAAGGGTTTCTTTTTATCCATGTTTATTTGGGGTGTTAAATGTTTTCACTGCTCCATCAGGGATCGCTCAGTCTCCTTCTGCACCGCCTTCTGCAGTCAGGAACTGCTATCGCCACCAACAGGTCACCTAGAGAATTGCTTTTATGTGGCAATAAGCAAAAGGTATTCGTGTATTTTTTTTAATTTCTTTGATTGTAATTCAAGCAAAATATATATACAATCAATATATCAATAACGTATTTGACTGTTATAACTTGTATTTGCATTTTAATGAACATTTGCTTTGGTCAAATACATACATTTAGCACAGAGTTGACCAAACTACCACACATTTAACTTAGGCCTGGAACCAAAATAAAAGGTCTGTCTCTCACCAGTTTGTCTGTTACAGAAGTTATGAAGTTATTATGTAGAGGTTTTCTAGCAGTAAATGGAACTACTTATGGACCAGTTTATCTGGAAGTCTGGGAGCCTACAAAAATGTGTCTGAAGGCCATATTTGGTTCCCGGGCTATTTGGACGTGTCTGACTTATCCATGTGTTGCAGAATGATGAGAAATTAGGTCTGTTGACTGTTGCCATAGCCATTAATGATTTAAAACAAAATAGTTAGTTTTGAATGGGGAAAAAGTCCTTAAAATGTTGCATATAACAGGAAGCTGAAACCTGTGAATTATCAGGCTTGGAACCAAAATATTAAGAGGATGTTAAAATTTGAAATCTAAAGTATATTATCTAAGTCTACTCACAATGGCCATCCAAATAGTAACTTATAAGTACTAAATGTATGGTTATTTATAATATATTGTATACTGTATTGAGAATGCGTAATATTACGGTTTAAAGCCTTTAGCCTTTATATATATTTAACTATGTTTCTGTGAACTTGAATTGAATTGATTGAATTTGAACCAAAAACATTATTTCTTGAACCGTTTTTGATGTTTGTATATTGCTTTGTAGGTTTTCTAATCTTGCAATAAATGGGTCTGCTTATGGTCAACAAAAATGATCTGAGAGCTGCATTTGGCAGGGTTTGGACATGCCTGATTTATATGGAAGAATGCTTTGCAAACAATTACATTTTGCAAATATTATCTGATACAGATTGTGTCATCAATACTATCCAATTTAAATTCTACAGTTTTTAAAATGGGGTTGTAGGTCTATTTTAGTTATAAATCATCTTAATTTATACACTGCCCATTCTTTAAAGGTCCTATAATATGTCCAATCGACTCTTGTGAGCTTTAAGCCATGTTATAATGCTGTTAACTGCTCAAAAACATACCCGAGTTCTGTTTCATGTCATTCACACATTAGAGTAACCCTCCATTATTAACCTGTCTACATCTCCAAAGCTCTAAATGTTTTGTGATGTAATGAAGCAGTAATTTTCAAGTTAAGTTTTTCTAGTAGAGATTGGCTATTCCAGGTCTGAAATAATCCAAATAATTGTATTGAAGGTATGTAGAGTTTAAAACACAGTGGAGCACTTCCCGTATTACCACATGACATCACAAGGTGGAACAGAGTGTTTTCCATTTGAGAGAAGAACTTGGTATAAATTTGCAAGATCTGTGTTTTAAAAATGTGCAAATGAAACAAAACACAACTCCAGGTATGTTTGTAATGAGGAAAAAACATTATAACATATCAGAAAATAGTGTAATATGGGCCCTTTAAGTAAAGATTATCAAAAGTACTATTGTGTGATCTGTAAACAAATTCTATCAAAGTTGTTTTCCATGATTATCTCTGTGGCAGGTTTACTTTTAGTCAATGTTCCCTCAGTACAGAAATATTCCCCATCTGTTATCAACTGAAACATTTGAACAGTCCAGTGCAACCAAGAAGACAACGATCCTGTATTTGACATGTTAATATGAAGAATTGTCAGTCTACCTGATATCAAGCCAGTTCAGACCTATATAAACAGCCTGTGCCGTTCAAATACACATTGAGTCTTCGTTGTGTGTTTGAAGAGTAGAGATCCACCATGTTCCTGCAGAGAAACACTTATCTAGTAGCCTTTTTGCTTTGCTCTTTGACTGTTTGGTGCAAAATGGCCTCTGCAGGATCCAGCTATCTCAGCCCCTCTCACAAACCTCAGGTATGGACGAAGATATTGTAATGATCTGATATTTTCTTTGTTTAGTTCAGAGTTTTTTTTACTGTTTGTGTTGTTGTTGTTAACTGCTTTTGTATGTGACAGTTGGTTGCTATACTGACGAGTTGATGTGCAGGTTCTATTGGTCAGTTACTGGTCTGTTTTGGAGTCTGGCTCTCGTGAGTTGAGACCGCTGTTGTTTTGCTCTTGTTTTGGCGTGAGTTACGGCCTACAGTAGTCCTTGTGTTCAGAAAATAAACAACCAGAAGAAATTTGGTGTGTTTGCTTACATCAGAACGCCACAATATTAAACAAAATCTATACTTTGAATAAAACTGAAAAATGCTTCCTATTGCATTAAAGATACACAATAAGTAAAGTCAGTAGCTCCTATAATTCTTAAGTTATACTCACCAAAGTTCAGCAGTAGATAAACTGAACCTTCCAAGATTTTTGACAATATATACAGTTATAATTGTTCACTTATCACTACTTAAACTAGGGGAAGCATTTTTTTTAAATAATGTTTTTTAAGTGTCCACCATTTTCGGTTTGGCACTGAATAGCCCAATCCAACACTCTTTACATAACATTTGAAACATTTCCGGGCTTATGGCTCTTATTTGATGCTTGATATTAAGTTTTAATTCATTTATTGTCTGAGGTTTATTCACAAACACCTTTTCTTTAAGATCGCCCTTCTCTCCATAGATTTGACCTATAACTGTCTCAAAGAAGATAGGTTTTATGCCATACTTACATACATACTGGACATTCCAATCAAATCAATGACATCAACCCCCACTATAAAAGTTACATAGTAGACCTTTGATATATTTCTTCATTTATTTTTTAAATTATTTATATTTGTGTCACAGATGAGGGTGAAATCCAGAGTTGGCCGTGAAACCAGTGAAGGACCTGGTAAACCCACATCAGACAACAGCTTCCAAGTGAGTAGAAGCATCCACGCATTTACACGATCTGCTGATTATGGAGTGTCATTTAAAGTCATTTATTACACTTTTCTCTGATCTATGTTATAATGTTGTTTTCTTATCAAAAACAGACGTGGAGTTATGTTTTGTTTCATTCACACATGTTTAACACACATACTCTGCACATTTGGAGTTCTTCTCTTAACCCTGCTCCACCTTGTGATGTCATGTGGTAATACAGGAAGTGCTCCACTGATTTTAAACTCCATACACCTTCACTGTAATCATTTGAATAACTACAGCCCTGCAATTGCAAATCTCTACTGAACTAAAGGGAAAGGTAGCTGCTAACTTGAAATGACATCACAAGGTGGAACTCTTTGAGCTTTGTAGATCTAGACAAACTAAGATTAAAGGATTACTCAAACGTGTGAATAAAACTAAACACAACTGCAGGTATGTTTCTGATGAGATAACAGCAACATAAGAGTCAATCCTGCATAATATAGGACCTTTAAACATATCTTTTACTAACATTAACTTAACTTAATTATTTTGTGCACAGGTATCTGCTCCATTTGAGCTCGACTTCACTTTTAACGAACAGGAATTTGACGATTATGTAGCCATTGTTCAGCGCATCCTTAAAAATCTGCTCGGAGACACACCACCTCCAGGTCCAAGCAACTGAGGAATATGTCAACAATACTCTTCATTAATTTAATCTACCCTTTCTGCTTTTATTGATTTATTGATAATTGTGATATTAAATTTGTCACCTCAAAATACTTCCCAATTAAAATGGTAAATTAATCATTGAGTTAGTCTACATTAGCACCTATTGGCTTTTATCACTGTCAAATCATATACAAGTGTGTGTTGTGTTCTTTGTGCTAATAGCAAAGCATTAAAGTCTGTGTTAAGCAGCACAAATGAGTCATCTTATTTTTGCATTTTGGAGTAGTACCTCTTCACAACTTCTAAATAATCGTCACTAAACAATTTTCACCTCAAACTAATACTTTAGATTTATTTATTGATTTAAAGGTGGGTTTCTAGCGGGAGTTGTTGCTCAAAAATACCTCAAAAAACACATATTCTTACACTTTAGATTGTTATTGTAATCATAACAGAAGACCTAATAAAGCTAATAGGATTCCTACAGTGAACACTCTACAGATATCTACCTTTAACTTGGCCTGTGTCGTCACCTGCTTGTCTCCATGGGATTATATACGTTTAAAGCAGGCCTATTAAACAAAATCTAATTTTCAAAGCTTTTAACCATGTAATAGTTGTTTCCTCCCCTCATTTACTCTCGAAGTTGTATTTGAGTGATTAATGCATGTTTGAGCAATCTTGAATTGCTCATTTTGAAGACGCCATATTGCCGATCAATCCCTGTTTTCACTGCCACCTGAACACAATTAAATTATGACATAATGGTTCAACGGTGGAGCATGTAAAACAGACACAAGCACAGTAGCAAGGGAAAAGAAAAGTTACACGATGTTCTTGATAAATATCGCAGTATAACTCCAGATGTATTCAGGCATCCGGTTCTAATAAAGAAAGTGGGTCAAAGCAAGTAGCGATGTCTCATTCATTGCACACATAATCCTTTTACCTGTAGTATTTCTGTCCTGAGATGTCTTTATTATATGCCATATACATCATTAATGGTGACCCATTTTCAAAGATGGGGTTTAATGTCTGCAATGAGAAATGTGCATTAAACTCGTCAAAAGCTGAAGCTAAAATGTCCCCATGTTTACTCTAGAACCTCTCAGTGGCTTTGTCGACGAATATGTCACTCAAAACCTTCACATAAATAAAAAGCACATCAAAGACTACCCATTACCCATGATGCTTTTAGAGCCAGCAACATGGCAGTTCAGTTATAATTCACTTTTCATTTTTTTTTGTTTTAAATTGATCATTGCTATGGCAGCTGTTGTCATAGTTAATCAATCTGAAACCCAAGGATAGTCGAGGTCAGGATTGTGTCGTCATACCTCAAAGAATTTTCAGTCCTAATGTTATAGATACTAAATACTTCCCATTCAAATGTATTCAGACTTATGTTGTGATGGGCAGGAATTCAATTCACTTCAATGGACGATAAAGAAAAGTCTTGCCTCTAAAATGCTTCATGAAGTAGGTTGATTTGTGTTAAATTAAATGGTTAATGTTTTTGTGCACCAAGTCAACGTGTTTCTTTGGGTGGCTTTGGAGTCTGTATAGAACTCATTTGCTGTCAAGATAGTCCTATACATTTAAGTTTATTTTTACTGTATATTCACATCAAACTGAAATTACTTGTTCTTAAAACTGTTGTAATTATTTGAGTTCATTCCCTGACCTGAATAAATACACTTATGAACCAAAAAATCTAATTCAAATATTTCTGTATGTCATTATCTGCTCTCATCTACTTGCATTAGTTATTATTCTGAAGAATTGGTTCTCAGTGCAATAATGACAAGAAAAAAGCTTTCAGTTTCTTAACTGTATTAAACTGATGTTTCACAGCAGCCGTGCAAGACAAACCAGAACACCGCAGGCATAAGCATAAAACTAGATATCAATTTTTGACATCAAGACAATTATGTACAGAACAAGTTTTTCAATGTTCAACTTGTTAAAATTAGAATGAATGCACATAAACAGAATAGAGGGAAAAAAGTGCAATAAAACAAAACAGAACATAATATCATGGGGGGGGTTTCAGGAGGTTATATTCCGTAGAGTTGGCGCGTGTTTTGCCGGATGGTACCGAGGACCGTGGACATGGCCTCTTCCTTCAGAAGGCTGATCTCCTGCAGAGTGTGAATGCCCATCCCGGGGTGAGAGAAGCGGCACACATTTTTACTCACCTGAAACATGAAAGTAGTGCAGTGTTTATATTAGTGATACAATATATTGTACTGGTAAAATGGCAAGATCATTTTGGTTTCAACTTATTTGTTTTAGCACCAGGAAGATCATTGTTTAAATAGAAATAAAATAAATAATGGATATAATTTATAATACAAAAACATTTTAGGTTTTCACTTTTTATTAAAAAGCTACACCAAGTAACTTTTTGGTGCGGTGGCAACATGAATTCACACACGGAGTGGGTCGCCTCTCCACAGATCTGACCTGTAAATTTGCCCTGTCAAGATAGAAAAAGTAAATGCAATATTGTGATGCAAAAAAATACCATCACTAAATGATGTTACATAAAAAAAATCAAAAAAATCTACACTATTAATACATTATTTTCAGTAAATGGTGCAGTCAGTTGTAAAATGTAGTAAGTATGTAAAGTAATCTATGCAATATTGGAGGCAAAATTATGAATAAATAATAAATGGGGCAGCAGTAGCTCAGCTGGTAAAGTGTTTGTCCACTGATCCAGTAAAGTTTGCACGTTCGAATCCTGCGCTCTACATAAACATCATTGGTAGAGTGGTGCAATTCCAGCTCCCACTGATGAATGGTGTCATTGTGTCCTTGGGCAAGATACTCAACCCACCTTGCCCCCAGTGACCGCTTACACTGGTGTATGAATGTGTACACAAATGGGTGAGTGGTTCCTTGATGAAAAGTGCCTTGAAGGTGGAAAAGCGCTATATAAAAATGGGACCATTTACCATAAAAAAATTATTAGTGTGCAAAAGTGTCAGTGTGCAAAAGCTGTAATTAATCCAGATATGTTATTGATATTAAATTCTAGCAATGCATTTAACTAAATGGTCTGAGAGGCAGAGTTAGTGAGTGCGTGTGTGCCTAGAGTGGTGCACCTGTCTGGGAAGGAAGTACGGTGCATCGGTCTCCAGGATGATGCGTTCGAGTGGGATCTTTCGGACTGAGTTTCGGGCCTCGGTGGCGCTGGAGTAAGTGATGAGCGACGTGAAGCCGACATACAGGTTTGGAAACTCCTCCAGGAACGGCTCAATTACGGGGTAATCACTGGTGAAACAGTGTCTGGAAAAAGTAAGATTAGTTTAACTAAATGTTTAAATAACTGGAATCCCTTTGTGCAGGAGTCGTCATATTGTTAGACACCATGTGAAATATGTGATCTTGGAACATCAAACTACCTACTTTGTGAGCCCTGTAGTTATGGTTATATGAATGAGTGCATGTAAAATTAATTTCAGTGAATTTTATGTGCATCAACAACTAGTGATAGATGTATTGAAAAGTGGATAGTGTATTTTGGAGTTATGCAAAATTAGATAATCAAATATAATGTCTAAAATACAAATAATTATATGGGGTCCCACCAAAGAAGCTAGAGGAAGTGTCTGGGGTGAGGGACGTCTGGGAGTCCCTACTTAGACTGCTGTCCAGCTGTTATCTGGTCCCAGATAAGCGGAAGAAAATGGGTGGCTGAGTGGATGGATTGTTTCCATAATATTGTCTGAGTATTGTCACAAAAGTGTTGGTAAATAATTGTGTTAAGCATCTAAAATGTTGTAATTATATTTTAAGACAGCAATCAATCAGTCGTATAACCTACAAGATTATAAAACAGTAGTACTAGTGTCTCTAGCAATGTCTTGGTTTGGTGATAAAATGGCAAACTTCATTAAAAAAATTACATGCTGACATCGATCTTTAAATATTTTTAAATTTTTGTTGAAAACTTATTTGTTTCCCACTTTTATGTTAGCTTAAGTTAAAAGCTAGTTGACTCTTGTACTGTATTTGTATTGTTCATGTTTGTGCATGTTTAGTTTTATAAGATTTTACTTTATATTACCTTTGTACAGCCCATTGGGCAGCTATGGTTGTTTTTAAATATGCTTTATAAATAAATTTGACTTGACTAATGATTTAAGTCTTGCAGTAAAGGGTTAAGCACACATGTAGTGCAGAATCAGACCGGTGGATCTTGTAGTCTCGGGGGACACACTTCTTTAGGATCTGCAGCAGGTCGTCGTCTGCATCTCGACAGTGAATCACCAGAGGCTTCTTCATCGCCACGGCCAGATTCAGCTGACGTTCCAACACCTGAACAAAAGTAGGAAAACAGCTATATAGGGTAGTATCTCAGTTGGTAGAGTCCACTGATCCAAAGGTTGGCAGTTCGAATCCTGCTCTCAACATAAACATCATTGGTTGAGCGGTCAGATCCACTGACTCACAGGTTGGCGGTGTGATTCCAGCTCCCACAGATGAATGCTGTCGTTATGTTCTTGGGCACACTTAACACTTAACCCATCTCGCCCCCAGTGTATGGGTGAGTGGTTCCTTGATGTAAAGTGCTGTGAGTCCCTTGAAGGTGAAAAAGCGCTGTATAAAAATATGACCATTTACCATATGCATGGGTGTTATGACCCAGCACGGTTGGGGACGAGGAAGTAACAAAAAAACAAGCAAAATGGAAAAATGGTAAAGAAAGAAGTAATTTAATTAACAGGAATGGTAAGGGTAAACTAAATAAAAATGAATAATAGATCATTATTTTAGTCATTGACTAGTCTAGAAATTTATCTTTTTTGATATTTTGATAAGATAATGTGGCCATCTTTTTGAAAAAGGTTTTTTAACATGTGTTGTAGAATCTCTATAGTTCAGATAACTATTACTTTAATAGTCAACTAGCAAATATTCAAATTATTCTTTGCAGCCCAAACGACACTTCATATTTGACTACTGCACCGCTCTAACTGGTACCTTCTTCTGCTGTGAAGAGTCGGTGGAATTCTTGTGGGAATAGTCCAATCCAATCTCTCCGAAGGCCACAGCTTTAGGATGTCTCATGGCTGCCAGGATGTTCCTCTCCTGGGTATTCGAATAATCTTTGGCAAAATGCGGATGACACCCAAATGCACCCCAAACCATATCCTCCTCAAGAAGCCCCTCCCAGATGTGCTCCCTCACCATAACTCTGGGGTTACAGAAATCTGCGATACACCCCTCAAACTCTGCCCCAAAACTATCCCAGTACTTCCTGCGAAAACTGCCAAAACTTCCTGAAAAGTGAAGTTTCCCATAGAGCATGTCCAAGTGGCAATGGGTATCCAGGAAACCAGCGCCGCTATGCACTGTGGGATATGTAGTTCGCTCTGGCTCGGGCCCCATTGACCACCTTCTTTTAGGGGTGCTGGACTGGGTAAAGGAGTAAGGAGGGTAGTGCGCCGATATGCCGACATCTGATTGTCTTCGGAATTTGAGAACTTGTTTGGTTGAGTGCACAGGAAGCGCAAACGGATCAGCAAATGTTACGACTTGAGGTTGTGTTTTGTCTGTTGCAGTTTTTGTGGCATTTGACAAGTTTGACAAAGGTTTGACTTGCTGTTTGTAAGAAAAGACGACCGTTCTTTCCGGTGTCTCCCAGTTTTCTGATACAGTTGGACTTTGATTCACGGACAGAAAACTTTCCCTTGCTTGGTTAGAATTAGAAGTATCATCTTCTTTCTCAGTACTGAGTGAAAAACAACATTCTGTGTATTGCACTGGTTCTTGAGATGGGGATGAATCATGAAGTTCAATGGGTGCAACAAACATGCTTGGTGAACCATCTTCTTTTAGCACAAAGCTCTGAAAAGAGAAAAATAAAGTCAGTGAAGGATACAGGATGGATACAAGTACAACCAAGTAGTTTTGAAAGAACACAGGCTTTCATGAATGGTGTTCATAATAAAATACATCTTTCTAGGGAAAAACTTTGAAACCTTTTGATGCTTTTAAAAATGTCCTGAGTATAGCTTGTACTTGTGGAGACAATTTTGCCTGACCTGTAATGCACTGGATAAATATCATGTTTAGGGCTGCAACAAAAAGATAAAGCTGATGTGAAGCTGCTTGAAGAAAAGATTTTCATTTGACTAAAGAGTACTGCACATATTTCCTGTGTCATTTGTTTGTATTTTCCTGACCAGTCTGAGTCATAAAACCTCTTCTCTCAGCTTATGTATAGACAAGTTAATTGGCTATTTCAGTAGTTGATTTGTTGTGATTATTCAATTAAATTGTTGCAGCCCTAATCATGTTCACTGCATTTGAGGGTGAGCAAGGTTAATGAAAAACATTTTTTAGAATGATGGAGCAGATGTTTATGAGATGTATAGACTAAACAACAGTGTGTTACACCATTTTAACCTACCAAGGAAGTATTTGGGTGACCATGGTCACCCAAATAGTTCACTTCTGAATCTTTGAGCTGTCCGTGGATGCTAGAGGCCATTATTGTTAGCAGGCCAACAATAAAGCCAAACTTCTTTCTAGCTCTAAAACCAATTACACCATTAAAACCCTCATGTGTCTTTTTTTTTTTTACCCTGTTTTCAGTGTTTGCTACTGCACTTCCATCTTCTTCTTCATCCTCTGAGTCTAGGACCAGCGCTGGGGAGGACCACTTTGGTACTCCTAATGCGTTTTCGTTTAAATCCATAGTTTCCGGCTGCACAGACACTGGGCTGGTCTCCTCTGGTTGGCATGACTCTAGCTCTTTCTTGGTGCTCTTCTTCACCCCTCTGTCGCCAATAGCAGCCATCAGGGCATGTTTGTAGATGGCTTTCGAGCCATCCTCGGATGTCCGCTCTTTTCTTTTCAAAACAAAAGTGTGAGAAAGAGACGGGGTTTGCAGTTGGGAATTTGTATCTGACTTTTGGGGAGTTCTGTCAATGGTTGGCTCCTGCAGAATTTAAATAAAAACAAGTCAAGTGGTCGGGCAGCAACACATTCAGAATCCCTAAATATTCATGGATCAAGAGTGATGACAAATTTTGACTGTTGCCATGGCAATTAGCAATAAAGAAATCCAATGTCTGAATCATCAAAATTCTTCAATGACACAAGAAACTGAAAATCTTAAATAGTCAAATAAATTAAGTAGGAAATGATACAATTATTACAGCATGTGTAGATTCATAATTCATTAACCTTATATAACTAATCTTGCCCTTAGTTTAGTATTTGGTAACATTTTCTGTAAGTTTAGATATCAATGTATATTAATGTACATACACTGTTATATCTCACTTTTAACACTATTAACAACTGTGGCATGTTTTTAAAAAATATCTGTGCTTTAGGTATTGATATTTTATATATATATATATATATATATATATTTTTTTTTTTTTTTTTTTTTTCTTCTTAATATGACATGTTCAATGACCTCAATTCTAATCTCACATTCAACATCTTTCATAACGACTACTGCAGCCTTTTACCTCAGGTGATGCCAAGGCCTGAAAGCGCTTCTTGGAGAGCTTCCTGAGTTTGACTTTGGTGCAGGACGACATGTTGTCACGCTCTGCCTTTCTCTTGGGAGTAGAAAGGGTCAGGTCTCTGAAAGCAGCTGATCCCCGGGGATTCTCCGATGGGGGAGGTGAAGGAGGAGTCACTGGACGATGAGGGCGTGGACAGGACATCTCTTCCCTGAAGAGAACCGGCCGGGGACACGATGGTTCGCAACCACTTGAACTTCACCTTCTGACGGCTGCTGCTGTCCATAGTGCAAGGCCTGAATGAATAAGATAAGATAAACCTTTATTTGTTCCAGAATGGGAATATTGCGGTGTTTGTCAAGAAGACTCCCGCACACTGTCCCCCTCTGCGGTCACTTTAATTAATACGTTTCGGCCCCGCTGACCTTCCTCAGGACCTGAGAAAGTACCAAAATGTTGTATTAATAAAAGGGAACCAAGAGTGAGACAGTGTGCGGCAGTCTTCTTAACCTTTCAAGTGCCTCACCTCCTACACACCTGTCCCCCAGTCAGGTGTGCAGAGTCTACACAGAAACGAATATTACACTGTTGCAATGCAAAGTTCAAGAACTTACATATTTTTTTAAAGTTGATTCAAAATTATGTAAACTTCCAAACAAGGGTATAACACGGTATTTCTGCATTTTGTGATTAATGTTATATTTATTATAATACTGTCAGAATATGAATATCGGGATATAAATAAAGATATAAATTGATTTTGGTCAATCACCCACCCCAATCTAGTGACGTTTGCAAGATAATACAGAACAGAACAGAATAGATTTACTATTATAGATACCCAATAACTAGAATTCAGGCATTATATTGTTTTGTCTGTACTCTATTATTTTATTTATTAAACATAAATTTCATATTTGATGGTATTTGCACTATATGTAGACAGGACATTTGCAGCATTAATCTAAATGTTGAACAAAAGGTCAGAGGGTTAGATGAGAGGAGTGTATGCCAGTATGTCATTCAAAAAACGTGGTACCATGTGGTACATTCAATGGCTTAAGATATTTTACTAGAATCAATACTTGTGACAATGCCAAACTAACTCACTGTCCTAATTTGCACTGCATTGTTTAAACTACTACATTCGTATCCACTAAGGTTGCACAAAGACTGAGTCGCAGTGTGTTGCGTCATTTAGCTAGGAGCCACCATGCTTACCATATCTGTAGTTAAAAACACACAATACTTTCTCTTTGCCAAACACAAAAACGTGCATCTTACTATGGAAAGTCAATATATTTGCATACAACAAATGTGCAATTTGCTCCTTTTCAGAGCGCCTTTATAAGATTGCAAGGTGCACCTTATAAGCCAATTAAGCGCTAGCATTGCCGCAATTAACACGTTTATGCTAAATTCACTTTTAATCACAAAAGCATGATGGCATATTTCAGAGGATTTCTTTAGCTGCATGCTTATACCGTGTGAATATGTGAGACTTTACTTTAAAATGAGAGAGATTTAGCTTTTAAACAGTACCTTTTAGCGCCGTAGAAGACACTGAGCCAGGAGTTGGTTAGCTGTTAGCCGGGTTAGCATCGACCGCCGTTTGCGTTGGTCAAAGCGCAAACAAGTGCTGTAGATTGTTTTTGTGCTAATGATAAAATGTGTTTTGTTTTTTTCTACGCGTTTGTGTTGCGTTCTTTACATAACGGAGAGGTAGATTTGAAATTTGTTTAAAAATTACGTTAATGCAATTAACGAGATATCGCGAGACCTTGGGTTTCATTCAAAAATCAAGCGCGAACGTTGTAATGAAAAGTCGATGCAGGAATGAAACTTACTTTATTGAATTTGATAATACAGTGTTTACAAGTGAGCATCGTTACAGAGAGTATAGTTGTATAGTGAGTATAGTTATTTTAAAGATGCATGGTGAGTATACACAAAAATACCACAGCAAGCACTTTCATCTTTTAGAATTATAAATATCAAACATAGCAGAAGAGTGGTGCACAGCCAGCCAAAGTGATTAATGAAAATGAAGAACTTTTATTTGGGGAATTGTAAATATACTACAAGTTATATTATATTATTAAACAAGGATTTGTATAAAGTCAGACTTTTGGTAATCCCAAAAAGGTCTTATAGGCACCAAAGCTGTTCTTTTTACCTACAGGAAAGAAAGAAAAAACAGCAGTAGACTTTATTAGATTTATAAATAGCTAATATATCATTTGTTTCTATGTTAAAATATTGGGAGCATTTAGCAACAGTGTTGGGTATGTTTGACATTTTGCATTGCTTACAAATAATAATATGAAGACTACCGGTAGTTGTAAAGGTCACATTTAGGACAAGTTGGCATTAACTGTCCAGTTACAAATACATGTGAACATTGCACTACTCTGATACTTGTTCAGCAGGTGACAAATTGCTATCTATACAGTGTGGCTGCGGGCTTAGATCCATACTTACATTTTGGAGCCTTCTTCTCAATGAGCCAGTAGCAAAAGCCCAATCTTGCCCGATCATTGTAAACATTTCTGTACTGGGGCAAGCTATAAATTGAATAAGAGGTTTTCGGCCTGGTAGATGTAGCACCTAAAAAAAGACATATACAGAATATATGTTGTATGTGTTTATATATATATATATATATGTATATATGTATATATATATGTATATATATATATATATATATATATATATATATATATATATATATATATATATATATATATATATATATATATATATATATATATATACATATATATGTGTGTGTATATATGTATATTAGACATAACGGTTTATATTCCTCATTGTTATATTACACCAGCCTTGTTCATAATATATACAGATCTAGTCTTTGTTTAGCGTCATATAATTCAAGGTTTGGTCTGGTCTTTGTTTAGTCCAGATTTAGTACTTGACTTGACTTCTGGTATATAAACCCATCTGTTTTGTTGCTATTCAATACATGTATTTTCTTACACAATGACTTACTATGTGGTGCAATTATTTCTGTTTGGCTATTCCAATCTGTTGTCAGAGGGGGCAATATGCTCTTGTCTCCTTCAATTGATTCACACATAGGAGTACCTGTGAAAATATCCCAAATTATAAACTCCAGACTTCCTTTTTGGCAGATATCTTATGTGTGAAATTTATCATATTAACAAACCTGTCTTCTGAAGTAAAGTAGTAGGTAATGTTGATATATAATCTGGTACCTGTGTGGAATAAACATTCACAAAACTAGAACAGTGTGTAATTTTGTTTTCCAAAATATTTTTCAACCAAACAGTGTACAACCCCCTACTGAAAGAGACATTTTTTCCATTTGACTTCTCTTGTCTTGGTTTATCTTTTAAGGGACACTGGTACACTACGTACTGGATGTCTACAACTATTTATTCTTACCCTTGTTTTCATCTTGGTCCAATGATCAGTTTGAAGATGCGGAAAGACAACCGGGTGAGTCCGTGGCCAAAATGTCATACTGGTGAAGGATGGTGAGGTACAGTGAATATTAATATTAAGTCAACTGACTAAACTACAACGCATCGGATGCTAAACAAATATTGTATTTGTACAAATGTAGATGTCTGTCACCAATGACTTACTGCTCCTGTCTGAAGCGATTGGAGTCCCATGTTTTTTTCTTGTCCGGAGTCTGCATTTTGCAGCTCGACCACTGTACTCTTCAATGCAGTGAACTGTGTTGCACCAAGAAAGACACGTCTTCAGTTACAACTGTCCCTTAGCAACGCATTTGTCAACAATCCTGCTCCCATTTTCTCCCTCAATGCACATTCTTCAATGCACTTTCAATAATAAATATAAACAGGCAAATTCCAGTGTATAATTTAATAAACAGCTGTTCAAGACATCATCATTTGTATATGGTACATAATATTCTATTAAATTAAACTAGCAATTGTCCATTCTTGAAAGGGATTCACATTTCAAAAATAATAATAGACCTATTAATGCAAATCTATTTTTAAAATGTTTTTACAATGTGATACAAAAAAAATACCAAGCATTTTTACAATTGTCAAATAAAAAATATACAAAAAATACAGCTTGGAAAAATTGCAAAGATATATCAGTTATTAAACTTTTTTTTGGTCACAGTTCAAACCATTGTCCTCACATTCACTCATGTCCCCTGCCTGCCCTGTATAGTTCCACTCGTTGGTTCATACGTCTCAGATCCTTCACTGTACTGGGCTTGTCCTCCAATTCCTCATGCAGGCAGCGAGCAATTTCTAACCTCCTGAACTCCTCAGGTCTAACCAGTCGCCGTATAACCTGAAGAGCACGATCCTTCAGTGTGTAGACTGTGGAAAAACAGTGGTATGAAATTCTGTCTCACTCTTTAGCCTCAATCAAACACTCACAAATTACATAAATTATGAAAGAACACAAAGTTTACAGTCAGTATGAGATACCGGTAAAGTGATGTTTGCCACTGCAGGGTTTCCACTGGGCGCTGGTGTGGGGAGAAACAGTTCTTTGCTATTCACTTTCATGGGGTCATCAGTCTCCGCATCTCTGAAAAGCCATGGGTGACCTGAACACCAAAGACACAAATACCCTTACTTAAAAGATTTACTGGAGCGTGTTATTGCATTTGATAAAGAAATAAGCCGTCATATTTACCTACGAATGTGCACACCTTTCTGCCTGTGCCTGGCTGTAAGTCTTCGTAGGCTATAGGTTCTCCATCGAAGTTCACCCACAGCGGTCGTATCACACGAGAAGTCCGGTTACAGAAAATAGTGCTGACCGGTATCCTGCTGTTCGAAGAGCGGACCGGCGGCAGAGACGGGTCCCCGTCCTGTGGCATTGGTGTTGGAGCTAACACGTTAGCCGTTAGCACAAAGTGAGACAACTGACCGAGTGCAAGGCTATCTACAAAAACCAAGCAAAAACGTGAAATAAAGAGAGATTTGAAGCCTGAAGGCTAATTTGCGTTTCTGGATGGAAATTCCATCGTAAAAAAGAAAAGAAACGCGATATTAAACACTAACATCTCCTGGGCTGTACTTTTCCTGTTTTGTTTACATTATCCCTTCCGGTTTGAAGTTACGTCACGTCTGTTGTGCTTTGTGATTGGTCAAACTGACAAAGGTGAAAAAATATATGAAACATAATAAAATTTTATATATATTTATGTGTGTGTGTGCGCGTGTGTTTTGTTTTTGTGTGTGTGTGTGTGTGTGTGTGTGTGTGTGTGTGTGTGTGTGTGTGTGTGTGTGTGTGTGTGTGTGTGTGTGTGTGTGTGTGTGTGTGTGTGTGTGTGTAGGGCCTCCTGAAAGCTAGGGCCGGCCCTGAGGTACAGGACCCGTTTTCCTCTTCTATTTGGTGACACTTCATCAAAGTCAACAAATAAAGGTATTTGTTCGATAGCCATTGCTCGACAAGCCACACAAATTCAATTAGGAGTGAGTGCAGCGGTGTTCAGATCAGCACACACATCAGCACACCAAACATGGACACAGGAGACCAGGTAAGCTGTTTGTGGATACAGAATCCCTTTTACAATAACCTAATATTAAAGTGTCTTCGTTTGGAACTTTCGGATGGCGTTATGATTTCAGACTCGTCGTGTCTGGTTTACGTGCGTCAGGCTCGTGGGAATGCTTTCGTGTTGCTCCACGTTCTGATTGACGTTTATGCAATGTGGATTGAATTATGTGACGTAATGATGGAGTTTTAATAAAAATGACAATGCGGCTTTGTTGAAAGGAAATGCTCTGTTTATTTCACACTGTGTAGATGTATTTACATGTAATGATTCAATGGAAAAAAAAAAAGTATAAAAAGAAAAATCAGTCAATCAAATGGATCATTGTGTCCTGAAATGGTCAATAGGGTCTAATAAATGGATCGCAAATTTACGAAAAAGACCTTGCTGAATAAAGTTGAAAAACGTCAAAACAAACGCAAAAGTTTTGGCAATAAAATATGCCAGAAATGAAAGTGCTCATCTTCTGCACGTTTAAATGCTGAAACTGTGTTGGTTGCTTTGATTGAAGGAAGAAAATGCTAGAAGAAAGGCATGCATTGGAGGAAGAGGGGGGATTGCTGCATAAAATGAATAGAGCTGCAGCTATATTCTGCAAAAAAAAAAAAAAAAAAAAAAAAAAAAAATCTCAACTTCTCAGTGTCAAAGTTTATTCCATCTGCACTGTGCAAAATACAATATGCCATGATGGACTGTGTGTATCCAAATGGACAGTGATTACAAACATGCAACCCTCAAGCCATAAAGCTCCATATTCTTCAGCATTTCAAATATACCCAATGCACAACTTGGAATCCTTGGAACACTTTTGTGGTCTGAACTGGTCCAAATGCGGGCCCATATACACTGACTTATGGAATGTAATAGTGCTAACCCTGACACTTGATTGTTGGGTTTGTGAAGAAATAATCTTTGAGGAATAATATGATTTCTATAGGTTCCACTGGTTTTATTGGTCTGTCCGTGCAGACAAGGTAGGTCTGTTTATGTGAGCCTTGTATCGTCTTAAAACAAAGCATTTTGGCCTAAATGTGGAGACTTGAAATCTTCATTTACACAAGTTGGACTTGGGTTTGGACCCTTGTATGGTGTGGACCTCAAGTGGTCTATATATGGGCTAGATTTGGACAGGGTGAATAACAGGGATGACATTTTGTAATCATAAGGAAGTAGAATGAAATACCATAAGTAAGCCCATAAAGTACCGTACTTGTAATTTGGGAAAAACAAGTGCATTGTCCAGGTTAGACATGCCATATAGGCCAATACCAGGGGCCCGCAAGCATGCTTTACCCCCTCTAACGGAACCCAAACTATGCCCCTCGAAGCAATATACTAGTGTTTGACGTGTACTGATAGGATTTGTAAATGAGTAATCCTTGAGTTTTCAGGTTTTGGGGTGGTTTCTAACCTTAACCTGCAAATGGTTGGACAAGGTCGAGGCCATCTGCACCTGCCCACATCCTTGCACAAAGGGAATGAGGTCTTTCTTCATGCAGTTCACCACCATCGCAGGTCTCTGACAGTGCTGACAGCAAAAGACTAGAGAAATCCTGTTGCCTGGAACGAGGACTGTGAGACCAAGATTAGGACCGAGAGACTGAGAGATCGAGCTGGCAAGACCAACGCTGTGGCAGAATATCTCACCAGGTTGCCGCACCTTGTCAGCCTCAAGGAGAAGGAGGATAATGTGACGGAGCGCGCTCATTCATTTTCAAAAAGACACTCATCATCCCCCAAAGGCTGCAGTTTGTTGTGATTATGGCTCTGCATGCAGTTGGCAGAGGTAGTGGGTCTAATCCATCCACAAAGGGCCCTGTATGTCCCTTTGTGCCAGTCCCCAGCCTGGACAAATGGAGAAGGTTGCTTCTGTGTAAAACCTGCCACCTTCTGCCAAACCAGATTTGTGAATATTGACTGTACCAATTCAACTTGTCTTTATCTTGTAGATTAAATAATCCAGTAACTTCTTAGTGAAGCAGCTACTGAATTATGTTCTAAATGTGTAAAATATGTTGTTGTAGAATTGCTCAGAATCAGGACTGGGTGGACATTTTTGTCCATAGTCCGTCAGGAGCCAGTTTTCCTTAGTGAGTATCGTTGCAGTATTAAATTGGCCTATAGAATATGGTGATGCCATCTGAAATGTAGCTATACACTCTTAACTCGATGATTAGTTGGTTGCCATGTAGAAAGTATCCATATTGCATTCTCTTACCATTCATTTTTGTAAAGTAACCATCCTTTATTTACGCTTTGGCTCATGGTTTCATATTTTAATGCTGCTGTTTTGAGGCATTACATTGTCAGAGAGCAGTTTTCGTTGTGTATCTAAAATAGGGGTCCTGTTTCTGCATTTAAAGTGCTGGTGGTAGCTATGACTCCTGGAACCACTGCACAGGCATGTGGATGTGACGTGACAGAACATAGCTTTTTGTTTTTTTTCAGAGAAGACGGGTCGCTCCAATGTCTGCATTACACTAAGCATAATTACAAGGTTTTAGTTTAGCCTATGTAATTTAAAGGTGCACAATGAAACTTTTCTTGTCTCATCACATGCCCCTTACCTCCATGGAGATGCTGTTGCTTTGTCTAAAATATTCTGTGTGGCATTAAAGCTATTTCCATGGAGACCAGCATGTGACACCTTCAGGCCAAGTTACAGGTCAGATCTATGGAAAGGCAAGCCCAGGTAGCATCTATGTTTTGTTTTTTTCTAGTCTTTTATTTTTATGTATTTATTTTTTTTTACCCCTGGGCTGCTATGCCTAACCCTCTGAAAATCTATAGAAAAGCACAAGCCAGGCAGTGCCTAAGTAAAGGCAGTGCCAGTTATTTAAGAGTGAGGCTTGTGGAGATAACTACACTGTGACAATGTTGTGTTTTTGTAGCTTAGATATACATTGGATTGGTCTTTAAATAGACCCCAATGCAGACACACATTCAGTGCAGAGGTGATTGGAGCTCCTCCCAGGATTCTGCTCACATAAAAGGCTCTCCCTCACTAGAGACGTGCAAGCCCAGATCAGTGCAATTTCAGAGATCAGAGACGGACAACTCTTAGCCAATGGGCTTTACGAGAGTAAAATTATAAAATTTCATTGTAAACTAAACTTTATAATGCAACTACAAATTGTTCTTTATTTAGTGTGACTGTGCGCTGTGAACAATGCATCCAATTAACAGCAGTGGCTTCTCGGAGTATATTCCCCGAGATGAGTATCTGGCCAAGGTGGAGATCGCGCTGCTCGGTGTCATTTTCGTGAGCGCTGCCATCCTCAACACTGCGCTTCTGTGCGTCCTGTGGCGGCAGCGAAAGCAGATGACCAGGATGCGCGTGTTCGTATTCCACCTGTGCCTCGCGGATTTAGTGGTGGCATTTTTCCAAGTTTGCCCCCAGCTTCTGTGGGACATTACGGATCGATTTGTTGGCCCGGACTTGATTTGCCGTCTTGTCAAATATCTACAAGTTCTTGGCATGTTTTCTTCCACTTATATGATCGTCGTGATGACCGTGGACCGGTACCAAGCCGTGTGCAACCCGATGGTGAAGTTCCAACGAGCTCGCACACGCTTCAACGTCCCCGTGTGCGTCGCGTGGGGCATCTCTGTTGTGGGGAGTGTCCCGCAGATCTTTATTTTCTCTCAAATTGAAGTTGAACCAGGAGTGTTTGATTGCTGGGCGACATTCATCCAGCCATGGGGACTGCAGACGTACATCACTTGGACCACGCTGGTTATATTCGTGTTGCCAGTGATCTCGGTTATGATTTGCCAAGTGCGCATCTGTCGTGCCATTCAGATCAACTTATACCAAAAAGCCCCGCTGGCGCACAGAGCGAGCGGTGTGGCTGGGATGTCCAAAGCTCGAGTAAAGACACTGAAGATGACGGTGGTGATAGTGTTGGCTTATATCATCTGCTGGGCTCCCTTTTTCACCGTTCAGCTGTGGTCGGCGTGGGACAGCAACGCGCCTAAAGAAAGTAAGTTAGGGTCCGAGCCATATTTGGTTATTGTTTAACGTTAATGTGAGGTTGATGAATTCCCTTAAAAGCTAGGATACTGTATGTTATATATCAGTAATGTTGATATTGTCTACCTAATTAGTTATTTCTAACTTGTATCTAACTGATATTGTCATTAGGCTATATCTCATTGAGAGTGTTAATTGGATTTACGCACAGGCTTTACGCATGGAAATTTCATATAATATTTTCTCATACATTTCTTTTCTTTTGACATAAATTGACTGCCAAATGGGTTTACATTCGCTCCAAATGAGTGTTCTGTGAAAAACCTGCAGTGCAAATGTGTTACATTAGTTTTACACACAAGACCAACGCCCCAGCATGCCCAATTGCGCAAAGATTACGCACAGCTCTATCTTAAGTATTTCACGCCATAAGAAATTGGCAAAAAAGCGAAATTACTTTTGTGCATCTTTTCTATCGTTTCAGCCGCTACTTTTACCATCCTGATGTTGCTGGCGAGTCTGAACAGCTGCGCAAACCCCTGCATTTACCTCACGTTCAGTGGCCAGTTCCCCAAAAGGTTTCTGACGCTCTTGTGCAGGCGTCACGGGGACGGTAAAGACTCCATGCACGAAGAGGCGACGCTGGTCAGCACGTTGTACATGAGCTTCAGGAATGTGTCTATATCTAAAAAAGGAGAACTGAATCCTCTGGACACTGGTGAGACTTAAGAAGAGGAAACCGTGGTAATTGAGAATGTAATAAATGTTTGTTCTGAATTTTCTTTGACCAAAATGAGTAGAGATTACAAAGTCGGGTGACAGCCTGTTCCTCTTTGGTTTGTCCTGCACAGCCATTTAAGCCCCTGTTCCTTGCCCCACTTATTTAAAGAATATCTGACTTTTTTATTGACTCCACATTAATTATATAAAAAGTCAGATTTACACAGAAAACATAATATTTTCTGGCAAACAAATAGACTTTTTGGGTGTACTGGCTTTCAAGGTTGCAATATTAACACCTGCATTGCTATTCCAATTTCTATAGCTTAACTTAAGACCATATTTGCAGTTTCTATTAGCTTAAATCTCCCCAAGTTTGTCCTTCCAAGTTCCCAAACAGTCAACAACTTGGCTCCCTTTTCTTACGATTTTTGGTGGTCGTCCTATTACCAAGATGTATGGCTGTCTATATAGTGAGTGCCACAAAACAAGACTATGGCAATGTGCCGTCAAATTGATGAAAAATGATCCTTATTGCTGTCTTGTGTAAAGTGAAAACGAGAAGATGAATGAATGTACATAGCCGTATCAAATTTGTAAAGACATGTTTCTTTTTGATAGGAGATGCATGGGTGGAATTGATGGATGCACTTTAAATAGATTTGTACAGTCGGAAGCCACAAGGATCAGCCAGGCTTCAGCGAGACACATACTGATTGTATATTTCAACTTCTAGAGAAATGATGATTTAAACGCTTTGTAAAACTGCAATGGACTTCTGTGCTTGTAAATCTTGTATATGATATTTTATTTCTATTGTTCATTAATGAATAAAGTGTTCTCATAATTTATTGTTGTATTCTCCCAGTTTATCAAAGTTGTAGTTTATGAACTTTCTCCAAAAAAGTATGCACACCTGGAAAAGTAAGTTTACTTTTCCAGGTGTGCATAAATAAATATCAGCACTACATGTTTTCATAATTCTACTTCATATATCCATAATATAATTTTCTCAAAGTATTTTATTTTACCTATAATCTCATGGTCTCTTAAAGTTTCTACTGACGTAAAAGTACAATTACAAATGGAAGCTTTATGCATCTGAGCTTCAGGCAAGTCACAAAGAAAATAAATGAGGAAAAATGGATAGATGATTGAACCTAATGATAAAATGCCAGGGAAAAAATGACTTTCCGACACAATTTTCTTCAATTATCAGCCCCTACTTTTACCTTCCCACTTACGAGAAATTCCCATTAAACAAGAAGCCAGATACAGCTGCATAACACACCCACTTATTTATAATTGTTTATTCACTGAAAACCTCTGTAACAAATATGATGTTGTTTTTCCCTGTAAATGTATGTTTTGGACGATAATAATGAAATGTAGGCTACAGTTAGGTAATAGCACTCTGAAGTTTTGGGTTGTCACTGCAACAGTTTACTCTGGTCCTGATCAAACAAAGACAGACACAGCCCAGGTCATAAACACTTATACCATAATAGGACCATATAGAGCGTAAGAACATTCAAACAAGGGTCAGAGAACAATTGATACATTTTATAATTATATGCCATTATAATATGTGCTGTTTATTATGCTTAACACTGAATTGCACCAGGATTGAAATTTACTTAAAGGTTTAGTTAAGTTTATTGGTTGATTTGAACAGGGACCATGTAGAAACACATTAATCTCACAAAAGAAGAGGTGCTTTACATCAGATTTAGCTAAAGCTAGTTTCCATCTGCAGTCCCCGGGTGCTCTTGTCTCCATGAAGCTGTTGCTGTTTTGCTTGAAATGTTACACAGCATTGCATTAAACATATCTTTTTTTCAGTTATTCAATTACAAGTGTCTTTATTGGTAAACAAATATGCATTCTTACCATGAACAGCGTAATCTCTCCACAGATCTGACTTGTACTTGTTGTGGTGTCGCTTGCTTGTTGCCATGGAGACAGATATGTTTAACGCCATGCTGTATACAGAACATTCCAGTCAAAGCAACAACATCTACAACATCTCCCATGGACCCAGCAGGTGGCAAGCTCTCCACCAGAAAAGTTACATTGTACACCTTTAATTTTTATTCAAACGTGTTGGAGTACTGCTTTAGAAAACAGTTGGCGAGAACTGACGCACCATCTATTTGATTTATGTTGATGGAAGTGAACAGAGCACTTTTGACAATCAAATCAGACACAAGAGGAACATGCAAACTCCACGCAGAAATGTTAAACAAGATAGGATTCAAATAGGGACGTTCTTATTGTGAGATGTGAGTTTTAACCGAAAGATTGAACTAGACAAATATAGGGATAACAAACTGTATATCTATACATTATACCTTATTCTTCACCTTAGTGGTCTGCCTTCAAACAACTGAAGGTATTTCTTTCATTAACCATTTTTGGCATTCTTGTTAGCAAAAAGTATATTCTGTATTTAAGATAGTAATGCACTACATTTCATATAACCCACTCCCCTCCTTAGATTCAGTTTAAAGGGAAAAAGAACCCCAGGTGAATTTGCAACAAGGGCTCGTTCACAACACATTTAATCAATTGCTAATTTAGCTCAATTTTGAATCATTACGACCAAATTGGAAGTGGAGAGTTGCACATCCCCACTCCCAGATAAAAGATTGGTTGTGATTGTGCCGGCCCAGTATATTACGCAAGAGTAATCAGACATAATGAACTTACGTCACTAATTTTCTTGGGACACAGTGAGAGCGCTCCAGCAAAGAGCTAAGATAAGATAAGAGAACCTTATATTGTAGACTACTAAAAATACTGTAATCATCTGATGTTTTATGTTAAGTTCAGAGTTGACACATTTTGTTGTTTTTGTAGCTGTTTATGTTGTTGTTGTTAATGTAATTGCTTTTGTATGTGACACTTGGTTGCTATGCCGACAAGTTGATGTGAAGGTTCAATTTGTCATTTACTGGAGACTGCCTCTAGTGAGTTGAGACTGCTGTTGCTTTGCTCTTGTTTTTCGCGTGGGTTATGATCTACAGCACAGTACGGAAAATAAATAACCAGAGGAAATTTGGCATGTTTCCTTACACCAGAACACTCCAATACTATTTTGACTTATTGTTCAATGGATGACAGATGAAACGATCATTTTTGCAGGTCAGTATTTATCATGGGTACTTTTTCCTTGCACTAGTGGGAAAAGCTTAGTTATTTTTCTGTACTATAATGAAATTTGAGCTGTAGAATGTTGAATTATGAACTTCTATGTTGGTAGAGTTTTTAATCCACCGATTCGAAGGTTGACGGTTCGAATCCCACTCTCAGCATAAACATTGTTGTTTTGGTTGAGCGATCAGATCCAATGGCCCACAGATTGATGGTGAGATTCCTGCTCCCACTAATGAATACTATCATTCTGTCCTTGGACAGTGTGAGTTTGTACATTTGTACAAACATAGTGTGAGTGGGTGAGTGTTTCCTTGAGGTATGGCACTCCGAGTGCTATGAAGTTATAAAAGCGTTATATAAAATGTGACTATGTGACCATTTTGTGACTCATTACACAAACTAACTATGTAGTGAGTGTTGCATTCTGTTATTTATTTATTGCAGTTCATGTTTTTTTTAAAAACAATATTGTACATTAAGAATACTTTTTGAAAGACAGTTGTGCTTTATGGTTTGGTTTCAATATTATTGTTTGTCATCTATTTGCTTCAGCAATGTCTCACACTTCAAATTGTGTTATTGTGACTCTGGATCATACTTGCTAGGATAAAAATGCTGATAAAAAGATACATTTTCTGGTGGAGTTGCCACTTGCTGATCTGTTTATGTTTTTGCTTTGCCTGAAATGTTCCAAACATGTTCCTAACATATCTACTTTGCAATTAATTCAATTCAGTTACTAGGAAAAACATCCCTACTTAGAGCAGAAGCACCTCTCCACAGATCTGGCATGTAACTTGGTGGTATCACATGCTTGTCATCATGGAGCTCATTTTAATGTTTTTTTCATGTTTTAACTGTGGACTATTCTAGACAAAGTAAAAAACTCTATGGAGACAAGCAGGTGGTGGACCTCTCACCAGAAGTTACATAGTGTTTCCTTTAAGTAAAAATAGACCACTGCACTGTCCTAGTTTTCCCTAAATCTGCCTCACTCACCAGTTTATTCAATGTACTAAGTAACCTAGGGGCAGCTCACAAACAATTCCCAGACCAATTTATGTCTCTGGTTTGAAGTAGCCAATCGTCATGTGCCGCATGTTCACACTTTACCTCCAAATCCCCCCCTCTGCTCCTCTCTCACGTTCTCTCCACTTTTCTGTCTGTATTAAACCAAACCTGTTGCTTTTTCTAATGCTTTTTCACTCAACATTGAGCTGTTAGTATACAGCACGCACATGTACCTGTATGTGAGGAGGCTAATGCCCATATTATATTAAGATATTCAAACTCATGAACACTCAGAAAGAGTCAAGAAACATGTTAATTCATTGGCCACAACTAATATTACGGATACAGATCAGAGCAGAGGTGAAGTTTAAGTGTGAAGCAAATGCAATGTAACTAATGATGGCTAATTTGATTGACAGAATGATTTGCATAGATTTGATTTGCAGTGTCTAGCTTCTAATCTACTTTCTGAACCTTCTGATCTTTTTCATTTCAGAGTGCCCAGCTTTGAATTTATATAGTGTATAATGAAAAGGCAACATCCATTCACTCCACACCAGAAGCCACACCTGCCCTGGGATGGATTAGGTGAACCGAGGCTGCCAATCTGCACCATCACTAAGCACTAATCACAAACCAAAATTCATACGGGGGGAAGGTGGGTGAAGTGCAGACAGATACAGCAGCAGTGAGTTGTGGCCCTTCAGCTCCTGTGGCTCTGCTGCTGCATAACATCTCTGTCATTAATCCACTATCAGTTCATCTGGTTTCCTCCATCACTTATCCATTTTCTTCCACTTATCCAGGTCTTGGAGGCAGTACTCTGAGCAGGGACTCCCAGACTTCCAGCACCCCAAACACTTCCTTTAGGGACTCCTGTACGTCCCTTACTCCAGACACTTCTTCCAAGGACACTTCCTCCATGGACTTCCAGACTTCCCTTACCCCAGACACTTCCTCCAGGGACACTTCCACCACAGACTCCCAGACTTCCCTCACCCCAGACACTTCCTCCAGGGACAGTTATTCCAGGAACTCCCAGACCCCCCTCACCCCAAACACTTCCTCCAGGCCAGCTGAGAGACATAGTCCCTCCAGCGTGTCTCGGGTCTTCCCCAGAGCCTCCTTCCAGTAAGAGATACCTGGTGTCTGTGCCACCTCAGCTGGCTCCACTCAGTTGACTGACGGAGTAGCAGCTTCCAGCTGACAGAGCTTTGCCTTTGGACCCAGCTTCTTCTGTACCACCACAGACACATCTCATGTAAGTACAGGCTAATCCTCCTCAAGATATGGTATCCTGCTGATACGTATTTGATATTGAGACAAACGTATTTATAACATATTGCTTTATGTAACACACATGTACGTATTCATATTAGATAGTTTCCATGTTTATTGAGCTTGTGTGAAGTGAGGAGTGGGACAGTTTTCAGAACAGGGATATTGAAGTAAGCCTTAACTGTTGAACCAAGGTACCAGAACACTTCTTTCTCACTTTATGAGTGAACTCTATAATCTCCGTGTAGGTCTAGGCTCAAACTAACTGCAACCCCAAAAGTGTTTTAATAAGTATAAATGTAGGTTTTGCAAAAGAAGACCAAAACAATATGAAGGCAATTTCACATATTGACACCGGTTTTATTACTTGAGATTGTACAATTGTTGTTTTCACTCACATGAGTCAGAATATTGATTTAAACAAAGGGTTCTGCAAATGAAGAAATCTTAGACTGATTTATTATTGCAAAAAAAAAAAGTCGTTCAGTTTCTTTCATTTCCCATAAGTCCACTCACTCACTTCTCAGTTGAATTTTATCAGCTAATGCAGTTCTTCATGTTTGGAAAAGTCCTCAAAACAATAAAAATTTAGATATGAATGTGCATGGAAACATGTAGAGAAAACTATATATTTCTTTAAAACAAAAACAAAGAACATGTAAAACAACATGAGATTCTCGATGATAACAAAAAATTAACTTTGAATATACAGTGCCCTCCAGTAACATTGACACCTTTTGCAATAATGACCACCAGATCGAAAAATTGTTTTGACAGTTGTAGATTTCAAATTTTATTAAATTTTTTTAGGCTATTAACTATAAATATTCCAATCATGACTTAAGGTAAATGGTCAAATTTTTATATAGCGCTAGGCACTCAAAGCACCCACTCACCCACTCACATACAAACACTAGGGGCAAGGTGGGTTAAGTGTCTTGCCCAAACCCACAATGACAGTATTCATCTGTGGGAGCTGGAATCGCACCATCAACCTGTGGGTCAGTGGACGAACGCTGAGCTACTGTCATCCTTATCAACTCCAGAAAAATAAGTTAATTTTATTGTACATGAGTGTTGAAAATGGTTCCAATTGTCAAAACGATGGTTCTGAAAAATATCTGTGAAGAACTATTTTAGTTAGTTGGTACTTAAAATCAGAAAGTCTCTAGAACTAACTAAATGTTACCATATCACTACATACTTCGTCACTGGTGATAATATTATGGAGGGCAATATATTGACTGATGCTAACTGCTATGGCAAGACACCACCATCTTGGGATAAAATAGACAAACCAAAACTGTTTAAATAAGACAATATTTTCAAATTTCTACCTCCTTCTGCCAACTCCAAAACAAAAAACATAGGCACATACTGGGACAAAAAATAAACCAACTCAATGTTTACTGTGGCGTAAACAAGCTTGGCCTTTAAAACTATACAGAGACCAAGAAGTAGCGCTGTGGTTGCATCCTGTCAGGAGAACTTTTTATTTTTATTTCCAACTTACATTTTGTTCATACAGAACTGACCAGTGTACTCCTCATATGGCTAAGCATTTGGTAATATCTTTCACTTATAAAAATACAATTTTACACTCTGAATATACACTCTTGGTTCAACAGGCTGCAGTCCATTTCTCCATCAAACCAAAGAAAATGGGATGAACTTTGAATTATGAGTGACAGTATTTTACATATTAGAAGGATAGATGCATTATCTCTCTTTACAGACCTCACAAGCCCTTAAGGAAACCTGGTTGCACACCAGTTAAGCTAAACTATATTTATGTTATAAGTTGAAGCTTCACCAATATTGTGATTTTGGGCTAATTTGAACTTTTAATATAACTTAGTCTGATTACTTGAATTCTTGACTCTTAAATTGTCTTAAATATAATCTCAGTGTTTAGGTAGCAGACATAAGCAACATGGCTGAGATTAACAACCAAAGCTGTCTACAATATTTTAAGGCCAGTTTGTAAAACCATGTCCTCTTTTCCATAAACAGTATTAGCTGAATAATTTGCTCCTTGGTTAAAGCAAAAACATCATTAAACTTGTAGCCATGGGGTATGTTTAGTTTCTTTGCTTAAAGCCCCACTGCATAACATTTTAGCCAACAAATAAATGCATGCTTTTTTCATTTTGGATGTTTTTATTGAACTGAAAAGCATCCTTATTGTGAGGGGGCCTGAAACCTGACTTTTATTTGGCCACCTGCATGTCTCCATGACAATTTTGTACTTGCATGTTCCATAGTGGCATGAAACATGTCCATCTCCATGGAGATTGTTCTGCAGTATGGATTTTACTTTCCATTTCAATGGAATCACACAGGTGACATGCCACCTCCAGAAAGTTATGCATTGTTGCTTTGATTACAATGGGTCCATTTCTGTCGCAGTCCTCCTCCATGATCAAAGCAAATCACTTTACCTTTGCCATTTAAATGACCTTTAACCTTTCCTTAATATGACAGGGCTCCAGATTTACGATTTGAGTTGGGTGTACCAGTGTGCCTAAGGTTTTCATTTGGGTGCATCAGAGCATGATTTGTGTGCACCAAAGCCCGTACCTTATTTATATGGTAATATATTGTCCTTAAATTCCTTCAACAATAAGAGCTGAATAAATAACTTGATTACTTACTTTTACCCGGAAGGGTGTAGTGTAAAAGAAAGAATATTTCAATAATGACTAGTTTTATCTTGTCAAAGTTGTTTATTTGATCAAATAACATTGAGAATTTACCTTTACCTTTTAGAAGCCTAACTTTATTAATAATATAAAAAACTATAAAATAAATATTGGCTTCAAAACTAGTCAGAGTGAGAGATCTGTGCTTTAAAGGACCTTTGCAGTTTACTATAGAATGGGCAGAGTGAGACCTCTTCCTTCTAATTTCAACTTTGACTTTGACCTTTGCATCTAGATTTATTTTCTTGTTCACTTCATGGCAGCTTCATTTAAGTAACTCAACACAATGTCGATGATCTGCATGTTTGGTGGTTCTCTTTAAAAGTAAATACTGTGTCTCATTCACAAATAGATGGAAAAAGCCAAACTTAAAATCTCTGTGGTGCCTTTGGCTCTGTGCGAATCGGCCTCAGCTCTGACTGGCTTTAGAGGCCTGGTCAGAGGTAAACTAACGCTTTTTTTGTTAAATTGTCAATTAAAACAATAATACTATTTAACCCACGTTTATAATGAGGAGAGCAAACACAGGAGAAGGGATGTGATGAGGATCTGTGAGACGCACTGGTGAAGCCCAAGGAAAATGATCGCACTCTGGAGCCCTGTATGATGGATTTTGCAGAAGAGGTGACAGCGACAAGCAGTGCAGGGATTACTGCATTTGTGTCCCAAGTTTGGGGATTTGTTGATTATATCTTGGACCAAACACGAGCCGATTGGATGGTAGTCACAGACAGAAGAGTCGCGAGTTGTCCCAGGCCTCCTCGCCCTCTCCCTGTGGGATTCTGGGTAAGAGGGCAGAGCGCGTCAGACCCCAAAACCGTTGAGGAGACAAGTCTTTCTTTGTAGCAGTGAACTTCCAGCCCATGTGAGAGCCACAGGTCCTGCACTGAGCAATGGTCCAGGCGTAACTAAAGAGGGGAACAGAGGGACATTATTGATTTCATATTGTTGGTTTTATTATAAGGCTGAGGATGATGTTTAAATTTGCCAGAATAGGCCATATACAACTCTATTAAAATAAATTAATTGTTTAAACTACATTGTCATTTAAAAAAAAATTGCACTCCTTTTGGTTGAATTCTTGATTAGGGTGTCATTGGTATAGTCCTCTTTAAGTCCTAGTTAAGCTCTAGTTTAAGATTTGGTGATACTTGGAAAGCCATACTTTTTCGTTTGTAGTACTTGGAGTGAAAACTTGCCCTCCTTTTGGTAAAATGTTGCATAGAGCTACTGTGGCAATGGTGTAGTCCTGTTTTAGACCTGATTAAACATGAGCCTAGACCTGCAATAGTCCTGTTTTAGACCTGGTTAAGCACAAGTGTAGACCAAGAATAGTCCTGTTTTAAACCTGGTTAAGTACAAGTCTAGATCTAGAATAGTCCTGTTTTAGACCTAAGTAAGTACAAGTCTAGACCTGGAATAGTCCTGTTTTAGACCTGGCTAAGCACAAGTCTAGACCTAGAATAGTCCTATTTAGACCTGGTTAAGCATAAGACTAGACCTAGAATAGCCCTGATTTAGACTTGGTTAACATCTAGTCTAGATCTACAATAGACCTGGTTTCGATCTGGTTAAGATCTAGTCTAGACCTAGTCTAGACCTAGAATAGTCCTGGTTTGGATTTGGTTGTACTTTGAAAGCCAAATCTTTTTTTTTTGTGGTACTTGGTGTAAAGGTTTGAGAGCCGCTGGTCTAGAAAATGGATTCCAGAAATTATGCTGAGTTAGGACTAGACTGTGGTTCAAAAAGAGCTGATTAAATCTACACTTGCAGTGCAATCTTTTCCACCAGGGTTTCAAGCAATATTTCCCCAAGTGAGGAATTTTACAGTCCATTATTTTTTTCATAATAATGCATTGGATTTACAGAGCGACTTTCAACACACCCAAAGTGCGTCACATTGCATTATTCATTCACCCCACACTCGGTGGTGGTAAGCTACAACTGAAGCCAGAGCTACCCTGAAGTAGACTGGTTGCCAATGTGCGCAATTGCCACCCCCTAACCACCAGCAATCATTCACGCACATACAACATTCATAATATGAGAGTGTGTCTTGCCTAAGGACACAACAGTTTCTACTAGAACCACTGCTGACCTAAGTATTTACTAACTTGTGATTCTACAAAGCCAATGTGAATGTTTGAATGTGCGACTGTCATGTCTTTAATTTACACTACCAGACAAAAGTTTGGATACTCCTTCTCATTTAATGTATTTTTTCTTTGTCTACATTTTATTTACATTCGGAAGACATTAAATATATGATCCAATATATACAGAATTATGTAGCAAAGGAAAAAAGTTAAATAATGCATCTAAATATGTTAGTATTGATGCCAAACCTGAAAACTGCTGCAAAACAAATCTACCAATGCGTACTTATGAACCCCCTGACCTGAACCACTGTCTGACACGCAATAATTTGTCAACCCGTTTGAAGATTTCTATTCACATCCAGTTCTTGAAGCTAATATTAACTGAGTCTGAGCAGTTCTCAGTCCCCTGCTGCTTTTTCAGAATTACCACAGCAACAGTGGCCCCAGACAACTGCACCATCATGGGGACATAACTCAAAATGACACTTCACAGACGCCTCGGATTTAAGAGAGAACGACGTCATGAATAAAATATAATCAAAATAAGTCCTTTAAGAGTTTATGACCTGTTTACTCTAAGCAGGAAGAATGTACTTACGAAACCAGTGAAAGGGCAGACAAGATGCTACCATTTAGACAAGAATAAACCAGATCTGAACCAGACCTGAACCAAAACCAAACCTATGACAACCAAACCTAAGACTAAACCAGAAATTTAAAAAAGGACTAAACATGATCTGGTTTATCAACTTAATCTCCAGTATGACGCATGTGATAGCGCAGCTAATAAGCTGCTAATAATTCTTAGTCTGGTTCTGTTTTTTTTTTAGCTGATTTAGTCTCTGTTATTCTGGGTTAAGTCCTAGTTCAGTCCCAGCATAGACCACTTTAGATCTTCAATGGCAGACAGGGTTTCCCATTTGTTAAATCACATTACATAAGTCAGATCTAAACCAGGACTTAACCAGGACCCGTGGCCATCCTGGACTAAAAGCAGCCCCTAAAAAACAATGGCTAAATGAGGACTAACTAGCTAACATTCATAGCCCATCTAATCTGCACTACCAACGTGTTAAATGGTCACATTTTGTATAGCACTTTTCCACCTTCAAGGCACTCGAAGCGCTTTTCATCAAGAAACCACTAACTCTCTCACACACACACATTCATACACCAGTGTACGCAGACACTGGGGGTGAGGTGAGTTACATGTTTTGCACAAGGAGACAATGAGAGCATTTATCTGTGTGAGCTGGATCTGACCGCTCAATCAATGATGTTTATGTTGAGAGTGAGATTTGAACCACCAACCTTCGGATCAATGGACAAAACACTCTTAACTGAGCTAGTGTCGCCCCACACATAAGTAGTTAATAATAATTCTTGGTGTATTCCGTATCAAAATTTTAGTTAATCTAGGTCTAAATTAAAATCTAAACAAACTTGGACTAGACCAGAACTACAACAGGACCAAACCAAGTCCAAGTAAAACGGGATCAAACTACCGTAATTTCACGACCATAAGGCGTGGGTAAAAGTTGCGAACATCGTGAGAGCGATGGATGACAGACGGTGAACACAGCTTTACAAAGACCGGGAGGCAGCGCCGGGCGAGTTATGCCACGATTTGTGAATGGATTGTGGATGCTTGGGCAAACGTATCTGCTTGCACTGCTCTTTGAGCTTTCGCAAAAGTCGGCATCGTTCACGAGGAGCGGTACAGCAACAAAACGGACTCTGATAGTGACGAGAGGGAACCTGGTGTATTTTATAGAGATCTAGCGCAGCTGTTCATTTCAGATACAGAGGATGAAGACTTTGATGGATTTGTGAATTAATTAAAAAAATTATGTGAGCACTTTGCTAAATACTTGAATAAAGCACAACCGAACACAGTATGTGCTCTAAAAAAGGCAAAGGAAGCAAAACTAACATGCATGTTTTACCGTGCCTGTGCCCTAAGGCCCGGTGCGCCTTTTTTATGTGTTAAATGCAGAAAAAGCACCCGTAACTGAACTGCGCCTTATAATCCGGTGCGCCTTATGGCTGTGAAATTACGGTAGTCCTGATTTACGTATATACTTTTCTATCATTAAACACTATTTTGACAGCCTGTGCTTTCTGTAGCTGTAGATAGTAAATTCAGTACATAGATTTTTTCATAGTGTATTCCTTACCCAGGGAACCAGCTGTGCAGTGTAGAGGGCCTTCCAACCAGCCCCAGGTTATTGGCTTTATAAACAGTCAGAGTTTCGTGGACATAACCGTGAGGATTGACGTACGCCGCCATCGGACCGCACAGCGACAAACTGCAGAGAGATGACGTCACAAAATATTAACAAATTAAATTATAACATAAAACTTTTGATCATGTTGTTTACTACAAAGCTTCATTTCAATGTAAATGTACAGTAGCTTTACTAAATATTTGACCACTCTATGACCAATATCAAGGAATGAAAATGTACAGTTCTTGAGACTTTGATGGGAGTCAAGTTTTGTTTTTGTTTTTTTACCATGATAACCTACGGGCTTTATTGACATTGCAAAACTAATTATTTTCCTGCTTAGTTAAACAGTTAAACTGTGCAGTTTGTAAAGTTTGTAAAATGTAAAGTTATGTAAAATATAAACTTTTCATGACAGTCAGATTTAATCATAATAAAAAAAAAACAAAAAAAAACCCCCAAACAAACACATTAACAAAAATCTACTTAATTTTTGTAGCAAACCAGAATTTCGATTTTACAACTGCACTATGTAACTGGCTTGTCTTCGTGAATATGCTGTTGCGTTGCTAGGAAAATTCCACAGTATAGCATTAAATGTATCTATCTTGGATTTATTTCATGATAGGTTTCAAAAGATACCTTGAAAAACACTGATTCTTACAGTGAGAAGGTTGCTTCACCACAGATCTGATCTGTAACTTGGCTTGGTGGTGCCACCTGCTTGTCTCCATGGAGATACGTAGTGTGAGGAAATACACTAAATGTCTTCTGGTTGTTTATTTTCTGAACACAAGGGCTACTGTAGGCTGTACCTCACGCCAAAACAACAGCAAAACAACAGCGGTCTCAACTCTCACCAGAGTCTCTAAAACAAACCAGGAACTGATGAATAAAGCCTTCACATCAACTTGTTGGCATAGCAACCAAGTGTCACATAGAAAAGCAGTTACATTAACATCAAAAGGTGTCAACTCTGAACCAAACACATATCAGATCATTACAATAGGTTTAATGCCATTTTGTGAAACATTCCAGGCAAAGCAATAACATTTCCATGGAGACAAGCAGGTAGCGGACCGTCTATCAGAAAAGTTACACAGTGCACCTTTAATCTAGTTTTAGTGAACACGGCTTTGATTTTGTGGCTCTGCACCTGCACGTCCTCGTCTGATCTGGAGTTTATTTTTACCCCTAATAGAATATGCATGAATATTTAAAAGCTTGGAACATTTTTCATTAGTGCACAGAATCTCAGTTAGTCCAAAAATGTCACTTTTCTGTCCAAAAAGATGTTTTTTCTTCGGGATTTAAGTTAGAAATTTGAATAGGAGGTTTATAAATATTATTGCTGCCACAACCACTTACTTTAATAGTGCAGAGAATTCAAAGTGACAGACTTCTTAGGACACAGATGGTTAGAAATTGTATTGCATAATGGTCCTTCTGTAACACGGACTTGTGATTTTAAGATGAGGCTAATCTTTGTAGATGCTTGATAATAACTTTATGATTATGGAAGAACCCTATTATCAATGTTGTTGCCACTCATTTTAGTTAATACTTTCATTTCAGAAATAAAAACATTTGAATGTTTGTATTCTTACCTGAAGATTTCATTTTTTGTGGTAATTTCTGTGTCCTGGCACTGTTTGCAGCAAAGCGAGGTGCACTGGAAAAGAGGAAGAATGATTATATAACAAATACGACAGATTCTACAACTACAATTCAAAATATTGAGGGGCAATTAGTTTATACTTTGCAGTGACATCATGCTAGGGGGATATGGTAATTGGTAACTGTTCAGCTGTTACCATAGTGACATAATGCACACATGAGCAAACTCTGACAAATAAGTTTTAAAATAGTCTGAAAACTTAAGAAAAAAGTAATAAGCACATTTTCAGGAGCCTGTGATCAACACGAGCGTTCATAGTTCTGTGTAAGTGTTTGATTTTCAACAAAAAATGTGAGAGTGACAAACCGGAAAACCTGCTTGCTATTGCTAACTAGCTTGTGATTGTAATCTTATCTGAGATTTGTTTTACATCACAAATCAGCTCACCTGTTGTAGTTCCAGCTAAGTATGTACCAAATGTACATGTATGTACCATTTGTTTACAGGTCTTTCATCCATCTACACCAAACTGTTGTTCTTACTTAACATCACCCTGTCCAGGGACTACAGGTGGAAATTAGTATTTATGCTATAAGCTGGCACCGTACATCTTTCCTGTTTTTTAATGTCAATGTAATGTCGTGCACTGTCACTGTCTAAATAAAAGGATACATTCCATACCAAGTCACTTCTTTATGGTCAGATTTTGTTAAAATAAAGTTCAAATCAAAGTCTAACTTGAGTCACAGAGCTCTGAACACAGCAATGCCTCTGGTTAGCTTCACTTCTCAAGGGAATGTTGATATCATCAGCTGCAAAGTATCATTTGGAGACGTGGCAGCTAAACTATGCCATTGTGCACAGCTGGCAGTGAGGCTCAGTCCTTTCAACAGTGTGGTTCTGTGTCTTTATCTGTTGCCAACTAAACAAACTGATATACTGGTACTAGGATGTAGAGGAGGATGTGTCTATTTGGTTAGGTTAATTTTTCCTATACAAGTGGATGCATTTTAGAGATGCGCTATGTAATTTTTCCAACTGGACGTCTGCCACCTGCTTGTCTCCATGGAAATGTGGATGTCATTGCTTTACCTGTAATGTTCCACAGTATGATATTATGGAAACTTAATTATATTGCATTTATTCAGTTACAGGTGTTTCCTCTCCACAGATCTGACCTGTAACTTGGTTTGGTGTAATCATCTGCTTGTTTGAGACAAGATATGTTTAATGTTATTATGAAATGGGCTTGTCACGATAATTACTATATCGACTTGTTGTTCAGTACATGATAGGTGCAACAATAATTTTTCAAGGTCAGTATTTATCATGGGGACTTTTTCTTTGTACTAGTGTGAAAATGTTGGTTATTTTTCTCTACTACGTTGAGATTTGAGCTGTAAAATGCTGAATTATGAACTTCTATGACTCATTATAGACACAAACTAGCTACGGGTTAACTTACTAAGTGTTGCATTCTCATTTATTTCATTCATTTATTTTTAAACAATAGTGTACATTAAGAATACTTTTTGGGGGATAATTCTGCTTTATGGTTTGGTTTCAATATTCGTTTATCGTCTATATTTACTTTAATCATTTATCACACTTCAAAATTTGTGAACGTGACAGGCCTGTGTGAAACATTCAAAGCAAAGCATTAGCATAGCCCAGCACAATTACTACATCACATGTGAGTTACAAATTAAGTTGGAATCTGTTTCTGGGGAAGGATTTTATGTTGGGCTTGGAAGGAGTGCCTAAAAGTATGGATTCGACATTAGCAGCACGCCCCTCTCTCTGCTGCTCTGTTGGTAAAATAAAACCTGAATGATCCAAGCAAACGGAGCAGACACAGACCAGGCTGCCCAAGTGTTTGTGTTATGCTAATATGGATGTTAGTGCTAAGCTGGAGTCAGGAGCAGCTGATCAATGCTTCAGGATTTTTGCTACTGCAGTGGCTACGGTCCACTTCCGAGGGCTGAACTACTTTGAACTAAAAAAAAACCCAAAACAACTAGATGTTTTCCCAAATAAGAAGTTTCAGGAGTAGTAATGGTGTACTACGTAACATTTTTGGTTGCTATGACACCAAATATGGAATTTGGCTCCAAATTTCCCCCATAACTGCTAGCCTCGATGAGCTTCAGTTGGCTGGAGCCGAACGCTAAGGGTGACATCACACTTCCTTACTATAGTCTATTGTTTAGACCCACTTAAAGATATGAATGTCTTTTAACTTTGCCCACCCCTGTGATACTACAGTCCTTACCCGGTCCATGATGTCCAGTTCACACCTCAACCTCTGGATGGCGCTGCCAATTTTGAGCAGCTGCAGTCTCAGAGCGTCATCAATGGGGAGACAGGCCGCCACCCTGTACGAGAAATCTGAGAGAGGAAAGAGTGGTCAAATATATTCAAACTGGATATCACAAAGAAACAAACACAAAAATCACTCTGAGAAAGTCTCCAATAATGGTCCATCTATCATTAATGGGACAGGATTCGGTGAATCAATATCGAAGGAACACAGGGATCAGGGCCTAGGTCAAAGTAATCAAAAATAGTAATAAAAGTATAGACTACAGTATGGCCAAATATGATATCAAAAACAACTGAATCAATACACTTCACAACTTGATTGAATTAACCCCTATCTAATGCAATTTTATTCAACCCTGATACAAAGTTGTTTCCATGTCAAAAACATACTTAGAAATGTTGTGTCAACTATTAAGAGAAATGCCCAATTTCCATATTACCATAGCATATCAAGATTACTATGTGTCCATATCACAGAGTTGGGCCTGATAAGTACTTAGATGGGAGACAACGAGGAATACCAGGTGCCAAGTGAGGCAGCAGCAGTAAATAGTTATTGTGTCTTTAGGCAAGACACTTCACCAACAATGTATAGTATGAATACAGTGTGTGAATATAGAGTGAATGAATAACACACAAAACTGTAAAGCATCTGGAAAAGTGATATTTAAAGGGCCCATATTACACTATTTTCTGATCTATGTTTATATGTTGTTTTCTCATCACAAACAGACCTGGAGTTGTGTTTTGTTTCATTCACACATGTTTAACACACAAACCCTGCTGATTTCGGCTGAGCTCTTCTCTCAAACAGAAACACTCTGTTCCACCTTATGATGTCATGTGGTAATACAGAAAGTGCTCCATTGTGTTTCTAAACTCCAAATACCTTCACTTGAATAATTTGGATGATTTCACCCTGGAATTACCAATCTCTACCAAAATAAAGGTGAAATGTAGCTGTTAACTTAAAAATACATCATGACATCACAAGGTGGAACGGAGCATTTTGAGCTTTGGAGATGTAAACAGACTAATAATAAAGAGTAAACATGTGTGAATGAAACAAAACACAATTGTTATGTTTTTGATAAGGTAGCAACAATATGTCTAAAAGCTCACAAGAGTAAATTTTGCGTAATATGGGACCTTTAAGACTAATGCATTATTATTAAATTGGACATAACATAGTAAGTAGTTAACATATATTTGAAACAGTCTACCAAAATCACTACTTCTTATTTGGGCAGTTGTATCTCTAACCTATGGCGTTGGAGGGGAGCGAATCATCCTTCAGGTTCTCGTCCCATTCGTGGAGCTGTTTCTTGACTCTGTTCATGAGCGTCTCCTGCTCAGACAAACACAGATACGACGGTTTACATTGGTCATACATAGTGTTTATGTTTGAATGGGCTGGACAGTACTCACAGCATCGTACAGAGCGTAGACCCAGGGCGGCCAAGGCGTCACTCGGGCACAGTTGAACTTCTTCTGTCATGAGATCATCAAACAACGATCAGTTTGCAAGGATAAATGTATGCATGAGGCACAGCAAAACATCTGGATTAATTAAAGCCCCACTTTCAAAAAAATAAAAGCATCTATTATCTCATGATAGGGGCTATTATTGCACTAAATACATATTTTTAAAGTGGGCTTGCCTTACCACAGATCTGGCATGTAATCTTGTCTTGTCTGGCAGTGTTTTTGCTTTGGCATGTACCAATGCCAATGTATGGCTTTAAGTTTCTACCTCCACGGAGTCATACAAGTGGTGTGTGTGCCATTACATAAGGTACATGGTACAGCTTTAAAATTAATATAAGTAATTTTGTCAAATTTAGATATATTTAAACAATACTACACAACCTTCCCGATTCCATGGAGACAGACAGTTAAAATAATACTTCAGAATGTTCTCCATAGAGATAAGAAGGTTTTTGCCATTCTGTGGAATATTATAGCTAAAGGAACAACATTTCCATGGAAACAAGCAGGATAGGAAGCCCTCCTCCAGGCTATGACAGTTAGGTTTGTGGAGAGGCAAGCCCACTCACAATAAGGATGCATGTTTTTCTACATGTTCTACATCAAAAGTACAAAGCTTTTATTTGAGTCTATATTTTTGCTAAAAGGTTAGATTATTGGGCTAGTTGCAAGGCAATGTATTTCTCTTCAATTCAACTTATCAATGGGGTGAAAACACTGAACACATACACAATAATTGATTTTTTTAAATGAACAAAATCCTCTTTAAACCAGTCAGATGTGTTATGAATCATATTAATCTACCTCCAACTAAATTCAAGTCATTTAAACGAATTCCCTTTTAGCAGTGTACAATGGTAAGGTGAATCTCTTCTATCTCCATATGTCTGACCTGTTGATAGTTGCTCCACCACCTCTGTGCCTCCCTCCAGCTCTGGTTGGGAGGTCTGGAGGAGGGGTGCGGGTGGAGCCTTGACAGGGCCGTGAGCTGCACACACGATAACGGGTCAGGCAGGATTCGTTCTGGGAGGATCTGGACTTTAGCCTGTTTGATCCTAAAACACAAAACATAAAAAATACACATGTGAAATGAAACACTCATTAAAAAAATTAAAGGACAAAAAGTCAAGGGGTGGCTGAAAAATATCACAGATTTAATGAGCAAAGCACTAAACTCTGTTAATCTGAGGTGAGAGAAATATAAGTTTATTCAAAATGGCACGTGACCAATGGGCTCCTTCGTCTCACTGAAATAAACAAATCTAATTGCACGATCACGCACGTTTGGTTCTGGCTCGGAATGCACAGGAGACTGTGGGGACTAGACTGATTTCCCTCTGTATAAAAAATACCATCTGAACTTCCCAGGCGCTTGTTTTAGTATTAATGTGATGTAAATCTGCATTCACTCAGAGAATGACCAACAGGAAAAGTGGGTTGGGACAGTATATGTGTTGTTATGGAAATCTTTACTTACAGTGTTTTATCTAATTTGTACTTTGTTATATAGGCTGGTGTATGAGAGGGTTCTGGTATGTAGACCTCTTAGTCCTAGTTTCTTAATTTTTAGTTCAACTATGTCTTATCCATTTGTTCTCGAGATCCATAGTGAGAGATATATGGTGTATATCAGCGGTCACCAACCTTTTTGAAACTGAGAGCTACTTCATGGGTACTGAGTCATATGAAGGGCTACCGGTTTGATTTGCTTTTCTGAAATAACAAATATGCCAGTTTGCCTTTAGTTATACATTATTAATAATTATTAATGATAATCGTCCTTGTGAAGACACTGATCACGTTCATGATTTATCACAATCAACAATGACAGCAAGGTGGGAAACATATATTAATATTCAGCACTGTAGCTTTATTCATCTCAGTAATTATTAAATTTTCAGATGAACACTTCATCTCACAGTGTCCCATTTTCACTAGCCACTGAAAAACCTTTTTAACAAAACATAAACTATGTTGCACCATGTTTCAAAAAGTTATCAATTATGTAATGTTGAAGAAAAATCAACTTACATATTTTTAAATAAATCTTGGTTGCTTTTAGTGATTTTTTCTCTGGTCTCGTGAGAAAAGACTGTTGTTTACCAAAAGCTGCCTTTAGCTCACGTGCCTTTTCTGCCCGTAGTGCGCATCCTGGTGGGTAGTTAGTGTGGAGCTTTTGTGACACACAGTGAAATGTCCCTCCACATTGTGCCGCTTTGCCATTTCCACAGTCGACCCGCAGACGAGACACACACAGGTTTCTTTTACAGTCGTGAAACTGCTTTCAGCATCTTCACAGCGCTCACGAGCCGAGCACTGGTTTTGTCACGCGCACTTAACTTTTCTAAACTTCATGTATAATGAATATATTTTTAAGATATTGTCATTTTTAAATCTATATAAATGTAAGGGTAATTAAAAAATAGCAACAGAATAAAATTTAATTTTATATGCAGCTCATTAGTGAGTTGTGCTATTTTTAGAAGCGGCCTGCAGGTGCCTCATGTAGGCGACCTGGAGCCCGCGGGCAGTGTTGGTGACCCTTGGTGTATATAATGAAAATAACATTGTCAGAGGTCATGACTCGATGTTTTTATCATAGCCCAACCAAAAGAGTTGCTCCAAAAAATACAATAATAAGAACTGCCGTAAGAAAAAAAAAAAGTTGCCTACTGCCCTAAACCTCTGCTTAAGAACCACAGAGAAGTTGCATTGCACAGACGAGGAGCAGATTAAACAGCAGTGCTTCGGGTTAATGTTATCAAGGCTGTGACAGGCTGTTTGTAAATCTGGAGAGATCATAAAAAGTTCTCAGCCTGAACAATGTGTCTGCTAGTTAAAAATCCCCCCCCCCAATCATCCTCACTTCTGCACATTATTCTACTCTGGCCAAAAAAAATGTATTATTATTATTATTATTAATTTATTTATATAAATATATTTTTCAGGGCTTTAAAAGTACATTTGGACCCCACAGAAATGATAGTTTATGTTTTAATAACTTGGCAACAGCACTGGAATCTCAATTTGAGGTCTACACATTATCAATCTGGAATGGCTTCCGCTCAAAGTGATCGAGGTAGAACATTCAGACAAATACTTCAACCTGATTGGTCGAAGCGCCACCACAGCAACCGTGAAATTAAACTTTTGTTACCTCCAGTCAAGGGAAAAGAACAGACATCTTTCAAACACAAATACACAAAGTGCTTCCATCTGCACGTTTTTCAAAAAAAAAAAAAAAGGTGTATTAGACAAGGGTCATTTCAATTTGATTGCGATTTATATGTCGCCTTATTGGTGGTTTTCAGATTCTATAATGTGATGATGTCATACTCTCAGATTGTGGGGGGGCAAGAGCCAAGTTTTCCTTAGTGATAACATTGTACTTTCATAAGAAATATACATAAGGAAAATTCACAAATGTTTAACCCATAGACTCAATATATAAATGGACATAGATAACTTGCTACCCGCCACGTTCCAAGTAGGAAGTGAGCATGGGCGCGCTTCCGGCTCCATTGACTCTGGCTCCAATTCCCTTTCTATTGAAAAACTGTTGCCCCTCACTCTGTAACTGCTGTCAGGCTCGTCATGTTGCTCTTAAAATGTTTGTATTAAGCCGCTCTAATCAAAATACGAGGATGAGTCAAAAAGTTCTCAGACAAATGCCATAATTTTAAACTGAAAAAAGATTTACAAGTTTTTACAAGTTCAAACATGTCTTTAGAGCTTCCTTAATAACTTGCAACTGTCTGATCATTCTATGTAAGGTCAGCATCGAGACAGGTTGCATCTCAAAAGAACTAGTAATTTTCAACCCTTCAAATGGCAAATTTTGAGATCAGAGCTAACATCAAATTTTTAACTAAACTAAATTGGAAACCTGTTAAGATCATAGGGTTAGGGTTAGTTGAAGACATCCCTCGCCAAAAAACGTTGCGGAAAACTGCACAGTCAAATTTTGTTTCATCATGACAATGCCCCTGCACATTCTTCAAGAGTTGTCAGAGCCCTATTGCGCGAATTTCGATGGGAAACACTTCCACATCCCCCTTATAGTCCAGATCTAGCTCCCTCAGACTTTTGTTTGTTTCCAAAACTGAAAGAACACCTTAAAGGCACCCGATTTACATCTTTAGATGAAGCGAAAAAGCAAGTGATTTCATGGTGCCAGAGACAGCCCCCAGAATTCTACCAGGAAGGAATTTACAGGTGGAAACATAGATTGCAAAAGTGTATAGACAACAATGGAGCTTATGTAGAAAAATAAAAGTAATCAGTTGTTAAATAAAGAAATTTTGGCATTTGTCTGAGAACTTTTTGACTCACCCTCGTATGAACATTAATAATCTTGCCTTCAATCCTCATGGTCGCACCGGCTAGCATTAGCAACAGCGTTGATTGATAGTGTTGCCAAGTGCCCGCTCCCTGCTAAACCAACAGCGGGAAGGGACATTACCTTTTCCTCTATAACTGCTCGCCTTCATGAGCTTCATTTGACTTAAACCGAACACTATGGGTGATGTCAAACTCCCTTAGTCCTCTTCTGATCTATGTTATAAGGTTGTTTCCTCATTAGAAACATACATGGACTTTTGTTTTGTTTCATTCAGATGTTTAACACACAAACTGAAAACACTCTGTTCCACCTTGTGATGTCATGTGGTAATACAGGAAGTGCTCCACTGTGTTTTTAAACTCCATACACCTTCACTAGAATCATTTAGATAAAGCCCTGGAATTTCCAATCTCTACTGAACAATAGGTAAAAGGTGGCTACAACTTCATGACATCACAAGGTGGAACAGAGCATTTTGAGCTTTGGAGATGGAGACAGACTAATAATAAAGGGTTACTCAAATGTGTGTGAATGAAACAAAACACAACTCGAGGTATGCTTTTGATGAAGTAACAATATTATAGCAAGAGTCAATTCGGAGTAATATAGGACTTTTAATATGATTGGCCTATAGAATGAAGTGGTGTTATTTGGAACCCAGCAATAATCGATGCCCCACGTCTGCAACATCTCCAAACCAAAACACATGAGTGGCCCCTTTGATGGACTCATTCCTAAAAGCACAAATTAATATGAAGTCTATATGTGGTTACTGAGCCTAGCCTATCCACATAGTTTATTAGATGAAAACTAATACCACAAACGCCACAGTGACACCACAAGGTCAACCGGATAATGGCGAGTAATTTACATGTATTATGCAAGAGCGACTTGAGAGTGGGAGAAATACGTCTTTATCAGCTGTGCATTTTATGGGCCAAAGCTCAATGTTCTCATGGTAATAGAGGAAATAGGAGGCTCTGATACATTAGGTGACTCGAACTGTCATGAGAGAAGGATTGAAAGGACCCTGCTGAACTCTAGGCCCATACATAACCTCACATTAAAAAGTGTATGTAAGATGCTGTTATTATTAAAGCACCAAATAGGATTTCAAGAATGGAACTATAACTGCAATTACTTTAACTTAAGGCTGTGCAGTGAATACAATTTTAATCCTGTAAAGTGCCTTCTGTAGCTTCCAACTCTCAATGATAAACAAAGCTCAACAGTGACCGCTCGCCTCCTGGTTCTGGAAGTACATTTTTCTTTCATTTTTCCAATGGACTTTCCAAAAAACTCAGCTCAGGGCTAATCAGCTCTGTGGTAACTAATGACCACAAGATGTATAACTTTATTTAAAATCTGTTTCTGAAACTTTATAAACTGCCAAGTTATTAAAACATTTCACCAAATTTTGGGTTTTAAAAATGCTTTTTGGACTTACAACAATCGCATTCTGGACATCAGTACCACATAGCTGCGTTCTACGATGCCCTTGAACTTTTAATGTTGAATTTTTAGTCTATAGGAAAAATAAACGGGAATTTTACTTAGTGGGGAGGATTGTGCAGCTCCATAACAAGTTTTTCACTTCAGTTATTTTTGAGGCAGCAATACTCATATTTGCATCACGTTTTGGTAAAACTAGCCACATATTTTTTAATTGAGTTAGTCTTAGTCATGTTTTGTCCATGGTCAATATTTTTTTTTGCCATTTCACACAGCCTTACTTGAACTGGTTTAACCCATCTTCTAGGTATAAACAAGAACATAAGGTGACATTGTCCATGTGTCAAAAAAGTTTACAATACAAGTGTGCGCATGCTACCTAGCTGCACACCCACGTAATGCAGATGATAAAAGTTAAAGAACTTGTCTAATTTAATATATATATATATTTTTTATTTTTAGTTGAATTTTCAGGGCAATTTTCAGTTTCAAATGTCTCGAGGTAAAAAAGGGAACATGTTTTTGAGACACATAAATGCCCGGTACATAAAAATGTTCTCACACTGTATATTGTAATTGTTAATTTGTTTGTTTTGGCTGAACAGGGAGCTATGAAAAAGCATCTGGTACTCCTATCGGGCTTTCCCTGTCTCAATAAAAAAAAAAAAAGTTATGTTCCATACTAAATCCAGTTCCTCACCCATCTGCCTGAGTGCGTATCTCGTGGACCTTGAATCTCTGTCGTCCAATGGCTTTAACTTTGACCGTCTCGATGCCGTACTCCTGCTCCTCTCTGTACGCGTAGATCTCTGCTGTTGTCCCAAACGTTGCCTCCGGTTCCCCGGCATCACTGCAGACAAGAAAGACAAATATTATATTTTAGGCTTGTTCAACTTAAACACTTAGTAATGCAGTGACACTTTGTACAATTTGTTTTTATTTCACTGTTTAATGTTTTGAATGTTCTTATATTGTGTTGGTTTTATTAGAAAGCACTTTGGTTACCTTGAGTGTTGTAAAGGGCTCTATAAATAAAGTTTGATTGATTGACTGATTGTGAAAACAAATCAGGCAGCTTTGTTAGTCTTTGTTAGTTCTGGTTTAGTCCTGGTTTAGTCCTGGTTTAAATCTGGATTAGTCCTGGTTTCTTTGGAGATGTTTTCCTTTGTCTGAAAAGTTCCACTGCATGGCATGGTACTAAACGTATCCATCTACAGGAGGGAACAGGAGACGGCATCACGGGGCCATATTACAGGTCAGATCTGTTTAGAGGTGAGCCCACTCACAGTAAGAATGCACGTTTTTCATTACCATTTGTTAGCTTTATATACACCAGTAATAAATACAAGATAGGTAACTTTAAAGGAATACTACGAACCATTTCTAACCAAGAAATAACTTCTCAATGGAGACAACCAGGTGGCAAACCATCCACCAAAAATTACACAGTGCACCTTTAAATTCAGTAGATTGGCTTACATTGTTTGGAATTTGTTTTCTATCAATTTCAAGGTGAAAGATCCAGTATATTTTTGGAAGATCAAATATGTGATATAATTATAATAATATTTAATGTGCATGGCATGTCACTGGGAATTAAAAAACTAAGATCAGGGTTTATTTCTGACCTGTTTGCGAGTACTGCAAAGGTGCGGTCCTTCTGAATGATGGAGCGCATCATGCTGACCTCCTGAGGCCTGAACAGCTGCAGGGGGAGGGTTTGTCCCGGGACGAGCGTTAGCGCCGCGTGAGGCAGGACCGGGATCGTCTGGCAACTGTCGTCATCGTGAACCGTCCGACCAGTGAACTCCTCCATGTCTGAGCCCAAGTACTAGTAACAGCAAGGTGAAATGTATTTGTATTGTAAGGGAGGGTGACACTGGCTATAATTACAAGCACACCAAAATCTGATCAGATGTGAGTAACCTGAGGGACCATCGCGAGAAGGCAATCAAATTACTCACACCAGATTTTGCTTCTTACTTTGTTGGTGTTGTGCAATTATTGAAATGACAATCGGATTTTGAGTGCACATGCAACAGTACAACAGCACATGAATTTTGCATATCTTCAAAACATCATCGACTATTATATAAATATAAATCGATTTATAGGTAAGGCAAAGTAATGCCCCAAATAGGAAAAAAACTATTTAAGATTAAGATTTGTTGAACTGAAATTATGACACATAAACAATGCCAAAATGAACGTGAACCCGAAACTGAAAACTGTGCATCAATGACATTAAACCCGGCCAAAATATTAAGGTCATAAATCTTCCCTTTGTCTCAAAACTCTTTGAAAGAGTTGTAGTTAAACAGCTTTGTCGCCACCTATAGGCAAAAACTTATTTCAAGTTTTTCAATCAGAATTCAGACCTCACCACATTACTACTTTCTCAAAATGCTGGACTACTTGTGGATCCTAGAGCGTCCAAAATCACAGTAAGAGGGAGACCTTTCAGCTACCAAGCTCCTGTGTTATGGAATCAGCTTCCTGCCCATGTTAAAGAGGCCCCCACTGTCCCTACATTTAAGACCGGGTTTAACCTTCAGTTTTAGCTAAGCCGCCTTAGGAACATGTATACTGGGGGAAGTATGGTTACCTCTGTTTCCAACTACTTTCTGTGTCAACAAGATTCACTATTGAGTTCACCTGGAGTATGTCTATTACTGTTCACAAGTTGTTCCCTGTCCCACTCCCCTCTGAGGAGTGCAACTGTTTCAGATGCCTGGCTGCTGACCACCCGGTGATGACTGCACCCTGAATGCCCCTCCTATACCCTGATCTTGTGAACTCAGATACTCCCCTTCCCTCACCTGGCTGGATGACCCCTACCTCATCTTGTATGAGATGAGCTCGTCTGTTCCTTAGTCTTGAGTGGGCTTCTGCAAATGGATGTGCGTTAGTCCTGGACAAATCTGCAGCCCATGGGTCCATGGGAGTGGTTCTCCTTGAGGTTTCTCTTTTTGGCCCTTTGTTTTTTTTTGTTTTGTTTTTCCTTGCCAAGATGGACAGGGGGCACTCTGGGAGTTATTGTTTTGCTTGTTTTCTATGAATGTTGGTTAATCTGCTTGTAATCAATGTCTGTTTCACTGTTGGATTTTCTAACTTTCTGTTGATTAAATCAATTATCTTATTAAGCCCTACGAGGAGACTGCTGTTGTGATTTTGGGCTTTACAAAAATGAAGTGAATTGATCAAAGTGATCAAATCACTAATTACATTTTTGTCATTTCCTTTGTTTTTGCTGACTTGGCTCCACTGGTCACATTATTTAGGCTATATATAGTAAAGGGGTCATGACTTACGGCATGTGAAGTAGGCAGGCTTGGGTCAAACGTGATAGTACTTGGCTTCTCTGGGTCTTCGCTGTCCCTGTCTTCTGTTTCCATTTCATCTTCATCCTCCTCCTCTTCATCATTGTCTGTCATTGCACACAAAATACAAAAGATAAATATACTTATTATCCAATATATAACTATACGTGTGACTTGTTAAAATGATCTGCATTTTCTTGGCAAAACAAAGGTGAAACGAATGAGCTGTGGGCTGACGCTTTGAGCGAAGTTTTTTGAAAATCTTATATTTGACATCATAAATCATATGTTTTGACCAAGAATTATACGCAAAAGACATAATCTAAAATAAAAAAATACATAATATAGTATAGCAGTTACTGTGTAACTACGCATGTCACTTGATAAATGAACTTATCTATGTAAAAGTAAAATGAAGAAGTAGCTTGGGTTAATGTAAGCTAGATGTGTTGAGAATCTGCGTACAATAGCCTGTTTTTGTCATTATACCAACCATACTGCACAAATAATCAACATGAAATATAATGAATGTGGAAAAATACTTTGCATATCGCTTGCGTTACCTGTTGGAGCAAAAATGATTGTAAAATTAAAGAACTAGCTTGAGTTAAAGTGAGCTAAATGTGTTGGGAATCTGCGTGCAATGGCCTTTTCTGTCATGAAACTAGCCATATTAAGCGAACAGTTTTTTGTGAAATGCCTTAAATGTTGAAAAATAAACTTAATATAATTTGTGTTACCCGTCTGAGCAAAAATGAAAGTAAAATGAAGGAGTAGCTAGGGTTAATGTGAGCTAAATGTGTTGGGAATCTGCGTGCAATGGCCTGGTGCTGTCATTGGACTCGCTATTTTGAGGTTACAGTTTAAATATAAAACGTATTGAATGTTGACAAATACATAGATATACATATATAGTTGATAGTTCTGTGGCTTTTTACCTGGCACGAGCTGCAGCTGATTGCCCATGTTGTCGTTTATGTCGTGTTCCTCCTCAGCCATATCCCAGTGTTTACAATGTGCACGCTTCCTCTACGATGCAAACACAGCACATACGAAACAAGGACGTAAGCGCCTCCTGCAGGACGAAGGACGCAAGTGCTCCCTGCAGGACTGACTTAGTGCGGATACGGTCTTCTACATTTCATATGATCCATTCTGTTTATGCCTCAAATTACAGTTCAGAAATTGCTCAGTGTCCCTCCGTAGGCTACTTGTATAGTTTAGTAAAAAAAAAAAATTGTATTAAATGCTAATCCTTGCTTGTTGTATTGCCATAAAAATATAGTAACTTTATTTGATAGGTCCTCTTGATTGGTGTGCCATTTACTCAGATTTATTTTTTTTTCCCCCCCAGAGTTGGGGGAAACAGAATCTTAATGCAATGGGAATGAATCTTCCAGCGCAAGATCTGCGATATCCAAAATCATCTCCAAGCACCCTCAAGCAACAGACCAAATACACTTTCTTTACCTGCAAGGAGTCCTTTATAGGGCTCATTTCAACAAGCCTTTGTGTGCACTAGTTTAGTCATTTGTGAACTGATACACCAATAGCATCTTTAAAGGGGCATCAACAGCAGTCTTAAACTTTGAGCAGACACTGCAACACTCTTTTTAAGCAATTGTGTTTGTAAAAAAGAAACAACGAACATGAAATGAGTACAAAATAGTAAACTTTAAGAACATGTTCCATTTATTGTTCAAAACACACGTTGACAGAGCAATAATTTTATGGTCCATGACAAGAGTCCAGCTGTAGTCTGATGTTAAAATCTTTATCCTCCAGAGCTTCCACTCAGAGTGGGGGCACAGGGTTTTCTGATAGAACAGCTGCTCCTCAGGTCTCCACTGGGTCCTCCTCACCACAGCCTCTGGGACAGACGGACTTGCAGCCAGGGAAGGAGAGAGGGCTTACTTGGACCTCTGCCTCATCTTTCTCCTTTTACGCTTCAGCCTGATGGTAAATGGCAACAAGTTAAAAAGATATGCCCAAGAGCATTATAGCAGTCAAACCAATAATTTCACTTGTAGAAAGTTTGCTAGCTCTTTTAATTAGTGTCAGTTACTTTTACAACCATCTTATCCATGGTTTACAATATTATTAGTCCAAGATTAGTCCAAAATATAGGCCCGATGGTAGACCAGGTTTAGACTTGGTACATTGAAATTCTGATTTAAGTACACAGCTCAATGCAAACCATATATTCAAGTAAAATGAATTGCTTTGAGAACAGTCACATTTTGATATACAACATAATAGAAGCAATAGCATAATTCGCTTCACTGCGATAAAACATGCTTACCTGCGCATACGCTTCTTCCTCCACTGTGGAAAGGAAACAGTACACATTTAATATCACAACTTTAACAATTTAATGTGGAAATTAGCCGGAAGAATCAATATTTGGTCACAAGAGTCAAAAGCTTGAGAAACTGAGTAACAGGCGGTGCATTGATAACATGCTGCTTGGCTGGCTAGGCTAGAGAAGCGTGCAGCAGTGATAGCATGTTAGCATTTTAAACGTAAACAGTTACACAAATGTTTAGAAAGACGGACGTTATCAAATTAACAAAGTAAATAAAAGTACTGAATGAGAAGGCAGGAAGAGTTAAGTACCAAAAGAAAGAAAGCACTGGTCTGGTGTTAACAGCGCACCTAGCTAGCATCCAATAGTGAATAAACAGAAAGCACATAAAAATCAACATTTTCTTACCTTAGCTCTCATCGTGGGGAGAGATTCTGTGAAACAAAACAAAATCGCTTGTTAGATTCTGCAGATGATTGATATAAACAATAGATTATTTTGGATTGTGCCGTGGTAAAAATTTCTTTCCCTACCTCAAAGCGAGAAGAGCACGGAAAGAGGATGTGACGCAGTAAGGAGGAGGGCTTTATACTGCGTCGTGCATCAGATTCGTACGATGTACGTCATCAGTGTGCTCGTTACTGGGAAATGTAGTCCTTTAATTTGGCTAGTTATCACTTGCTGCGGTTACTTGCGCACTCAAAATATTAGGTTATGACTATTAAAATTACATGTAAGCAGCAAAGTCCCACTGATTTTTCATATTCAAATAAACTTATAGGTCCAGAAATCGGATTATAATCAGATTTTGGCGTGCATGTGAACATAGCCAATGAGTATTTTTACATGGCCAGTAAAAATCGAGTTATCCAGTCATCAATCAAATAGTTTGTTCTGAATTTTGGCTTGCAGAATTCATTTTAAAATAACGTTCAATCTTCATAATTTTCTCTTTCACTTTTGTGTATGCCGAATTAATTAGCCCTTTTTGCAGTTTCAATTGTCAAAACCTGCAGGTGTTAACGGTCAGAAAGAAATCAGTTAGATACACCGGAAGTAACTGGTTGTGGTTACATGCACATTGAAAATCTGATTATTACTGGATTCTTGTAATTATGAGATTATTAAAATGACGTCTACCCAGCAAAAACATCTGATTTCTTTGTGATCATGGTCCCTCTGATCACTCACATTAGAGTTTTTGCGGTTTGTATGTCATTTAGTGATGTGAATTTCGGCTCCTTGTGGAATTTGCATCTCCTGGACATGTTCCTTTCAAAGAGCCGTTCAAAAGACTGGATTTATATGACAGGAGCAAACTACCAAACTAATAAAACGTTGCACTACAATAATATAAGGCTAATAAAAAAAAACAAAAAACAAAACTGTTATTATGATGCCAAATGTGTTTTTTTTGCCTACTCTGCTTCTGTGCTGAGTCTTGTGTTTTTTCAACGTGAATCACTATAAAAATGCCTAAAAATTAGACATTCAAATCATCTTTAAGTCGGGAAATCAGATAATTATCAGATTTCAGTGTGCATGTGAATTTAGCCACTGTTCATGACATTTCAATGATCTGATGTCAGATTTTTCTTATGCATATAGCCAGTGATCTATAATTACAAAATGTATAACCAACCTAAATTCATATAAATGTGTGCCACATGTGTCCAATCCAATATATGTTAATATATAGCATAAAATAAACAATAACTGTTGAAATTCCCAATATTGACATAAAATCAACTGGTCGAATATGCTTTTATAACGATATATTATAAATGTACTAAAACCAAACCAATCAAAAAAGACATATATGAAAAACACCTTTATTATATCAGTTTTTCAGATTCAATTAGTAATTCACCCTCAGACTTCTGAACAAAATTATAAATTATACATGATCCCACTTACAATGCCTCTTCATGCCTTCATATTCAGTGTTTTAATAAAAGCCTTCAATATGGTCATATATGTCCCTACATGTATTACATATTGTTAGGGTATCTTTAAAGGGATATATTTGGCATTTAAGAGATAAAATCACAGGACAGTATTTTCAGTAAGTATTTTATGATGAAAATGGGTCTATTAGTTTGAACTTGAGTTGTAAACCAATTAGTTGTATATTAACAAGGCAGTATCCTTTGTGAAAGCTCAAAGACTGGATTAAAGGAAACATTGTGTAAAACCAAACACTGTATCAAACAAAAATGTCCAATCACTGTGCAATAAAGACATGATATGCAAATAGATTTAAAAGCTCATAATTTGTTCTCTCACTGCACAAAAGTGGCACTAGCAGCTGTTATTAAGTATATAACAGACACTTGGGCTGTGGCCATGGTTATATGCTCATTCGAAACTAGCTTATTCTGATTTCTGGTGTCTATAAAATGTCACGTAAACAGCAAAATCATCTAATTTCTCCCTTATGATCCCTCTGATCGCTCACATCTGATTTTGTAGTTTGCATGTCATTTAACTAATCTAAAAAGGTCCAGAAATCATTTTCTTGTGCATGTAATCATGGCCTCTGTTACAGATTTTCCATTATTGAGAGCATACATCCATGTCAAACAGTTATGATCGTAGCAAAAGACAAAGTTTAAATCTGTCAACTGGACAAATCATATGAGGGAAGACGTTTCACTGCCCAGTTTCAGTCGCAACTACCCTATTCAGCCCTTAATGACCCTGCTATTGTTAAAGGCTGAATAAGGTAGTTTCAGCTGAAACTGGAGACAAATGTTTTACAGTTCCAGTGTAGCTAGACCCCCCTCCGTTCAGATAGATATGAAGGCAGTGGCCACCAGCAATCTGACCAGAACTGAAGAAGCAACTTGGATGAGCAGCGAAATGTCTTCACTTCTACAACGATTTTTCCAGCTGACAGATTTAAACTTCATCTTTTGCTGTGGATTAGACCTGGACGACTGAGAGATTACACAGTTATGATCGTAATTATAGCACAAGATTTGGACTCATCATTTCCCTTCAATCTATCTGCTTTAAAAATTAACATGCCAGGGGAATGTTTCAGAAATATGTAAAATATCTTGGTCAAGTTCAACAACAAATTCCAGTTTTGTAAAAATTCGGCCATTTAATTAGTGAAACTTGTAGAAAGTTGAGGGAAATTTATTATCAATATTATAATATAATATTGTTCTTGGGTCTGGCAGGTTTCCAAAAGGCAGTTTATTCAGCTGCTTCGGTTTCATCAGATGGCTGTACGGTTGCATTGGCTGCGGTTTTAGAGGCCTGAAAGTGCAAAGATAATTAGTATTGCAAAACGGATTCAAACATATCTTTAGAATAAGACCCACACAGTACAAGTTTTACCTTCTTTTTCTTCTTTTTCTGTGTTTTGCGGCTTGCAGAACTTTGTAGTAGTGCCTGGAAGGGAAAAAAGTTTTAATTCATTCTTATTCTTTTTACACAACAGATTATTATTGGCCTTGAATTCAAGATACTTCAAGCCAAAAGTGGAAAAGGGTCACTCAGAAATAGGTACAACTTTACATTCATTAAGAACAGGGATATCCATAACAGAATGCCTCATCTTTCAGTTATTTTAAGTATTAGTTATACCCATTATACATTTTTAAAATTCTGCCCAAACTGTAACATTGTTTCTTTCATATTTAGCTGTGTAGAGGTGAAAGTGGGTCATATAGACTTGCATTGTACATTTCAGTTCCTCATTTAAAATTTTTAGATAAGTTTTTCTCAATATTATCAACTTCAGACCGATTTGTGGTTCCACTTTCTCATTCAGTTTTAAATACATTTGTACCTTTAGATCTGCGTCCTGCACCTCGAGCTCAGATTTGTAGAGCTCTGGTTCAAATGGGCCGGAGGTGATTCTGTGAGAGCCGTTCGCCATCAGCAGCACCGTGTACTTAAACTGGGCAACAAACTCCCCTGTCAAAACAAACACACAGGATGAGTCACTATAATGTAATATTAAGTTCAGTGTCTTCAACCTTTTTTTTTTTTTTTGACAAATAGTAATTCACACATGTACTTTAAATACCCTATATTACACGGAATTGACTCTTGTGAGCTGTAGGCCATGTTACAATGTTGTTTCCTCATCAAAAACATACCTGGAGCTGTGTTTTGTTCCATTCACACGTTTGAGTAACTCATTATTATTAGTCTATCTACATCTCCAAAGCTCAAAATGCTCTGTTCCACCTTGTAATATCATTTAGTGGTAGTTTTCAAGTCAACAGCTACCTTTTACCTTTAGTTCAGTAGAGACTGGCTGATCAAAATGATTTTAGTGAAGGTGTATGGAGTTGAAAAACAAAGTAGGGCACTTTCTGTATTACTACATTACAACACAAGGTGGAACAGTGTTTTCTGTTTGAGAAAAGAACTCAGCCTAAATACGCAGGATTTGTTTGTTAAACACATGTGAATGTGAATTCAGCATGTTTTTGATGAGGAAGGAATATTATAACATAGATCAATGCCATAATATGAATTCATAAACCATTCCATGAACGTACCTTCTTTCTCATGGAGCACACTGAACGGCTGTAGCAGTTCATGTTTGGCACACTCCACCACTCCGAGACGTGCTTTTCCTTCATCCTCGAGCGCCCTGAAGGGGGAATACATATAAATACAATCAAAAAAATATGGAAACATGTTCAAATGACCTTTTATTGATTCTTTATTTAACCAGGAAAGTCCCTCTGGGATTTGGAAAATCATTTTCAGGGGGAGCCTATTGTACATGTTCTTGGTGGTAGGGGAAGCACTTCTCTATTGTAGCGTTCCTGTGTAAGGAAACGCGGCAAATTTCTTCTGGTAGTTTATTTTCTGAACACAAGGGCTACTGTAGGCTGCAACCTATGTCACAACAAGAGCAAAATAACAGCAGTCTCAACTCACTAGAGCCAGTCTCCAAAACGGACCAGTAACTGACCAATAGAACATTCACATCAACTTATCGGCAGTGTCACATACAAAAGCAGTTGCATTTACAACAACACATGAACAGTAAAAAAACCAAAAAAAACAACACATGGTGTCAACTCCGAACGAAACACACAAATATTAGATTACAATATTTTAAAAGTCCATACAACTTTAGCAGACACCAGAATAATCATGCCAGGAGTTAATACAGAAGGGGAAAAAAACTGCCTCTACTACAGTTTAGAACTTGAGCCAACAACTAACTTATCTTCAGCAGCTACAGACAAATTTCATTCCATTTTGAAGGCATGTTATTCCAAGTTAGACCACAGGAAATACTAAGGCTAATGTATTCAAAAGTCAGAATAAAGTACAAATGAGACTTTTAATGTGTTTGTGCTTAACCTGGTAACTTGGCCTGGTTGTGCCACCTGCTTGTCTCCATGGTGATAGCCAAGTTTAATGCATACCCCATTGCCAATCAATAAGCAGAGTGGTGGCGTACTTTCCACCAGAACAATTACACAGTGCATTTAAAACTAGTTTTGTAGTAGTGTATTAGGGCTTTGTATCTGAATGTACCTGGTTTTCTGGTCTAGCCAACAACTAACATCTCAAGCACAAACAGACAAATTTTCTATTTTTCCAAGTTAGACTACAGGAAACACTAAGGCTAATGTATCCAAAAGTCATAATCAAGCACAAATGAGACTTTTGATGTGTCTGAATTTAATCTGGTCTCGTTACCTCAGAGTGAAGGGCATGGTGTCAAAGCGTCGCTCCACTTCACTGAATAACGTCCGAGAGGTTTTGATTTTCAGGCCGTACTGTTTACTGGGGTCCCTCTTGTAGATTGTGGTTCTCAAACCTCCATCTCTGGCCTAAGGAAAAAAGACAGGTTTCATTTCAGTTGTAAAACTCTACTAATTTAAAAGGTGCACTGTGTAACTTTTCAGGTAAAGGGGTCCAGAATCTGCATGTGTCAATGTGATTACTTTTCCTGGATGTTCCACTCTATGCTATGAAACCTGACTTGATTTGTGTGTTTACATTGCAATACAAATGAAAAACATGTATTTTTACTGAGCAGAATCAGACTCACCATCAGAAATGTTCCATACTACACACCTTTAATGTGTGAATTACATTTTATTTTATTGTTACCAACCTTTCCCTCTCCAGTGCTTATCAACACATCGACAGCATAGACTTCATGAACTTCAAATTCTGCCTTATCGTGGTCCTTCCTGGAAAAAAAAAATTTATCAGTAAAAACACTGAAGATCTTTAAGAGAAAGAAACACTTTAAGAACTGTCCAAAGTGTACCTTTGCTGGTCTGTTGGATTCTGGATAATTGTCTTCTCACCATCTATGACGTGTTGCTTAAGTTGATGGGAAAGCATACCTGCAAGAGTGACCACAAAATTATTAAAAATGATTAAAAATACAACCAACTCAGTCCTTTTTAGTAAAATGCCCCACTCTTCAGTTTACCTTCAATGGGGGTGCATTTGAAAGACTTGGCGATCTTATTCCAGGCCTCTGTCACCTGAGTGTTCTGAGGGACATGGCAGCAAAATTATTAAAAACTCAAAATCGGAAGTAATATGACTTGAATCGTTTTAAAATAAACTGATGTAACCTTATTTTAATTATTTACAATGCAAGATGAACATTTTAATATTTCTAATTTCATGTACAAACAATGTGCCGATGTACAAATCACAGTAATGGGCATGCAAATTTTAGCTGCAACTTTTCTGGTGGATGATCTGTCACCTATGTGTCTCCATGGAGATGTTATTGCTTTGCCTGGAGTATTCCGCAATATGACATTAAACTTATCCATCTATAGCATTAATTTCATTATTTTTATTGCTCAAATATATCTTGAAAAAGATAATCTTATCGAGTGGGCTTGTTGCTCGACAGATCTGACCAGTAACTTGGCCTGGGTGTGTCACCTGCTTGTCCCCATGGTGATAGCCAAGTTTTACTGTGGGACATTCGCCACCATTCAATAACATCTCCATTGAAACAAGCAACCTTCCACCAGAACAATTACATAGGACATTTTAAATGAGTTGTGGTGTATTAGGGCTTTGTATCTGAATGTACCTGGTTTCCTGGTCTGACGAGGCGGAGCGCTGCCTCTGCACACAGATGAGCGGCAGTGATGACGTCAGCTTTACGGCCGGTGACTGGGTTTTCCTTCAGAGGGACAATGGGAGGTTAAGACTGCATTTCTAATGAAGATGGTAAATTATTACAAAAATGCAAAAACAAGTTACCATATTGGCTCCAACAACAAAGCTGTGTGCTACATTAGCAATGAAGCCATCAACGTGAACCCCCAGATCTCTGCAGTAAAAGAAATAGATCATATTAACTGACAGTACATTTTAAGAGCAAACAAAAAGTAAGTGGAACAAACACTAAATCAAACCCTAAGGAGGAATATAATTTTGAGGGAAGGACTCATTGTGAATTCAGGGGAGCAACAGTTCAAGCTAAATTGAATGGACCAGACAAGCAGAGCGCCAAGAGAAGTTGGAATAAAACTACAGAGGCTAATGATAGGAAGTTATTATCTAGAAACGTATTATTAATTTTTAGGGTTTGTGGAGTTGCTTGTGTGGCACTGTATACATTAGATACTAAAAAAATAAAATTAGGCAAAGATGTTGGACAGAAATTGTTTCTTACACTTTGACCAAGTCGCCGTCCTTCAGGATGACGTCGGGGTCGCTCTTCAGAGGAGAGAAGTGGCAGACGCAGTGATTGACTGAAACACTGGTGGGAAAGGCAGTACCTGCAAAAACCAAAGACATCTTTATTTACAAAAAATACAGCTAATGCAATAAAGAAATATTACACAAATATTTTGTTTACATTAGTTGGTGGTGTAACTGTTAATGTAAATGTGTGTTATACTACAGTTATGATGCAATCAGTGACACAGATATGTACCATAAATCCCTATAAATTATACAGAAAAAAAGAACTGGTTTAGTTCCCTGAATCCTCCAATCCATATATCAAGCCAAGAGTAATATTATTTGAACAATTTTACAAAAATGACTGCATGAAGTTCATCACAACCCATACACACCCAAGAGACCAAAAAATAGTTTTAAGTGGAATTATATTTTAGGCACATTATGAAACGACAAGCTCACCTTTCTTCATCTCCTTCTCCTTCTTGAAGACCTTGGCAGTCTCCTGATTGATGTAGGCGTCTCCCTTCTCACAGAGACTGAGCACAGACACCTCGGGCTTGGCTGCATCCACCACCAGCTTCAGTGCTCCTGGATGACAAGAGAATAGAATGTTAAGATACAAGTAAATAAACAGGTACAAATTATGTAGAATAGACAGGTTGTAATTGTATTTAACTATATTTAAATTTTGTGTGCAGGGCTGCCTGGTGTGATTCCCAGTCTTTCTTGTATAACAAACTTCACTGACCAATAAAAACACATGAACGACAAATAATTTATATGAGGGTATAATTTATATGGAAGTAATTAAAGTTTCATTGGTTCTTAACAGGTTTAATAGAATTACAAATGAGTTCAGTGGAGGGACATCATGTTAGGTATTTTTGGAGATAAACTGTCAAAAAAAAACATTCTGATAATATGGACTAGAATAAAGAAGAGATTTGAAATGCATGTTTGAAGGAATGGTGAGCAACCAAAAAGGGTTCAAAGAGATAGTCAAAATGGAGGTGAAGTTAGTCAGTTTGTAGAGATGACAATGCAGAAGACGGTGAAGGTGATTTTCCTCATTAGATCATTTGATGGGTGGAGAAAAAACGTTACCAACTATTACAGTATCAGTATCCAAACTTTTACAGAAGTTGTTGAGCCTGTTGATGATTGACTTTGAATAGCACCCTACATTTTTAATATTTTTACGTAGGGTTGTCATTTTATGTCAAGTGCGTTTTGTACTGTTGACTCATGAACACTTTATAACACCTGTCACTTTAAATGACTCAATTCAACAGTACTTCATCTATTTGTACTGTCTATACTGTACATTATGCATTTATGTTCAGTCAAAATCAAATTGAATCCAACACCTTATTGTTTGCAAGCCTTTTCTTTTATTATAGTTTACATTTACTATTGTTATTGTTTTATGTTACACCATAATACCGAAGAGAATTCCTAGTTTGTGAATTTTGTTCACTGACAATGACAATAGAACTTACTCCATTTATGGTTTAATTTCGATTGCCAGGCAACGGACACAGGTCACTATTCGCATTTTTATTTAACGACACATCTGTTTGGTGTGCCAAAGAGAACATTTTAATCCTGGTTGATTAATTATGGACAGTTACAACAGCACAGCACCTGCTAACTAGCTGTAGCCGCTCAGTGTCACATATGAGCGCCTTGCATAAACCACATGGTGCCGTGGGTCGGTGCCCAGAGGCCGAGACCCGCAGCTAAACGCTCCACCACGCTGTCAAACAAACTCTACTTACGATTGGCGATCTCTCCCGCCATCTTGTACTTCGTGACCACCAAATCCTCGGCGATGGTCTGCTCTGGCTCATCGTCAGACATGTTGGCAGTGAAGTTTCAGCAGCCTCTCTCGCCTTCTGCCTGGTGCTAATGCTAATGCTAACCCGCGCCGCTATGCCAACGTGAGTGTGTGCGTCCAGCGTGCGTACAGCGTGCGTCCGCCAAGCGCCGCACAAGCCACGCCCACAGCGGGACGAGAGGGCTGACGTCACATAAATGGCAACCAAATGTGCGCGCCAAAAACTCTGTTGTCAATGATTTTATCTTTTCAGCCGTGTGTTATTTTCACTTTAGAATAACTGTTTGGGTGAAATTGATGATAGCAAGTTACATTTCTGCAGAGTTTGGCAGAAGTAAACGTTAAACATCTACTGGTCATAAAGACTACTTAAGTTATGGACCTTAAATATAATATAATAGTTACATACTGGGAACAATATACAAATATAATAAATTTCTTACAGAGGTGCAAAACGTTCTGTTTCCCATGCAGCAGGGGCCGTATATAGCAGCTAAATTCTGATCACTTTGCTCAAGGCCACATGTTTTATCTGTAGCCTCCTTTCATACAGGAATGTGTGACTCCCACTCTGGGAGGGTTATAAAACACTGGTGCAATCTCACTTTGTTAGAGTCTGCTTCAGACACTGCGGGAGCCAAATTCTTCTGAACTGGCCTGAATGATCATAGGTAGTACACTCAAGTAATTCTACCACTGAAACCACAATGACAAACACTAAAGTAATACAAATCTAAAGTGATTATCCCAGGTCTTATCCAAGGTACAGTGCCTCGTCAAAGCTATGTTAAATGTATGCATCTGACCATTGACTGTTTGGACCACTGGTCTGTGGCACTGTTTTTATATGCAGCACTCAAAAAAGTTTGTGACTATGACCTATAACTATGACAGGTGATAGACTGATGATCTGCTGTACTCAAGAAAACTACTCCAAATCCTTTATTGGAAGAGCAGAAGTATTATGGCTGCCTGGTTTGCCTCCTTACTTGGGCACAGCAATACCATAAGTTATAGCCATTTACAAAGATAGACCAAACTGTAGAACCCTCCCACTTTGGGAAACTCCAACTTTTAGATAACTTAAAGTCTAGTTTTATATAAGAATAGAGCTATAACATGCATATGCTCAAACTATACGCTATTGTATGTCTAATTTGACTTGAAAAAGGTAAAAACTAAATAATAATAATATAATATAAAATGACAAGGCCCTATATTAATCATAATCAAGTCGTTTTGAAGTCCCATTCAAATATATACATGAGTCAGACACCATATTCAAAATACTTTATTGAATACAAAACATTCATGAACAAAAAACAATTATAAACAAGTTTTTAAAATCCATTTGTTCTTCAAAGACATTGTTGTTCATTTATTTTTGTAAACAACACACAAAAATAGCTTGTGATAGGCATATGTCTTATTAGTATTACAACTCAGTGCTGTTAGTTTTGGAAATGCCCATTGTCCACCTGGGTAATATAAAAGATACTGTCAGTCCAAAAAGAAAAATAGATCTATGTACAATGTTGAGTAAAAATGTGTAGCTACATTATCTGCTTGGTTTGGATTGCATTTCCATTTTTAGTCCTTCATTAATACAGCTCAGTGACGAGGCACAGGGCTCAGAGAAGTTAGTTTGCATCCTTTCTGCTTTTCCTTGGGATAGGTACTCAGTGTTCTTTGCATTGTGTTCGCCTTCACTATGAGCAGAATGGCGCAGGAGTGGCAGCCATTCTGTGCATGTAGGAGATATAAACTAAGATATAAACAAGGGAGAACATTTGGACACTCAGGAACCATTTGAGGGCAGTGCGATAGTTGAAGAGAGTTGAATCATTTTCCCCCATTAAAGAAATCCAAACCTTTTCGCACTGATTGTAAGGCTTTGTCAGGTATTTGTACAGATTTGGACCAATATCCATATCCTTCATTGCCAATGAGGCAACTTACCTGGAGCAGTGGGCAACTGCAGTTTCCTCATCTCCAGATCTTGAGCTAGTTCAGCACAGCTCTATTAGTCCCCTCCCTCCATGTTTGCTTCATTGAGGGGACCAGGCTTTTGCTGTAGCTGGTCCCAGACTCTGGAACAATCTTCCTCTGTATATTAGAACAGCCCAATCTTTAAATATTTTTAAATTTTTGTTGAAAACTGCCTTTTAACACAAGCTGGGCAGAACACTTGTATTGTACAGTACTTTGGGCAGCTGTGTTTGTTTTTAAAGTGCTTGATAAACACAACTGACTTGACTATGTTCTAAACATGTCTAGATGAGTTTGGATGTCATGTCTTATTAAAAGTCTATAAGAGTGAACTGGCCAAGTCCCTGCCCACCATCCATGAGAATTTGTCTTTAGCTTAGCTTAGTCTAGGATGCCAAACTAAACACTGGTCCTTCCCTTTAAGGCAACAGTTTTCTTCATGTGGGCACTGCATTGCTCTTCATGTACATTCTGCTGTGCCAGTAATCTGGATTATCAAACGATCTATCAACTGAAGCTGTGTCTCCGATCCCCACTCCTGCTCTCACCTTCACATAGGCGTCAAACCCACTCCTATAGCCCTGTGAACTCACCCCCTCTCTCCCTAAGTTCTGATAGACCACTGCCTCCCCTCTCCTCATCACCGCATAGGAATCCATGTCTTCATATTGCTCCTCCTCCTCTGCTCCTTGTATCCTCAATTGGTTTCGATCTTGAAGTGCTTGGTGTAGTTTGGGTTGTCGGTTTGTGTAGTGGTAATCTTCATCGTAATCGTCTTCATCTCTGTTGATTTTTGTTGGAGGAGGAGGGGGCAGGTCGTGAGTAGGTGGGGACTCTCCGCTGCCTCTTATGTCCATATATTCATACTGAACTTCACTAGACCCAAATTGGTCCAAATCTGGCCCATTGAAAGACCCTCTGAGTTCTGGTGTCGGTGTGATGTCTCCAGAGCTGGTAGTTGCGTATGACGATAAAGAAGAGGTACGTATTTTCTTATTGCTGGTTTTACTGCGTTGGCTGGGGTTGTGAGTTGAAGTTGAAGATCGCTGTCTGTTCATGTATTCGTACTCAGCGTCGTCGGGGTCGTCCAGGAGAGGGGCTGATGGGCAGTTTCTGATCGACTTGATGGAGAGGCCACGGGGTGGAGACAGCAACATGTCTGTAAAACAATTAAAATACATTTTGAAATATATTTTGGGCACATTAGCATAACACAATTAATAGCATACCATGACATAATAAAAAAAATATTCCGTGGTGGTTAGGACCGCATAGTTCATCAATGGGAGGTTTGACATATTTCCAAGACTAAGTGTTGTATATGTTTTATTATATGGCTACAGTAGCTCAGTTCGAAGTTTGGGGGTTGGCATCATTGGCTGAATACTGAATACTGTCATTAGGTCTTTGTGCAAGACACTTAACCCACCTCGCTCCCAGTGTCTGTGTACACTGGTGTGTGAATGTCTGTGAGAGACAATTGTCTTTCTTTTTTTGGAAAAGAAAACATCAGCTTAAAATGGGTAAGAATAAAATCTATGCACCAGAATCACATTTAATCTAATATAGTGTAGTAACCCTTGTCTGCAAAGTCCTAAATGCAATTTAGGTTGAATTTTATAGTATTGTTCAAGTAGCAGACTGGATAAATGTCTATTTAGAGAGATAGAAGGAGAGAGAGAAAGGAGGGAGAGAGGATAATAGAGGGAGATAAACAAGTTTTTATTAATATTCAACCCTATTCATAGGTTGCAAGGTATGGCGGGGAAAGGTCCTCCATGAGTCCTGACAAACTCCTTCAAATCGGGAAAGAATTGTTTGCTTGGAAACCCATTAATAGAGACAAATAGAATAGAAATAAACTAGAATGAAATAGAATAGGGTGTCAAATAACTGTTAAATAGTTAACATAGTAGTCAAGTCTTGAAATTAAAACAGAAAAAAGTCACCTCTCTCTGGACTGTCCCGTGGTAGCACATATCCGTTCTGGTCCTCCTCCTCCAGCTCAGGGGAGGGGGTCTCAGGCGGCCCCCCTGACAGACTGTCCCTCTGAGACATATAAGCACTGTCCTCCGTAGTCCTCCTCTGCTTTAGACTGCCCCCTACTGACGCATCCTCACTCTCCAGGTCTACCGCTCCCCCACAGCCCTCAGAGCTCTCTGAAACCGTCCGAGCGGAGTCCAGACGCGATCGGGACTGGAACAGAGACTAAACAACAACACAAAGTGATGTTATCTAGGCCAACGATTCTCAAACTTTTCACTCCAAAGTACCACTTAAGTCTAATATGTGGCTTTCCAAGTACCACCAGATCTAAACCCAAAATTTATCAGGTCTACATTAGTGCTGAACATGGTCTTAAATGAAACAATGGATAAGGTGGTTCAATAATAATAATAAACTCAAAGAAAGGAGAACAAAAACATGAATACATCTGTCTCTAAATTAAACAAACACATACACACAAAAACTGCAGACAGCCCCGTGTATCACCAGAGAAACACAGATGTAGATAGATCTAAGTGGCTGGTTTATAAGTAAAAGCCATAAATTGCAATTATTTTAACAATATTTATGTACTGTCAAACGTTAACTTGTTTGTAGAGGAAGTATAAAGTTAAGTAGTTAAGTAATACATTTAGATCATAAACTGTATTTGATTTAGATGCAGGTTTTAAAAGCCACTGTAGATTGGACAAGACGCTATACTTCAGTTCATAACACTAGTTAACATCTGTTTTATAAATGACATCGCTTTTGTAATTCTTAGACATATAATCACAATTAAAATGTTACTAATATATACTACTAATATACCCAGGTATAATATATGATCATAGTTTCTTTCATACCTGTCCATGGGCATCCACTCCAGGGGTCATGGGGAGATATCCAGTCTCACCAGCTGTTGGAACTTGTACCTAAAAAAGGAATAGCCTACCTGAGTATAATATGAATAACAATAGGCTCTGTGAACAGCAGAAGGCTTGCCAGCTCACTGTGTGTCAAAACTAACAGCTACTTTTATTACAATCGGAAAATATAAAATAAACAACCCTATTACAATTCAAATAAATAAAAATAAAGATTACCCAATAAGTTTTACATGTAGAATACTTCATGTTAAATTATAGGGGTTTGAAGTTTGCTGTGATGTCACCTGAACACAATCTATTCAGTGTCTATCTTAGTATCTCTTGTGCTCTTGTCTTTAGAGTCTCTATGGTGAGGAGGGCTTACCCTGTGGCAGTCCATGCGTGAGAGGCGGGACAGACTCCTGGACTGGGACAGATATTGGGGCGGAGCCAGAGTGACTGTGTCCAGATCTTCCTCAGGGTCCAGAGCATATTCCATCTCCTCCAGCTCATCCAGGTCCACACTGCGCTGGGCCTGTTCATCTAAGGCTGAGTCAGGCTGAGAGCAGTCCTCCTGAGAACACAACCACATTTAAGGGTGTGTGAGATACTTCTGGTCTGGTTTGGTCCTGGTTTGAGCCCAGTTTAGTCCTGGTTTAGGCCTTGTCTTGAATTATTTCCAGGTTTAGTCTATTTCCAATACTGATGGAGGCGTTGTAAAACATCTTTGTATGGTATATTTGAATGAGGATTATCTAAATGGAACAGTTTTTTACTTAGTTTGATGATTATTTATATCAAGAGCTAGTTCCATTACCACTCCATTTTACTTTTACTTCACTAGACATATCTATACTTTCTACTCCACTACATTTTTGGACTGAGCTGAAAAGTACAAGTACTTTTTATTATTGTTTGAGAGAAGCCTGAGGGGTTTATTTTTTAACACATTTGTAGTTTGAGGAAACAAAAATATACAACTAAACAGCTAAAAAAACTAACTGATTAATTTTCTGTTGAACAAAATTCAGTACAAATCTTTATCAAAACCACTACATCTGAAGTCTTATAAGACCTCAAAACCACAAAATACTTACTTTTTACTCTTTAAGTACATTTTTGATTTTTTCATGTCATACTATTATTTTTCCTTGAGTATTTTTTGCTCTAAAAAAGTATCTGCACTTTAACTTAATTAGCAAAATCAAGGACTTCTTCCACCACTGCAGTTTTGTGATTAATTGATGTAAAGTAAGAATTCCTTTCATAGAGTTTATTTACATTATTTCAGCTTGAACCAATAGTACAAACTTGTATCTCATGTGTTCTACGTCAAATTTCTGTACACTCACATAAAACATGAATTCATCTCCAATGGAGTTTCTATATGAGTGGTCTATATCTTACCTTGATGACCAGGTATCGAGGTGGGTCTCTGGCCATTCTGGTAAACTCACTTGCCAGTTCTTTGAATGTGGGTCTGATATTCTCATCGATCATCCAGCCTGGTTGGAGACAAGACAAATACATAGTTATAATTTTATAGTTAAAAGTCCTATGTGAGGCAAAAATTTACTCTTTTGGTGTTTAAGCCATGTTCTAATACTGTTGCCTCCTCAAAAACATACCTGGAGTTGTGTTTTGTTTCATTCACACATGTTTGAGTAATTCTCCATTATTAGACTGTCTACATCTCAAAGCTCAAAATACTCTGTTCCACCTTGAGGTCATGTAGTGGTAGTTTTGAAGTTAACAGCTATATTTTACCTTAAGTTAGATTGGCAGTTCCTTGCCTGAAATCATCCAAATGATTCTTGTGAAGTTGTATGGAGTTTAAAAACACAGTGGAGCACTTCCTGTACCACATGACATCACAAGGAGGTACAGGCTTTGGTTTTATGTGTTAAATATGAGTGAATGAAAAAACACAACTCCAAGTATGTTTGAGATGAGGAAACATCATTATAACATAGATCAGAAAGTAGCGTAATATGGTCCCTTTAAAATTTACAAATGAACTCTGCGACTATGAAGTAATATTAAAGTAAAAATAACCCTCACATTTAACCATGACCATGTAAACGTCGATGGTGCAGATTTGGGGCTGTGAAAGTCTCTCTCCTTTCTCCAGGAGGTCGGGCACTTCCTGTGGGCGCATGTTTGTGTACGGCTCCACCCCATAAGACATCATCTCCCAGATTGTCACACCTGGATCAGGGACACACAAAGAGTGAGAAAAATGCATTATGCATTAATTCATTCATTCATTTACAGCAGCGGTTCTCAAAGTTTTCACACTTATCACCTAACAGGTCTCAAACAGGACACAATGACTGCTGTTGTTTTAAACAAAAAACAGCCCAAAGCGTGGCAAAAAGTGTCACGCTTTGGGCGTTAGATAGACTGCTTGAATATCTCCCTTTTAAACTTTTATACTCACACCTGCTCCTTTTTAATGTTTAAACTGATTTATGTAGGCGTTTTTTGTTTTTGTTTTTGTTTGTTTGTTTGTTTGTATTTCTGTATTTTAATCAGGGTACCCATGAAAAAGGAGAGTTTGGGTTCTCTCTTTGGACTCTCCCTGTATAAATAAACATAAATGAAAAATTAAACAGTCTATGCTCTAAAAACTGATTAATAAGAATGCAGTAAATCTCACCGTAGCTCCAGACGTCACTTTGGTGTGTGTATCTACGAAACAAGATGCTCTCTAAGGCCATCCATTTGATCGGAGTCTAAAAAGAAAAAAACATGCTTTAAAACACTGTCATCATTTTGTCTTTTACATAGAAAACAGGACATTATTTGACTTTTTGAAGAATATTTTCACTAGCTTCAAGATATATCCTTCTTTATTTTTTCTGTTAAGATTTTAATTCCCCTCACCTTAGCCTCGTTGTAGTAGAACTTTTTGTCATCGGGATATACCAGGTCGGCCACTCCGTAGTCTGAGATTTGAGCAGTGTAGTTGTTTCGCAGCAGCACATTTCGAGCTGCCAGGTTTCTGTGTACCATCCTGTTCTCCTCCAGGTAGTACATGCCCTGAGAGGCATAAGCACACATAATCGCACTGTTAGCCAAAACTTTTGTAGAAGTTATGTAGAGTTAACAGAGTTATGTAGAGACCACTAATACTTTGAGCTCTCCATTCAACCACTATTACTATTATGCCTACTACTACGACTACTCTTGTCATGATGACTTCTATTGTTATAACTACTCCTCCTCCTAGTCCTCTTACAAGTATTGGTACAAGTACTGGTACTTCTCCTACTTGTCGTGACAGCTACTTGTAGACCTACTGATGCTAGTATTACCATTATAGTGATATCTTAATTACTAAAACTTTGTATAGTAGCAAAATATTGACTAGCAAAAGTAAAAAGTGTTGGCTGTAATCACAGATAAATAGTAACTCATTACTCATTAAATTGACCCAGTTTTGCGTCCCATGCCTTCCTCACCTTGGCAATCTGCACACACCAGTTGAGCAGCCTCTGTGGGGTGAGTTTGTTCCTGTGTTTTCGGACGTGCTCGAGCAGAGAGCCCTGAGAGCTGAGCTGAGTCACGAGCTGCAGACTCTCCCCGGGGCAGATACCCAGGATACGGACCACATTTACGTGGTCCAGACTCCCCATCACCATCATGTGCTGTAGAGAGGAGACAATATGTGTTAGCATTAGGGTCTGAAGAGTTGCTTATGTTTCATTACTATACACAATTCATATCAGATATATCACCAAATTATAGTTTTATAGGTGGCTGGTAAAGAGCAAATATATTTATTAAATATTCAGAATGAATTATACTTCTTTGAGTATTTTTCCATATAAAACTTTTAAGTAACAGTACACTTCTTTACTTGATCCCAGTCTTTCACCTGTTGTTGAAAGAGCATGGTAAATGTCTATAATAATAATTGCAAGAAAAATAAAATTAATTATTATTATAATTATTGTGCTTAATTTACTTCTGTACTGTCTAAAAAAAAACACATTTATCAAATTAAATTGGTCTTTCCCTGGTGATGTGAAATTGACTAAGATTCAGATGTACCTATGACCCCAGTAGAGGGCGCTAGTGTTGTCCTGCATGTTGCTTGATTTACAAAGAACCCTCCTTTTCATAGAACATTATAACTTCTTCGTACTCTCTACTACTGAAGCTGCTACTTCTTGAAGTATACTACAACTATTACTTCTACTAACAACAGCTACACTTGTCATGACAACTACTACTGTTATGAATACTGCTACTCCTCCCACTTGTAGACCACTATATCTACTACAACTTATAACAGTAGTAAGAGTACTAGTCTACAACTAAGAGTAGTTGTAGAATTAGTAGTAGTAGTTTTAGTTGTAGTAGTAGGCATAACAGTAGTAGAAAAGTGCTAGTAGTTGTGTATAAAGGTAGTATGATTACTAATACTCCTCCTACCAGTAGACCTACCAACTAGAGACAGACCAATATATCAGTGGCCAATATTTGCACTTTTTAGCATATTGGCTATTGGTCTTAAATCTCTAGCTCAAGCCGATATTTTGTTTTGGCTGACCTGCTGCCTAAAGGGTACACACAGTTTTATTTTAACAGTTTAATGCAAATAGATAACTTCTCAAAATGTGACTAAGTAGCCCTCTTCAATACTGGTGGAAAAAAGGGGACTGTAGGTGAGGATAATTTAGTGAAAATTATCAAAATCAGCCCTACATATCAGCCCAAAAATATCAGCAGATCTTATCTTATCTGGGGTGCTCTGGAAAACACATCTACTACAATGTATACCTTTATGGCTACTACTGCTGAAGCTGCTACTACTTAAAGTAAATGAAAACTACTCCTTCTACTAACAGCAGCAGTACTGTTTTTGTGTGTGGCCAGTCAGTAAATGTTTGTATGGGATGTTTCATTACATCTGTGAGTTCAGAAAAAGTCTGTCGCCCCGTTCGGTCGTTAATTGTTTTTATGGCCACAGGAAGTTTCACTGTTTCCCCCTCAGGAATCCATACGCCCTGAAAGAAAGATGACAAACACTTAATATCTCTAATAAGGCGACAAAATTAATCACAACTGAATCAAGAACACAATTCAAACGGGAGCAATCAGTGAATTACAAAGAAACAAAAAAGCCCATCTTTATTTAGCAAGTGTTTATCACACTTGCAAAATCATCGCATCAAACCTGGGATTAAATCAGGACTAAATCTGGAGCTAAATCTGGACCAGACCAGGACTAAACTGGGACTAGAACAGGTCCACATTTTAAGTTAAACTGTACTAAAAAAGGATATAAATTGCAAACCCCAATCACAATAATATTCACAAAATTAGAAAATTTCCAGAATTATTCGCCTTTATGACAGACAGATAGAGAGTGAGTCTTACCTTATGGACAGTTCCAAAGACTCCATTTCCCAGAGGTTTGATTTTCCTGAGTTCAGACGGCTTCAAAATCCGGGCACAAACTTTGGGTCCTTTCTCTCCGGGGTCAAGCGGCTCAAATCTCTGAAACAAAAACACAAAACATATTAAAAAACAATCATTCTGAATTGCTTCTGGTTTGACCCTGGTTTGACCCCTATTGACCCCTGACCTCTCCATTCTCCATGTATCTTCTCATGGCCCTTTTGCGGCGGATAGCGAGACCTCTGCGATACAAAAGCGTGAGAGCGAAGATGCATATGCCGACGACCAGGATCGCGATGACCCCCAGGACGATTGCAACGACGTTCAGACTGGAGAGAGGAAATAGCTGAGTTTTTTTCATTTGTACATTAACTTTTGCTTCAGTAAAACATTGTAGATGTTCAAAAGAGACACTTTCTAAGACAACCAGATCTAAAATGTCTCTAAAAGAACAAAACTAGGCCTAAACAAAGACTGGATCAGTATAAAAAGGACTAAACATCTTCTAGTAGGCATAAGTTAGGACAAAACAATTGTGTAACTCCATAGGCTCCATGGTGGAACATAAAAAAGTAAAAATAGTAAAGTACTGTACGTAAGTGAACATTTTAGATATCTGTGTTTTACTTAAGTACATTTTAAAGTGGATACTTTTTACTTCCACTTCACTAAGTGAACTGAAAAGTAAAAGTATTTTTTATTATTGTCTGAGACCTGCTGAAAAGGCTGAGAGTTTATTTTTTAAAACATTCATAATTTAAGCAAACAAAAATATACACATAAAAACAGCTAGAAAAAACTATTGATTCGTTGTTTCTACTTAACAAAATTAATACATTTGATGCTTTATTAGATCTCAAAATCTGTGCAAAATACTTTTACTTTTTACTCTTTAAGTACAATTTTAAACAAGTACTTAAATGTGTTTACTTAAGTAGATTTTTTCATGTGATATTTTGACTTTTACGTGAGCATTTTCTTGCTCTGGTATTGATACTTTTACTTAAGTAACAAATTGAGTACTTAGTCAGGCATAGTTTCAAACTATGCAACCATCTTAAATCGAATATTATTGGCTAAAACGTGTTTCATAAAAAGATAAAAACTGTTGATTACCTGGCCACCCCAATACAATCGTGGAGTCCTGGGCCTGAACATCTGCAAAGACAAAAATATATGTTTAATTTCCTATAATGTTCCACTCTCATTAATTTCCTTCTTGCCCAGTGTTCTCACCCCTGGGTGCAGTTGGAGTGGCAGGGCTCACAGCTGCCTTGCTTATTGGGGTATTTGAAGATGACACCCTCTCCGGCCATCAGCCCCTGAGGGCAGGAGGGGACGCAGTGAGGGCCGTCCTGAAAGTTTGCACAGGACACGCACTGGTCTGCCCCCTACAGATAAAGAACATAATTAAGGAAATTAAAGAAATGGAAGAAGTGGAGAAGAGAGATGTCTGGCAACACTAATGCACATGAGTTAGTGAGGCCCCAAGACAATTCCCACAATTTATGTTAATGCAAATTAAATTCAGTTGCTTTTGTCTGTAAAAATGAAATATAAAACTTTAATTCTAAACTAATGTAGTCCTTATTTAGGCTGTATCTTATTTATTTAGCCTAATTCCAAGCTAAGTTATCACTAACACTAGGGGCACTATAGGGCTTTGTGCACTATTGGATGGGAAACTTGGAATAAATAAATAAATGATAAAAATGAATATGGCATACACGCAAAATTAACAGTTTATCCTTCCAGTATATTTTATACACAGACGTTGTTACCCACTAGGGGGCAGCAGAGCACAAAGCATGCCATAATAGAAGATGCATTCCCCTTGTTGCTAGTATATGTTAATATACAGTAACAGTTAATATATGTTAATATGAATATTTTGTGATATGTTAGGGTTTTGACTGACTAGCACATGGATTTTTTTTTTTATAATTTTGCATTTTGTATTGTCTTGAGTAACTTCTGAACCAAAAGAGAAGGCAAAACAGTCAGCATTGTCACATTTAAAGAACCAAACACAGTAGTATGAAGATATTTGCTACATTATAGACTACAGATTTTCTAAATGGTGTGATTTTGTATAATTTTAATTGAATTTTAGTTGAAAAACTCTCGTCTAGGCCATCATCAGCTCACCGGTCCGAAGCAGGTGTTTTTCCCTTCCTGCACTTTACACTCAGAGTGACAGGGAAGACACTCCCCAGACGCACTCGCAAACTCACGACGCTCTCTGGAGAAAAACACAGACAGAAATAACCTTACAACAAAGAACTGACTCAAAAAATATAATAATATATATATGTATATATATATATATATATATATATATATATATATATATATATATATATATATATATATATATATATATATATATATATATATATATATATATATATATATATATTATATATAAAGAAAACTACTGAAGGCCGGCTATATACAAAGAAACTGAAGGCCGGCTTTCCCAACCCAGTCCCAACACAAGGAACATAACAAGATAAGTGTCTGTGTACAGTGGTGTGTCAACGTGTGTGAATGGGTGAGTGGTTCCTTGATGTAAAACGCTTTGAGTGTCTTGAAGGTGGAAAAGTGCCATATAAAAATGTGACCTGCTCCTGTCTAATTCAAACAGCGGGTGTCTGTTTTTAATTGCTGAAATTAACATATGAAATGCATTACAGTACTCAATTTGATCAGTTTTTAACATTTTAAAATGTATTTAAATCATGCATTATTACTATGAGCCTTACAAATACTAAGGTGTGATGTCATCTGAACACTACACCTTTAATACAAACAAGTGAAATGATAAGTTAAAGATAAGAGTTCATGTTAAATGTGTAACTGACAAGGAAGAAAACTAATTAAACATTAAATAAAAGTGACTTGAGCTATATATGAGAAAAATGTGTAGAAAGTAGTCAGAAATATTTGAGAAAAATATTAACAAATTCAGATTCAAAAACAAGAAACTGATCAATCAAAGAGACAAATGATATTCAGAATTTACACTACAGGATGTTTTATGTTATTTTTGCTTTATTCATTGGTAAAAAAATTTGTAAATACATTCCATCTCGTTAGATGAAGTATTAGTAAAAAGACAGTTTGCAATATATATTTTCAGTTGATACTGTTCAAAAATATAGTGTAACCATGGAGATGTTATTGCTTTTCCTGGAATGTTCCACAGTTTGGCATTAAACTTATTAAACTCCATGCAGATGAGTCAGAAGCTGACACACTCACACTAAGAATGCAAGTTTTTTATAGTATAGTATTTTTAAAGGTCCTATATTATGCTAAATTGACGTTGTGACCTCATTAAAAACATACCTGGAGTTGTGTTTTATTTCATTCACACATGTTTGCGTAACCCTTTATTATTATTAGTCTGTCTACATCTCCAAAGCTCAAAATGCTCTGTTCCACCTTGTGATGTTATGAAGAAGTAATTTTCAAGTTAACAGCTGCCTTTTATCTTTTGTTAATAGAGATTGTAATTCCAGGGTTGAAATCATCCAAATGATTCTAGTGAAAGTGTATGGAGTTTAAAAACACAGTGAAGCACTTCCTGTATTACCACATGATATCACAAGGTGAAACTGAGTGTTTTCCATTTGAGAGAATAACCCAGCCTAAATAAGCAGGGTTTGTGTGATAAACATGTGAATGAAACAAAATACAAGTCCAGGTATTTTTGTGACGAGGAATCAACATTATAACATAGATCAGAAAATAGCGCAGTATGTGTCCTTTAAGCAATAAAAACACTATCAGTTTAATAAATGCAAGACGGATAAGTTACACAGTGAACCTTTAGTTTAAATATGTAATGTCAATGTACAAAGATAACACATGTATGCACTTTAATACACCTCTAAATCAAATAGTGTCAGTGATGATTCAGGGACAGCTCATTGATATGGTATTGATAAGTTGTAGGTGTATTTGTGTATCTTTGGACTGACCCAGACAGAAACATGCACTCCGACACGCAGGTCCCTCCACGGCTGTAGTTTCTGCAGGACACACACTGATCAGGACCAGGGCCCCAGCACCCATCAGAGCACAGGGGGTCGCAGACGTGTCCCTCCATGGCTACAAAGAAATATATGAACAACAGTATGGTTAGAGAGGAGTAAATAGGAGTGCGCATGCTGGTTCAAGTTGTTATAGATCTCTGGAGACTTTGCTATTCTTGGGACGATGACCAGTAAGGCTTCACTAACCATGCTCGAGAAAACTTGCTCAAAATGAATTCTTGTGTGCTTTAAGCCATGTTATAACGCTGTTACCGCATCAAAAATGTACCCGGAGTTGTGTTTTGTTTCATCGTCCCCGGCAATCTGTAAAAATTCTGATACTTAATAATCCTTCCCACTGACCACATGTCTCCTGGGGACAGTTGTCCTTGATGTCGATCTGCTTTTGTCTCTTCTTGATGTTGCTGTTGAAAATACGGTTCCAGTTGAGGCTGTGATGATAACACAGCTGTTTGTTTCCTGTGATGTAAACGCTGCCATCGTTAATCCTCCGAAGAGACCGCAGCCCCAGTGATGTGAGAGAAGGGATCTTCATCACCATCAGAGAGTAGCTCCTGCAGGGTGGAGAGGAGGAAAAGTATATAAATGTGTTGTTATTATGGAGTGGATGTTAAAATAACTGTGAAATCAAATCAAAGAGCACATGACAGGTTTTTATTTTTTTCTAATTATGACTTGGTTTGGTGGTGTAGTACCTGTGATAAATATTTATAATTGTTTTATTATGAGTCAAGCATCAATTTGTGAAAAAAAAGTTGAAATTAAAAGTTGAAAAATATAGGAAATCGCTGCAAGTTCTAAGAAGACATTTTTCAGAGAGTTTAAACATTCATTTAACAAAATAAAGGTGTCATTACCTATTAATTATAACTATTGTGGACTTTGGCCCTTGTTCCTCTATAGTTGCTTGGGAACATTTATGACATTACCTCGGTCACCTCTGCTGCCCTTGTGTAATCAGGACACGCAGTTATTAATTTCACCAAAGTGTAAAAACTAGATCCTTGTTATCTTAGTGAGGAGTAGTCAAACCTGTAATATACATAGGTTAAAACCAAGGTCACTCTTCTAGATACAGAGTCTGTTAAAGCAAATGGACACAGGTATTTTTAAACTTTAAAAACACCTGCAATGTAATAAAGGTAGATAGGTCTGCAGTTTGTCCATGACCTTTAAGCCTTTACCCATCGATCTCAAATAGCTCACTAATCAATGAACTCCAATATGCCTCTAGTATCCTCATAATAGTACTGTGTCTTCCCATTATTTTCTGCAATGGTATGAGTGTAACTATATATTCCTTTATCCAGGGGCTTCTCCACCTGTTTGTCCCAGGGCAACTGTGAGTAAATTGGGTCTTCAACTTGGGTCGTAACAACTATGACCTACATCTACCAATCAATATGTTTGCAATCACGATCGCAATTGAAATTACTATGCAAACTTTGACACTAACATTATAAATGTGGTCATGTAAAAATATTTCTGAGTACTTTTAAATGCTGATGCGCCTAATACAATTCCTGATATAACTCGAAATGATTCAATATGTTATCTGTATATGTGTTTTTTGTTAACTTTGATGTGAAGCACTTGAGTCAGTTGTAGGTGTTTTAAATGCGCTATATAAATAAATTTGAATTCAACTGAATAGCAGGAAGTGAATGCATGAAGAAGTCAAACCTAAAAAACTTGATTCATCACACTGTGTAACAAAAAGCGGTAAAGACAATATTGAAAAAATATTGTACCTTTTGCTGCTCATTGGTCTGGATGGCGACACAAACATAGAAAAGATAGAAAAACATAATAGTCAATCAGATATGAGAAATATCATTGAAGTTAAAAATGTCCAAGGCCAAACACACTAGCAACACTGTTAAATCAAATAGAAAAAAAAGTTGTTTACTTGTAGAGACTTCGTCCTTCAATTGTCTCGAGGTTTGAGAAGACGGACAGATCAGACATGCTCTCCGGCCATGACTGGATACTCAAAATGTCTGAAAATTAAAATTGAGTTGTCAATATACAGTAACTCAGTTGGTAGTGTTGTTTCCACTGATCTCAAAGTTAGCAGTTTGAATCCTGCTCTCCAGATAAATGTCATTGGTTTAGAGTCATTGGTTTAGAGGTCTGATCCATTGACCCACAGGTTGGCAATGTGATTCCAACTCCCACAGGTGAATGCTGTCATTGTGTCCTTGAGCAAGACGCTTAACCCACCTCGTCCCAGTGTCTATGTACACAGGTATATGAATGTGTATGTGAATGGGTGAGTGGTTCCTTGATGTAAAGTGCTTTGAGTGACTTGAAGGTGGAAAATCACAATATAAAAATGTGACCTTTTTATAATTTAAGTGACAGTAACGTTTACAAAATAATGTAATGTATGAAATAGATACCTGTAATTTCTCGAACAGTGTTGAAGATTTTTAGCTTCTCTGGATCAAGTGGTGGGACTTTATTGAAATCATCACTACACAAAAACAGTAAAATATAAAAATTACATCAACGTGAATATAACTTCCTTATAATGAAGTGGTTAGAGATTCAACACTTCACTTTGACACCAAATCAGGGAAGGGCATCTGGCATAACAAACATAGACAAGCTTTTTATATTTAGCCTGTATAACTCATGAGGGAAATGTCAAATAAAATCTTACCACTTCTAGCCAAAAATCTTCAAATTTGGTTAACGGCCATGTGAGTTCCAGGATTATACAATTTTCTATAAAATGTTCAAGGTGTGATCATAATTACCCAGATAAAGTGGCAAATTTGAAATACATCAATTGTACTGTTAAGATTCTTAACATTCCCAGATTTAAATAGACCCAATAGAGCATTATGAGTATATGCAGTCAGGGGAGTAGACACAGCGGGCCAAAGGGGTCTGTTGTCTTGGGCTCAGAACTGGACATTCATCCAATTAATTTACAAGAGAGGAGGTCCCATGATACTACTAGTTTTAAGTCTCACCCTTTGATTCCAGTGACCAGGAAGTGCAAACTGCCCTGGATCTTGGTGCAGTTTATGAAGCTGTCGATGTTGAAGGCGTCCACAGTTTGTCGATCTGGAGTCCCCGTGCCGTGACAAGCTAAAGATGTAAAAAAATATATGATTTTTTGATTCATACATACATTAATTCAGTGTATCTCAAACTGTGTGTCCTACTCCTTCAGATGATTTACCAGGCAAGTAATTAGTTGTACCTTTTGGACAGAGGCCAGCGCAGGGTTGGCATCTCTTGACAGCTTTTCAGTTTGTGGGTTTGGCTGGGTTAGAGTTCACTAAATCCACTTTTTTGTCCTTCTTTGGGTTTTTTCTTGTTAATAATTAAAGTGGAAATTATGTAGTCCACTTTTAGACCTGGTTTAGCGCTAGATTAGATCTTGAGTAATCCTAGACATGATATAGCTCTGGTGGTACTCTGAAAGCCAAATCTTGTCTTTATTGGCAATTTGTGTGAAAAGTTTGAGAGCCACTGGATTAATTGATTTCACGTAAGACTAATGATCTTATGTGGAAGATGTGGAGGAAGTGTCTGAGGTGATGGATGTCAGAGGAAAATGGATGGACTAACTACTTGTAATATTATCAGCACAGGGTTGTGTGTCTTTATTTATGATGACAGCCATTCCATTGAGTAGTTTTCATTTGTTTTGGTTTAGCTGCATTTCAATTATTGGGTTATCATTTAAAATGCAGTCACATTGCAGTATTTCTCCATTTGGGTTCTATAGGACTCACTTCCCCGCAGCTATATCTACTAAAATGCTATGAAGAAACATTGTGTTCTGTTGCACCATACCGCCGAAGCAAGTTCTTAGTGTGTGGATTTTTCTTCAGTGACAATGACAATAAAACATCTTCTGATTCTAAAGCTGTAATTAGTTTGCCTGGGATCCAGAACACACACTTCTTCAGTACTTTACAAAGATGTGAGTCTGGTGACTGGTCATCTCACCATTTCCAAATAGGCATGATTGACAGGTGGATTAGCTAATCAGGGACATGCATGGTCCGTCCATATTAGAAAAAAATAAAGGAAAAAAAATATATCACAGGGGGCTGAAAAACATGTAGATTTCTGCAGAATCATTGAGCAAAAAACTAAACTCTGTTAATCTAAGGTGAGATACATTAAGTTTTATTTGTAAATCATAGGTGACTAATGAGCTCCTTCGTTTCACTGAAAAAAAAAGAATCTATCGTATGATCATGTTTGAACGAGCTTGAGACTCAATGGAGGACGTGAGGACCAGACATATTAATCTGTATAAAAAATACAGTGAGCATTATGGATTTACCAGGCAAGTAATTAGTTGTACCTTTTGGACAGAGGCCAGCGCAGGGTTGGCATCTCTTGACTCCGTTCTTCTCGACCTCCATCGTTCCGGGAGGACAGCTCACCACACACGAGCTCCCATCCACAACAAGGTTTGCTACAATCAAACATATGTGAGTGATGACCAAAAAGTCAAGTCAATGAGTCAAGAAATCTCCCATTAACCCCCCAATAACATCACATTGCATTATATAGTCTATGATTAATCCTCCAGTTCGTATTAAAGGTATGGTGACTTATTAAATACACCCATCTGAATAACTGTATTGATCAGCAGTTTGTGCTTTAAATATATTTCAGTATGCAGTAAAAAAATTTTTTACTGCATATTATTTTTCTTTTTTTAATTTTAATTTTATTTATTTATTTATTTTGAGATGAAATTAATTAAATCCCACCCCTGTCCTCCATTAGAACATAAATTAAATGCATTGTTCAAGCTTACTTTTCAAATGCTCTTTAATAACATTATGACTGACAGAAAGTGACAACCCCAGAAGTTACATCAAACAGCAAAAACACCTGCACAAAAACAACACTTACAACTATAACCTACTAACTGAATACACTCACTTGGGCACTGGGTGACACAGATTGAGCCATACTGGTACTTGGCGTTAGGATTGGCCTCCATCCTGAATGTGTTTTTGTTGTAGAGCAAAGCCTGAGGACACTCTCGCACACAAGACCCAGAGTTGTTGAACCTCCTACAGGCCTGTCGAAGAAGCACAAGCAGGTTCAGTTATAAACCCACGCTATCGTTTTATTGTAAATCATCATGTGGTCTTACACCATTTCTGCCACCGATCAGGGCAATCAACTATTTTGTTTGGGTTTTTTTTGGTATATTTTTCAGTATTGATACCTGTTCAAATGAATCTAGTTTCAATACTAGTTTTAAATGGGTGAGGAAGTGCAATACAACCTAGCCCACTATATATAAATATATATTAAAAAACAAAAAACAAAACCCTAATGAACAAGACTAAGAGTTCATTTGCAAAAACAGATATCTCCATTTTGAAAAATTGATTAAAAAAACATTTCTCTTTTAGTTACCACTGACAACGTTTATTACCTATGAATATAACGCCCAGTGGATTTCATCAAGGAGAGATAGAATAATATTTAAATTGCAGGAAAATACATTTGGCTTTTGAAACCAATACTATACAGTAAATAGCCACTTTCTTTTTATATAGCGCTTTTCCACATTCCAGGCACTCAAAGCGCTTTAAATTGAGGAACGAGGGGTGTGTTAAGTGCCTTGCCCAAGGGCACAATGACAGCATTTATCTGTGGGCGCTGAAACTGCACGGCCAACCTGTGGGTTATGGACCTGACAGCTCCCCAAAACACTCTACCAGCTGAACCTATGTCGCCCCAATAGCTAGTATACAAACCATATTTGCTGTCAAGATCGGTAGATTTGTGCAAAACAATATAACCCAAATGACGATGGCAGCACCCACGGCTTCTGGAATAAGGTGAATATGAGTGGTATTTAGTTGTATATAAATGTATTTTGACTCACAAAGCAGTCTGTGTCCAGGGGCCCGGTGCATCCTCCCGCACACTCATTATGACAACACTCACTCGGACTGCGCCCAAAACAGCGGCCGTTACACTGCGGAGCGCACACCGTTTTCGTCACTGAAACATAAGAAGAACATGAGAACATAGAATTTATAATGAGCAGTAGCCACCAAAGATATATCCATGGGTTTCAGAATGATGAACAGAATAGCTTAAACTACATATTTTATCTTTTGAATGGAAAAGTCTTTTATTACTAAAACAACACACGGACAACATATGTAGCCCATATTGCAAATACTGTTAGCTGAAGGGCTATGGAAACTTTTTGATACATATAAATAAATTTAATTTGCCAGCATACAATTGCCCATGTGTCCTTTCAAAACACTTGTAAAAAAAATACATTAAATAAATAAAAGCAAATCTCTAAAACATGCTACAAATGCTAACTGGTATGTGTTAGCTGAAGCACCTACTTTATGAATAAATAACATGTATTTTGTCATCAAACTTTCTTCTTTTTGTATCTTTACTCACAGATCTGGCATTGGTCACTCCCTGGACCCCAACAGGCGACTTCACCACAGGCTTCATGACACGACTCTGAGAGGTAAACATTAAACATTAGCTTAGATTAGCATGTGGTCGCTAACTAAGTAGCTTATTGCTTTATCTGTGTACAATGTATGTATAGTCTAATTACCTAAGAGCTTACATAAAATATTATAAGTTTATATGTATGTAATAGTAAAATTAGTTTAGCAGGAAACATAAAGCCAACTTTATCGTCAAATAGTAGCATATAGGCTAGGGTGACCAGACATCGCTATTTACCCGGGACAGTCTCCATTTTGAGCCCTGTGTTCCCTATCCTAGCAGATTTACCTAAAACCTTTGGTTTGTCCCAGTTTCATCCAGGAAGTTTTATGTTTTTAACCAATTTGATCCCTGCCAATGGTAAAAATGGGAATATATTGTCATTTTTTTTGGCTAAAATACAGAAAACTATGCTTGAAAATAATGCACCAAAGAAGTCCCTCAGATTTTGACTGACACAAGTGAATCGAGAATGTTACGTGCTCTTTTTACAGTTGTATTTATACCAACCATCTCAACCCGGGTGTGTCCCAATTTTGAATTATAAAAATGTAGTCACCTTAATAAAGGCCTACCCTTCTGTGTACGCTAGATTGCATTGAGATTGCCAGAAGGGATCAAAAATACTTGTTCGGAGGCAATAAAGGAATTTTGGACAGTATTTAGTAGAGTAAGCTACAGTTAGAAAAACATGGCGTGGTTTCCAACATCCTGACAAACTGAAGCGCGCATGAACCAAAAGACACCCCAGTTTTCATCTATAGGTCTGGGCACCGTGTATTTTCAATTGCGAGGTAAATCTGGTGCCTTGGAGGTCTGGAGGTCTAGCTGTTTTTTTTACACTTAATTCTGGGCCCATTGTCCTGGATCATGATTAATTAATATAGAGTAAGCTACTTTTAGAAACAACTGGCTTCTCAGATGACATTTTCAGATCTCTGGACTAATTGAACTGCCCACAAAGAAGAAGACAGCCAAGCTTCCCTTCAGGTCTGGACACCATTTATTTCTGATTGCAATATAGATTGACTGCCTTGGTGGAGTTTTTAGTTAATCAAATGTTAACAGTCAACCAGCTGAATAGCCAAAAAACCATAAGACACCCAAGTTTACATCTATAGGTCTGGGCACCATGTATTTACGATTGCGAGACAGCTCCATGGTGGAAGTCTAGCTGTTTTTTTGTTTTTTTTCCACTTACTTTCCGGCCCATTATCCTGGATCATGATGTGGGTGCTTCCATCCTTCACTATGTCAAGCCAGTTCACCTTCGGAGCGTAACTCAGGTATTTGTTTTGGATAATTTTCACCCCTCCCTCGAGGATCTCTGTGGGAGACATAGGACAAATCGTGAGCATAATTGAGCAAGTCTAAACAGGCCTATGATTCATTCTGGTAAAGTGTTGGTATTTACTACGACTTTTACAAATCCGTATTGTGTATCATTGACGGTTGGAGAGTGGATGTAGACTTTTCATATCTCAGGAGGGAGTGTTTCAAGTGTGTGGGTGGAAAGGCAGTTAAGACTACTTCTCATGAGGTTTTTTGTATGTATATATGGTTTATCAGGTCGTATTTCATTTTATTTGAAAATTTACTGTTAAAACAAGTCTCTTATGAATGTAATAATTGTGTTTGTAGTATTTTTAAAGATTAACCCAGTATTTTAGATTGACACATGTTAAGCTCCTATTCAGTTTCCGGTTATTTGCCGCCATTTTGAGGATGGCTGAACATTCAAAAGATTGAATTAATTAATTTTAATTGTGAAGTGCCATGACAACGTTTCATCATTCTGAAACCCATGATAGGCCTATATATTTCTGTGTAATCCCTCTGTCGTCCTACAGCATTTTGTCCAGTTGACAGATTTAACTTCAGCTTTGGTTATATTTCTGTTAACCTAAATATAATGTAAAGTCTATGGAAAGTTGTTTTTTCTTACTGAAAAAAATAAAAGTAACATAATTATTGCAACATTATGGAAAGCTCTAAATAATCGAAATAATGGGTTTCAGCAGCTGATTATAGGCATCATTCTGAGTACTTTTGACCATTTAAAATATATAATAATGTCATTTTTTTTTTATTTGTTAGGCGCTATGGCAACTGTGCTAATTTTTCGTCACTCTTAAAGCCATACATGGAATTAAATTAGGGCTGGTTATGATGGAGATGAGTCTGGTGCAATCACATTATGACAAATGACTATGACCGACGCAATAATTTTATGTTGGCTTGGCCGTTGTGAAAAGGAGCAAAGGATCATGGTCTATGTAGTTCAAAATACAATAGGAGCTTAACGACCCATAAAGAGGTTAGGTAGTAAACAAGGGCAGGGCAGTTTCATTCTAAAACTCCTCCCTTATGGGGCAGGACTTATTAAACTAGTAAAGTAGTATAAATCTCTTTCTTTCTTCTCTTTCTTTATTTGTCTGGGACCATGTACAAATGTATTAACCTTACAAAAGAAAAGATGATTTGTACCAGATTTAGCTAATGCTACTTTCCATCTGCAGTCCCTAGGCAGGTGAACACACATTAAAAATACACTGTGTAATCCCTCAGTTGTCCCGGTAGGTTCCATAGAGTGCAAATGTTTCACCACTTGGTTGAGAGGAGAAATGTCTTCACCCTAAAACTTTTGTCCAGTTGACAGAATTGCTACATAACCCCGATCTCAAACCAGTACCATCAATTGATAATGACTTCTGAATAGGAGCCTAAATGTCTAGATGACGACAGCTGAAACTTTCTCTATGTGTAGTTCAGTAATTCACATATGGCTGGGTTTCAGATGACATCACAACATTCTACAGACCAATAATATTTAGTACAGATGGGGGCAGGTAAAATGCACATTGCTAACATTTTGATTTTAGTTGTAATATAGCAAGTTCTTGGGTTTTGTCAATAATAGAAATGATCATGTTCAACATTTGTGCTTATACCTTTTGGATATTTCATGATAAAGTACATGAAATATATCTGCGAGTATGGCATAATCCCATAAACCACCAGTTCAGTTTTCATCCCATTGAAACAGTTTAAACTTGTTCATACCTGTGAGATGCGTGAGTCCGAGCTCCTGCAGCCCGCGGTGTCCATCCTTTTGGTAGTTGACCATCACGGCTAATGCGTACCTGTCCTCGTACAGAGCACTGCCTCGGATCACTCTGAGCTGCTCCAGGGGCAGACGGCTAAACTCATTCAGTGCCAGCAGGATGTAGCCCGTCACCTCACGAATGGACTGTACCAACATAGAAATATCACATTACTGAGTTGTATATAACATTTTGGGGTGTTTTTCTCAGATGACCTGTCAGACCTCTGGAACAATTAAATAGCCCATAAAGTAGAAGACACCCAAGCTTCCACCCAAGGGCACCATATATACTGCCTTTTTTTGGCTTATAAAATGTAAACAGTTTCAAACCTCTCAACCAATCATAGACTGTATAAAAAAGTGGACTAAGGGAGAGTGACGTCACCCATTGTGTCAGTCTAATGAAGCTCATTGAGGCTAGCGGTGAGAGGGGCCAATTTGGAGCCAAGTTCCACATTTGGAATTCTGACCTCGAGTATCATAGCAACCAAAGAGCCAATCAGGAGTGAGGCTGTTGAACGTAATGGCTCTTCCTGCCTGCACCACTGGTTTGGGAGGGGGCGGGCACTTAGCAACGCTGCCAATTAAACCTGTTGCTAATGCTAGTGGGAGCGACCTCAGGGGAAAGAAGGCAGCTGATTTGTCTCTTATTAATGTTCATATCTTGATTTATGGACAAAATATGGAAATAAAAATACCAGTTCTGTTTTGGTCAGGGCATCATATATGTGAAGGGTTTTTTTTTGTCCTATCAAATGTAAACAGTTTCGAGCCTCTCAACCAACTGAATAGGCCAAAAACCATAAGACACCTAAGTTAGCATCTAGGTCCGAGCACCTGTGTATTCATGATTGTGTGGTAGATTCAGTGCCTTGGAGGAGGTCTAGTTGTTGTTTTGGGTTTGTTTTTTTTTAAATATATTGTTCAGATGCAGATTTGTGTTGTGTTGCAGTGGGTCAAAACACAACATACAATTCCCAAATGTCTGATTGTTTCAAATAGATAGTGATCAGCTTGGGTTTTTTTTAATACAGAGGTCAAGGAAGGGGTCAGGAAATCCTCTGACAGTAAAAGCATGTGGTTTGGAGCAGAGCAGAGGAAAAAATTTGACTGTGTTTGCATTAAAATGTACTGTCTTGTTAATGTTCATGAAATCAACACTGAAATACATTTTTATTTTGTTTTTTAAAAGACAAAATACAATTACATTTAAAAAATCTCTGAGGCAACCTTAAATGATCGCAAAAAATCTCCACTGGTTTAACATTAGGCTAACTGTAAATTCTATGAGGTATGACAACACAATCTTCAGCTCTATAGAGATGTTATTTTAAAATAATAAGGCTTAAATGTAGGTATTTTAAACTGTGGATGATGGATGAATTTTGTATTTAAATTTTTTAAGTAAAAGTACAGAGGTAAAGAGTTAAAAAAGTACCTGTTTAAAAATGTACTTTAAGAGTACAAAGTAAAAGTATTTTACACAAGTGCTGTTAAAGTGTTAAATGTAGTGATATTTATTTAAAATGATACAGATTTTGGTCAACAGTAGCAATACGAATCAATTCTCATGAATTTGGTTTGAACTCGAAACCTGTTCCCACAAACATGGTAAAAATAGCCCCTCAAAACATATGAAAAATACTTTTTACTTTTCAGTCCTGTTCAAAAATGAAAAGTACAGATACTTGCTCTCACATGTTGTGAAGTAAAAAGTATCCACTCTAAAATTTACTTACGCAAAGTACAAATACCTAAACATTCTACTTACAGTACTTCACTACTTGTACTTCATTACCTTCCACCACTGCTTTTAAATCATGGAAACTATATTTTACTATGTTTTTTTATGTTTTAAAATGTCAAAAAATAAAGTAACTCGACATTGATAGTGTCCTGCTGCTCTTTTAGTTAGTTTGATTCACTTTAGATTTTAGGTTGAATAAAAAAGGTCTGAAATCTGATCTGAGTTGTTGTTGTTGAGCACAGAGGTGTGTTTTTTTGTGTTCTTAGTCACCCTTCACTCAGAGTTCTGATGTAAAGACAGAAGTCGTCAAACCGGAGCTGAATGAACTCATTGTGCAGAGGACAAGACGAGAAGGAATCTGCCATTAATTACTGTTATTGAAATTACTTTACAACACAGAGGCCTATTTATGCACCTGAGTAAAAATGTCTGTTTTCAAAATTGTTGTCTGTGGAGAGGCGAGCACTCTAGACAAAGCGCCATTAGCGCCTCCATAGAGACAAACAGGTGGCAGGCTCCATATGAGAAAAGTTACACAGTGCAGCTTTAAGTTTTTGAGAGATAAGATGTATAGGCTGTTATTATCAAGAGTTTGGGGATTGTACGGTAAAGCAGTGTAAATTTTATTCAACATTCTCATTCAACTGGACTTGCATAAAACTCCTGTAATGGAAACAATGGGACAATGTCTTTGGAATGTATTTTTTGGACAAAAAGCACAGAATGAACCATTTGTCAAAGACTATAGACTACTCAAATTACATATTACGTATCCAAAATACCTTTGCAGTTAATTTGAAGTTGTTTACAAATTATTAAATAGATAACTGATAAAATAGTTTCATTACACAATACTTTTTATTTATACTTGAGTATTATTTTGAAGTAATACCTTCAAAATAAATGAGAAATGATCACTTTGATTGATTGATATTAATGTAGTGTGTTGTCTGCAGTCACCTGTAGAAAGGAAAAGTCCCTGTAATGCTCCATCATGGTGATTTCCAGGTTGCCCATGACAATCTCACAGCCGCTGTAGCGCTCCTTCATCATGTTGAACTGGATATCAGACTTCCCTGTCGTACTCAGGCCGTTCTGTGTCCCCATACAAACTGGAAACTGACAAAATACATATGAATAATACAAAATAATTTGACAAAATGCTGTAAATAGGTCACATCCAAGAATTATTTAGTTATGAAACATTTTATAAAGATTAACAAATTAAAATATATTTTTACACTTTTGGAATGGTTTAAAGTCCTCAAAATGGTGCCTATAACAGAAAACTAAAACCTCAGAAGTCAAAACCTGAGAATACAAAGATTTACTCTGTATTCTCAACCCATTTCACATGACACTTGGCCAGAAAATCTATATATATGTTTCTATGTTTCTTTTTCGTGATTGTGTCCTTGGGTAAGACACATTCAAAGTCTTTCAGTTGGTCTACCCCAGGGCAGCTGTGGAAATGTGTTATTCATCGCATTATTCATTCAATACATATGGTGGTGAGCCATCATGTGCATTTACGATTAATGTGATGTTGGTTTTTACTTTCATCTCACCCTGGCTTAAACAAATACAACACAAGCTACAAAATCCATGCACACATCTGCTCATTAAGACCAAACTTGCAGGAGCATCTTTCAAATCTCTCTCTGTCCTCAGTTTGAATTCTGATTAAAAAAAACGTTTATTTCTTCACTTTGAGACACTGTTTTGTGCTTGGACTGGGTCAATGGGTCCAGTGTAGCGAGACGAAGAGGCAGAGGCTGTATTCGAAGCATGTCCTTCTGAGCGATACGATACAGACATACAGGACTTTGTTTGTAGTGTGTGGGAGGTCAGCCATCACACATTTGTTATTCAAATGTTAGACTTGGGCACAAGGACTGAGCTGGAGGAGGAATGGAAAATATTAAAAGTCAAATCAAGTTTTACATAGACTCTGTAAATATAAATGATTGTGGGTAAAATTCACATGTGGAACTGTGAGATTTCAACATTACAAATCAGAACTATTGCATTCAGATTCTATGGACGATGTCATATTTGTGGATCTTATCAATTAATGCACAAATAAAATGCTCAATCAGTAGTGAACCTGATCTTGCATAGAGATTATTCATGCATGATCTGTAATAGTATTTTTCCTGCCTATCAAATTTATAGAACACTACCACCACCACTACTACTACTACTATTGATACTACTATGTGCATCAACAATAGCCATTTTACCTCCTCACATTTCCATCAAATTGATAGGCCCACAAGCAATCACTACTACTACAACTACTACTACCAGGTCCTTCAACGGAAATTTAGGACCTTCCTTGGGCCCCTAATATAAATTAATAGGGAGAGGGTCCAATACTGGGCCCCTAAGACTCAGAGGCCTTGTTGCCTCAAATCCCCTGACTACTACAACTACTCCTACTACTACTACTACCACTACTTACACCTCTACTATTGGCACTACTACTACCATCCAAGTACAATTACCACCAAAACTACAGCAATACTCCTGCTATAAGTGTGTTTCAGAGTGATGACAAATTAGAACTGTTGCCATAGTGATGAACAGTGTAATTATATCTTTTGAATGGGGAAAAAGTCAGTAAAATGCCGCATATAACAGGAAACTGAATAGACATTTAAATAGAGTTGCTAGAACCTTCATAAACGTAATTCTGATCAATATTTTGAAATGCAATGAGTAATAGTTTAGATAAAGTCTGCAAACAGTGGTGGCACGCAATGAGAGCCAGATTTTAGTAAACAGAGAAATAAATGTAAAAGTATAAAAGTATTGCAGATTATTAACCAAAGTGTGCGTGAGTCTGCTGAGGGTTCTTTTGTCCATAAAGCTGTGATAAGAGGAGCAGGGAGTTCACAAGAAAAGACTTTGTATCAAACCTGTATCAAGGTCCAACTCAGAACCAGAAAAACACTGAGCTGGGCCAAGAATAAAGTCTAGACTATGTAAAGGGAAAATATCAAAATGGGTCAAGAATATAGTTGAATATCCCTCCCTTAAAGAAAACAATATGCCAAAAATTAGACTAAAATAAAAGCTTGTTTTTGTTTTTTTTGTTTTTTTCTTTTTAGTTGGTTGTGTTGTGCATTAAAAAACACACGTCCTAGGTCTGATCGGGCTTGTCTTTCCACAAACCTGACTGTTATTTAGTTTGGAGCAGGGTGTCCTCCTGAAAGGTACATACTGTACCTTTAAAGTATTTATTGAATTTAATTTAATTTGTGAAATATGCTTTAAGTTCACTCGATACATGTGCTCAAAATAAATAAATACATTAAATAAAATAAAATAAAATAAAATAAAATAAAATAAACTGATTTCTTTTCCACAAAATTGTACACATAAAGATAAAAAAAAAAAAAAAAAACCTGATAGAAATAATAAACTGTTAAAACCAAATCTACTACAACTGGTGCTCTATCAACTATTTTTCAACCACTAATGTTCCTATCACCACTACTCACAACCTATATATACTCTCCACTTATACAACTACATCAACCTTGCCTGGAATGTTCCACACTATGGCATTAAACATATGTCTTGCAATTATCAGTTACAGGTGTTTTTTTTATTACCTGGAAAAATGCACTGTCTTATACTGTGTGAGTGCATCACCTCTCCACAGATCAGACCTTCTTGTTTGTCTCCATGGAGATAGGTTTAAAGATATACTGTGGCACATTATAGGCAAAGCAAGAAACTACCACTACTACTAACTAATACCGGGAAAGCTCTCCTTTTTAATTTATATGCGACTTTGTTTTCCACTAAATGTTATATGCAAAAATAATTGTCCCCAAATGTCTAAAATGAACTGACCTTTTCCCATTATTATTCACAATGAGAAATAATTATTAACATATTATTAACTTCTCTGGAGGTATTTTGGATTGGGCATTAGTTTAGTTTTCCTATAAACAGGTGAACCCAGTTTCAGTGGCTGTTTCAAAATGTATGGCACATGACCTCTGTTTTATTACTTTATGAGCTCCTTCCAGTTTGCTTCAGTAAACACAAGGAATGAGGACAAATTTACATGAACAACTTGTTACATTTTCCATCTCAACCAACTTCCTGTTATGCTCCCCTCTCCACCAACGACTGTAGCAGCAGAACTGTCAGCCTCCTCAGCCTCTCCTTTTCACCACCCTCAGTTTCCAGGCCCCAAAGGAGATATTTAAAAAAAATCTGTCATTATGTCCCTTCATTACATTATTGATTTGTCTAGGGCTGAGCATTCAATAGATTTTTTACTTTGTTTGCAATTACACTACTATTCCGATAGTAAATCATAAAAAAGTGTATAACAACGACAACATTAAAAGTGAACTGCGTAACTTTTCTTGTGGTGGGTCCGCAATCTGCTTGTCTCCATGGAAATGTTATTGCTTTGCCTAGAATGTTCCACAATATGGGAGTTAAACTTATCTACATTCATGGAGACAAGCAGGTGGCCCCACTAGACCAAGATACGGGTCAGATCTGTGGAGAGGCAAGGCCATTATTTTTTCAAGATATAGTTTTGGCAATAAAATCCAATCCAATTAAATACAAGATAGAAACGTTTTAGAGCATACTGTGGAATGTTCAACAGTAAAGTTACGCAGTGAAACTTGAAATTGTGTTTCCAAATGACATGCGTATTTTATCCCTCAAAACCTAAATCTAATGTGGTTTTGAAACATTAATAGAAAAAATAAAAAATAAATAAAATAATGCATTTTAAATTATGACCCAAATAGTCATGATTACAATTTTTCACATTATTAAGTAGCCCTACATTTTGCATCTTTTTCCTGATAAAGGTGGCTCTTTCTCCAAATTGTCACAAACTGAACTGACAGCCCTGAGTTTGAAGTTGTGTAATGCTGTTCTTCTGGTTTTGGGGTATGTCTTTGATAGACCCACCTTTAGTCAAGTCCCTGTTATCAGTGACTGTTGACTCAGATCGTTTGAATGGGTTGTTGAGAAATACGCCAACACATATTCTGCACTTTATATGTAAACTCAACCCACACAGGTTGTAAACATGAGGAGAATCCCATTGGCTCTGATTGCAACATGTACTAATACTCATTACTGCTTTAATTTTTGAGTATACTGTAAGATTACTACTACTATTCAAACATGTGCACTCCTTACTGCAATACTGAACTTCTACTACTACTACCTTTGCTGCAAATACTGCTTTACTTATGCTTTTTAAAGGACATATACTATGCAAACTTTACTCTTGTGAACTTTTAGCCATGTCATAATGATGCTACCTCCTTAAAAACAGACCTGGAGATGTGTTTTGTTTCATTCACATATGTTTGAATAACCCTTTATTATTAGTCTGTCTACTTCTCTAAAGCTCAAAACACCCTGTTCCACCTTGTGATGTCATGAAGCAGTAGTTTTCAAGTTAACAGCGACCTTTTATCCTTTGTTAAGTAGAGATTGGTAATTCCAGGGCTGCAATTATCCGTATGATTCTAGTGAAGGTGTCTGGAGTTTAAAAGCACAGTGGAACACTTCCTGTATTGCCACATAACAACAGAGAACAGAGTGTTTTCAGTTTGAGAGAACAACTCAGCCTAAATATGCAGGGTTTGTGTGTTTGTGTGTTAAACATGTGTGAATGAAACAGAACACAACTCCAGGTATGTTTGTGATGAGGAAACAACATATGCCTTCCTGGATTCAATAGTGCTTTACACTGCATTATTCATTCACTTCCTGTCTTCCTACAGCTGCCCTGGGGCTTACAGATGAAAATGTAATGACCAATCTGCACCAAAAGCCCTACCGACCATTAACAATCACATAATCATGTTCACATATACTGAAGGTGAATGTATTGCCCAAGAACACAGTAACAGAATGGAAGTTTATAGCAGCACTGGATCAGGCAGTCTTCTTGTTTATGGGGCGATTGATCCAGTATGACTGTACCACTACTGCTCACTGGCCTCTTCAAACAAGCATGAAGACAGCTGCAGTACATACAGAATCTTGCTGTTTGGGTCCTGACTAGAACCAGGGAGTACTTCACACACATAAGTCCTGTGCTCTGGTCTCTGCACTGGCTCCTGTGGCTCAGAGAATAGATTTTCAAGCAGCTCTGCTTGTGCACAAGTTTCTTCATGGCCTAACACCAAAGTACATCTCCTAAATGTTAGTGCCATATGAACCATCTCACACTCTGAGGACTTCAGGGACTTGATGTAGTCCTGGTTCAGTTCATGGGGAATCAGCGTTTCAATCTTATGCAGCTAAAATCTGGAACAATCTTCTTGAAGATGTGAGGCAGGCCTCTACTTTGACAGAATTTAAATCCATGCTCAACTCAAAACGGTTCTGTTTACCTGTGCATATGACTGAAAGGTTTTTATTCTGCACTCTACTCTTTAATGTTCATTTTAGGTTGATTATTTATGTTTTGATTTGTTTGAATTGCGATTTTAATGTTTTTTCTTATTCTGTGAAGCACTTTGAATTACTTTGTGTATCAATTGTGCTATACAAATAAACTACCTTGCCTGGTTTGAATGATTACCTTCATTATTCATTGTATCTATTACAAGTGTACCACTGACACACCTATAATTACCTCTACTACAAGCACTCAATGGGGCTGCAGGATTTATCGCAGTCAAAATTGGTCACATGGTTAAAATCGACAACACTAAAATGATTTACACCTCATTTCGTCTACAAACTAAATTAAAATATGGTCTGTGTTGCTGTATAAACTTGTTTGGAGTTTATACCTCCACAAACTGGAGGTGAGATTCTTCTTGAATTAAGCAAATATTACCGCTCCAGAATTTGAAAAAAGCACTGGACAGAATGATACTATATAAACAGAAATCAAAAATCAAATTGCACTGCTTGCTTCTTTCTTTTCTTTTTTTTTCAAAATGTGCAGTCCTACTCAACAAAGTTATTACTTCTACTACCACACCTACTCACAAACCGATATTTCTCTATAGAACATCCATTGCCATTGCTACTACTACTACTACTACTACTACTACCACCACCCAATTCACTCATTATTTTAGCATGAGGAGAATTTATACGACCTGCCCACAGACCAGTACCATATTCATATGTGTGGTACCAATGCTACAAAAAACTATTACTTTACTACTACTACTACCACTGCTACTACTGCTACTACTATGGTACAACCTACTCAATAGTTTAGCATGGGGGAATGCTATCTGGCCCATCCACAAACCAATATTTTGTCTATTGGACATGTGTACTAGAATTACTACTTACTACAACTACTATGACCTGCATTACAACTACTACCATCACTACTCCTTCTACTCCTCCTCCTCCTCTTACTACTGCTACGACCATAGAATAACCCACTTATTAGTTTAGCATGAGGGGAATCTATAGGTCTTAAAGTCCTACCCACAAACCAGTATTTCTCAAGAAGACTCATGTGTATTACAACTACTTACTACAACTACTACTACTATCACTATTCCTACTCCTACTACAACTACTACTACTACTGAACAATCTACTTATTAGTTTACCATGAGGGAAATCTATACGGCCTGCCCATAAACCAGTATTTCTCTATAGGACACGTGTACTAGAAATACTACTTACTACAACTACAATCACCTGCAGTACAACTACTACTATTACTGCTACTACTACTATCACCATTGAACAACCTACTTGTCAGTTTAGCATGAGGGGAATCTGTACAGCCTGTGCACAAACCAGTATTTCTCCAACTACAACTACTACCACCATAGAACAACCTACTCATTAGTTTAGCATGAAGGGAAAAAAATACATAAATAACACATGTGTACTACAAGTATTTACTACAACTACTACCACTACTACTACTACTGCTACCACCATAGAATTATCCACTCACTAGTTTAACATGAGAGGAATCTATAGGCCCTGCACACAAACCAGTATTTCTCTATAGGACCCGTGTGGCGGTGATTCTAAGACAAAGGCCTATACATTCACAGCTGCGATATTTGTGAACAGGACGAGTGGGTTTTCTGTCAGCCATAACAGCCTCAGTGTTGGCAGATGGAGGATGGAGCAATGCATACAAAGAGACTATTGCAAAAGAAACAAAACTGAGTTGAGGAATTCAAATTTGTGTAAAGATTGGCCACAGAATGTTACAGATTTAGAGGGATTTTAATCAAAACTTTGTGAGAACAGAATGAAATGTGTAGTAATAATAGTTGCTACACTTATAATATGTATGTAGTTATCTCCTCTGTTCAGATAGATATAAGGCAGTGTCCACCAGGAATATGACCAGAACTGAAGAAGCAGTTTGGTCGAGCAGTGAAATGTTTTGACTCCTACAACTTTTTATCCACTTGAGAGATTTTAATTTTAATTTCACTGTAGTAATCATACAGTAAATTTGCAAAGAAAGTCTAGCAGAAAGTCTTGCAGGTTAAGTTTTAAAAATAGGTTGTGTTCATGTGGCATCAAACTAGGCTACTCTAGAATACCTATAGTTGAAAATAAAGAGGTCAGAGGTCAAAGATCAACAGTAGAAATTGTCGTTTACCCATCAGATTACAAATTTTTTGACCTGGTTTATGATTAATATCTCTGTAATTACCAGGCCTATCATCATGAAACAAAAACTGGCACAAAGTTCAGCATCTTCATAAACAGATTGAGTGTGAAGTGATTTTTTTCACAATAGCTTCAGAAAGTAGTGCCATTTTTAAACCCCAAAAGACGTAATTGTTGTCAGTTGAAAGTACTCTAAGCCATAGGATCTCTAAGGGAGGTTTGTTGAAGTAACACCAAACAAATTAGGTTCAGCATTTGCAGATCATAAGTTTGGATGTTTCCATCAAAAACAGTGAGTTTCCTGTAGAGTTATATAAGCTCCAACTCTCCATCTCTAAATATAACTGAACTGAACTTTATATATATATTGATTATTTCACTATAAGTCTTTAACAAGTTGTTTACTTTTCCATATCTGCATCATCATTGGGCGGTGGAGGGAAGATATTGCTCATTAGTTGCACATTAAACACTACAGATTCTGAGTCAGCTGATCCAACAACAGTGGTGGAAGGTAAATACTGCGCTTAAGTAACATTTTTAGGTACGGTACTTTAGTTAAGTACATTTTACAGTGGATACTCGCTTCACTACATTTGAGAGCAGGTATCTGTTCTTTCTATTCCACTACATTTTTGAACTGGACTGAGAAGTAAAAAGTACTTTTCATATGATTTCAGGGAGTATTTTTACCATGTTTGTGGTAACATCCTGACAAAAGTTTTCGAGTTTAAGCTTTGGCTCTGAGCAAACAAAATAAATACACAAAAATCAACTATGTATTGTTACTGTTGACCAAAATATGTATCATTTTAATCAACATCACTACACTTTTCACACTTTTTTTCACACTTTTATGTACTTTTAAAGCACATTTTTAAACAGGTACTAAATACTTTTACTTAAGTGGATTTTTTCATGTGATACTTTTACTTGAGTAACTTTTTACCTCTGTATCTGTACTTTTACTTAAGTAACAAAACTGAGTACTTCATTCACCACCGTCTAACATTATGCACAAAGTGAGGTGCTAACAACTCTGCTACTTACTTATTAAAAGCTCCACTATGGAACTTTTGTGGTGGTGAAGTTGCTACCTTCTATATGGACATTGTTGTTTTCCCTGAAATGTTTCACAGTATGAACTTCTCTATCTCCATGGAGACAAGCTGTTGACCCCACCAGGCCAAATTGCAAGTCAAATCTGTGGAGAGGCAAGCCTGCTCACAGTAACAGACATTTTTTTAGTAATACACAATATACTATAGAGAGAATGTTTTTATATTTATTTATTGTACTAATTGTAGACACTGCTGCTGTCTAAACCTGTGATTAAATACATGCAAGCTAAATTATTTTAATGCAAGACTGAGCAACATTTTAAGCAAAGCAATATCATCGCCATGGAGACAAGGAGGTAGACAACAACAGAACAAGAGAACGTGTTCATCTGGATTTGAACATTGTCATCTTAAAGACTTAACTAGACACATGAACGCACCTGTAATTAAGTGAATGCAAGCTAAATTATTTTAATGCAAGACTGAGCAACATTCCAACAAGCAAAGCAATATCCTCTCCATGGAGACAAAAAGGTGGACAACAACAGAAAAGTTACGAAGTATAACTTAGAACACTGCCAGGCTCAACTACACACATGAAGTCATAACAAAATAGTGCCATTGTTTCCATAGCGTAATCCAATACTTTATGAAAATACCCAAGACTGTGAGAGTAAATGTAGCTCGGGTTTAAAACAGCACTGCAGAAGAAGAGAGGAAAAAGGTGAAAAGAATGGAGGGAGGAGACTAAATGAAGCGGTTGAGCCGATGACGACAGTAAACAGAAACTTGGCATAGGATGGCAAAGGATTACAGCATTCCTCTACTTCGAAAACGGGCACAAAACACATGGATACCACACAGATACCTGAGAGTCACACTGTCAGGAAAGGGAGGGAGAAAGGGACGGAGGGGGGGGTTGTGTGTGTTATGTCAGTGCATTTATTAGTATTTTTGAGCTATAAAACCACCATTAATGCCATACTCTGGAATATTTGAGCAAAGCAAAGCATGATGCACCTCACTGAAAGTCACATAAATGTCCCTGGATGTGTTTAAAATGTGAACTTTGAATAAAATCCTGCTTTTTAAATGCAATTGCAATGCTTGTTTTGTTCATCTCTAATACTGGTGTTTGTCGATTACATATTAATTATTGCAATTGCTGTTAATTGCTATGGTAACTGTGCTGGATTTTCATCATTCGGAAACCCATGCACATTAATAACCGTGTGTGGATCTATGGATTTTTGTAAGGAGTAGTGCATGCAAGGAGGAGTAGGTTAAGATCCTAACTCTGGCCACAAGGGGGGGTTAAGGAAAGTTTAATATTTGTTTTTTTCATCGCTGTGATTTGATGATTGATGATTGACCGGCTCTTAATCTAAATCAATTTGCATATTAACACAAGAGAAAAGTTGGATGGATAACTGCCGCCTTTGTGATTAACTGCAACCACTCAAACTCTGCACACACCACATCCAAACTGGGACTAAACCTAGCCACATGCATTTACTGTTTGGTGTTAGAGCAGCAAAGAGAAAAAGAGATTTGTGTTATTATTTAAAACTCAGTTCAGTTCCTGTGTTATAAGAGTATTTAGGCGGGAAAGAGTGACAGGTCTCCGTGGCCAATCTCTGTAACTGGATCAGTGACATATTTTCACTTTATGTAAGGTCATTTGCATAAGTCACACCCGCTTAAAAGTACAAAGGGAATGCTCACTGATGTTGTTGTTGTAGTGTTTGTAATATCTAAAAGTAAAAAAACATTTATACATATTAAGATTCTTGGATTATAAGGGTGGAGGCTAAAATGCAGGCTCAATGCAAACAGCAGATGAAAATTGTCTGGTAAACGTTTGGAGTGATACTAACACTTGACTGTATGGCATTAAATAGTAAAATGGTAAATTACGACATTTTTATATAGCTCGTTTCCACCTTCAAGGCGCTCAAAGGACTTTACATCAAGGAACCACTCACCCGTTCACACACCACAGACACTTGGAGCAAGGTGGGTTAGGTGTCTTGCCCAAGGACATAATGACAGCATTCATCTGTGCTCTGCCAACCTGTGTGTCAGTGGGTCTGACTGCTCAACCATTGATGTTTCTGTTGAGAGTGGGATTCGAACCGGCAGCCTTTGGATCAGGGGATAAACCCTCTACCAACTGAGCTACTGTCGCCCAAATTATCTCCATGGCGACAAGCTCCTGATGCCATAGGACCAAGTAGCCTATTTCTTCAGCAGTACAATGCATGTGCAGCCTTGTTTTGATGTTAAAATACTTGTTTCTTGATTTTTATAATACATTCACTCTAGATTAGGGTTTACCATGAAATAATAATAATAATTATGAGTTACTATTAGTCATGTTATTACCATTATACAAGTAAAGTGCTAACATGACGCATTGTATTGTGCATATGTCTTGTATATTTCCACTGTTGTTTTTTGTTTATTTTTTGGTTTTCTTGTGGATTGCTGCCAGACCTGCCAGACTATTTTAACAACGTGAGTAAGCATCATCGTGGAATTCACAGGTCAAATTAACACAACATGAAAACAACAACAACAGGAGAGACTGAAGGGCTGTGGCCAAGCGGTAGCATCATTTTGGTTCTTATATGTCTACACTCTTATTTTCTATTGAAACCTTGCTGTTTTTGTTCTTTTTATTTATTTTTGTGATTTATTGTGTTATGCTAATTTTATTTTGTTGATTTATTGAATTGTGAAACTGAAAATATATAAATTGCTGTAGACCCATGGACAGGATATGTGTTTGTGCAGTTAAAATAGTCTTCAAACACTCCAAATAACAGAGAAAGCTACTCTTAATAGTCCACTAAACATATATTTGACCTATTTATAAAACCTTGTAGAAAGATGCCACTATACAATTTGCACATTAAGTCACAACAGCTACTCATTATTTTGACTTTTAAAAGTTAAAATGAATGTAAATAGCAGGTTAAAGACACGACAGTAGACAGTGGAGTGTTTGTCCACTGATCCGGAGGTTGGAGGTTCGAATCCCACTTCCTGACATTTTTGGTAGAGTGGTCAGATCCACTGACTCACAGGTTGGTGGTGTGATTCCAGCTCGAGGTAACACTTAAACCACCTCGCCCCCAGTGTCTGTGTACACAGGTGTATGAATGTGTGCGTGTGGATGGGTGAGTGGTTCCTTGATGTAAAGTGCTTTGAGTGCCTTGAAGGTGGAAAAAAAAACTATATATAAACGTGACCATTTATCAGTTTTTTGTTAACAAATTTTAAATAATTTGTTAAGTTAGTTGCATTGAGTTGTGTTATATTTATTATCAATCAAAAATCTAAACCAAGAAACAATGAATGGCATATGTGGCTTGTGTCTTTGTAGTCCAACTGTCTTCCAAAGAGAAACGGGAAGTGTCTGGGGAGAGGGGAGTATTGATATACCGCCCACTGCTGCCTCCAATGTATACAGGTGCATGATAAAAACAACCAGGTGAGTTTTTTTTTTTTTTAACTAAATATTGAATAACTGACGGTTGTAAAAGCACAATCCAATCCAGGTATGACATCTTTTTAATCAGGAAGGAGTAATATGCCTGAAACCATGATTACATTTAGTTTGTGTTACTTTAGTCATTGAAATTCTGGGGCAAATGTCTTGACATGCTCATTCTAGTTTATTTCACACCATTGAAACTTCCTTAGGTTAAAAAGTCAGCCTGTGTTGACGTTGACTCAGATACTCTGTCACTGTTGGAATCTGCCTTATTTACTTACAAGTGCAAATGAATCACTCCACAATCACCAACATGGCCCAAGGAGCAAATTTGGGATGATTCTTTACTATTGCACTACTTGTACTTGTGCAGCTTGTTGAATCATGCTTTTAACTTCTCACACAACTACTACTATTACTCCCATCAAGATTCCTTAAAGAAATGCTGAAACTACCAGTTCAAAGTGCTTCCTCAAACTTCAGTGTAACCTACTTTATTGATCAAATTACAACAACCTACTTTTGATAATAAACAAATACTCTACATGCTATCAAACTAACCATCTCCTCATTTAGAGTATTCACATTCACTGAGCAAATCAAACAGTGCCATATCAAGATGTCATCCTTCCTCGACACATGTTTAATTCAGTTTCATTTGTATAGCACATTTTCAAAACTTCAGCTGCCCCAAAAAGCCACATATAAAAGTCAACATAGAGATAATACAAAACAAGCACAAAAAAGTAACTGCTAACAATCACCATACCACTCCAAAATACCACAGACTTGATGCTAGTATATATATTTTTTAAACTGCATGTGCTATTACAACACACACTGTACCAGACTGTCTCTCTCTATTCATTGTTAAAGCTGCACTGTGTAACATTTCTAGAGGGGGTCCATCACCGGCGTGAAGATGTCATTGTTTTGCCTGGAATGTTCTGCAGTATGGTGTTAAGCTTATATATCCTGTACTGATTTAATTGCAGCTGCTCAAAAATACTCTGAAAACCTGCATTTTTACACTGAGCGCTGTCACCTCTCCACAGATCTGACTTCTAATTTGGACCGGCAGCATCACCTGTTTGTCTCAATAGGAAGATGCACACTGGAACTTTCCAGGCAAGGCAATAAAACCTTCATGGAGACAAGTTACACAGTGCACTTTAAACAAAATCAAAAAACAATATTGAATTTACCTCTGATCAAACTAATCAATAGCCTTATCATTCATTAGTATCTTTAATATTAACCTCTATGCGTTCCTTTTGATGAAGCAGTCTTTGTTCTTGTGTGGTTACTGTGTTTAAAAACCTTGAAGCGCACATTCAGTGGAGATAACTGTGATAAAGTTGACCCGGAGCCGTGGGAGAGGAGCGGGTTGAGTCATTGATATGGGAAACAGCTTTGCGAAACAGGTGAGGTAATCGCGGTGCGGACAGGTGCATCCACGCGCGCTGGGAAACGAGCCACTTTCTATTCTAGGGATTTGTGTACGATCTACCGCAAATGTGTGCACAAGCAACACGTGACACTTTCCAAAATCAAAAAAATCAAAGTTGAATGAAGAGTGTGTATTGTGCGCGCGGCTTACCTCGTTGTGTTTGAGCGCTCGAGAGCTGCGTCAGAGCGCACGAGAGGAGCAGGACGCAGCGAAACACCTGTAACGTCTTCTTGGTCCTCTTGGTAGCAGCCATGGTCCCACTGCGTACAATCCAATTACATCCAACGAATCATCTTATTAGGTATCCAAAAAAACCGCATGTATACTCCGTGCGTAAAAGTTGGATAAATTGATCAAAAACGCCAATTAGGTGACGGTTGGTAATAAAATGTCCAAAGTTGAATCTCTTATAATGTTTTCTCTAGAAATATAAAGCAAAGTTGTTAAAAGGCGTCTTCTCGTTGGGAGTTTGTGAACTGTGATCAGGTTCAGCGAGTCGTGCCCGCGTCGTGAATCACCGCTGCACTGATTGGAGGGACTGTGATTTGTTCAGGGAGGGACCTGCTCCAACTGCGCCACTGTGACAAGTGCGCGTGGGCTTGGCACGCACTTCAGTAGTACTACAGTAGCAAACACTGGCGAGGATTAAAGAGACTGCGTAGGGCTGGGCAAAATGACACATGTGTTATTTGAGATTTATAGGGCCACAAAACAAGGACATCAGGACACTATTGCTGCTAAATTGTGTAATTAAGAGTCAGTGCAATAATGACGTGAGTGATCTCTGTGGAGGTAGAAGGTGGCATCACTAGGCCAAGTTACAGGTCAGATCTGTGGAGAGGTGACCCCCTGCTCATAAAGTGTATGTTTTTCATGTATTTTTGAGCATTAAAAAAACTGTAATAACATAAAAGCAAGACAGATTACTTACAGCACATTATACTATTACAGCTCTCCTAGACTTTTTTGTTCTTTTTTTTAGCCATAAAAATCATGTCAAAGAAGATATCACCATGTACTTTTACCTTTTTTCACACAACTACCTCTATTTTACATATCCATCCTTGTTTTTCCTTTGCTGTATCAAATAAGTGTATAATACTAGTTTAAGTAGAAGAAAAATATATAAACAAATTGAGTTACTTTTATTCAAGCAAACAATGAAAAGACTGTCCAGCTCAGAAACACTTTAGTTTACATATTTGTACAATAATCATCATTTATGCAAGAGATTATGCATATTGTATTTAGGATTATGTTTTTACAGCCCTTCCTATAAAAAAAAGAAGTCAGGCGCTTTTGCACCTAAGACATTGATTTTGCCAGATCATATTTTTTGGAAAGTCTATTAAAGCCATAGAGTGGAACAATATCTCCATGGACAAAAGCAGATTCAGTTCAGTGTAATTCATTCATACCATACTTAAGACAATATAAATAAAAAGATAAAACATGGGGGTTAGTAGTTAAAAGAGAGCAATATTCTCTTTCCTTTTCGTGCTGGTTCAAAAGTCTGATTGAAGTCGACACAAAAGAGCACAAGGTCAAAATGAGTTTAGAGCAGCTTTAATTGTCTATTGACGACTTAAAAGACTACACTCTGTTTTGAAAATGTCACTAAGTGCTTTAAAACGTTAGCTTTAATTGAAAAAAACAAGGTGAATGCTGACACAGTGTGCCATAAACATCTTCATATCAGATTTAACTGTGGAACTTTGACCTTACACTCCTTCAGATTGTGACTGAGACAATACCAGCCTCTGTCCTTTGCATTCTCTCTATAGGTCAATATTTGGAATAACAACATACTTTCTATTACCCACCTGCAAACACAATGGGGCATCAGTAAACAAGAAACACTGCATCATCTGACAACAACCTAGAGTCAGTCACAGCAGAAAGGCTGACGTTATAGTGTGTTTTGTATAAGTCTAAACCGATCCTGGACTGGTAATGCACTAGGTCTAGACAGGTTCATGTTTCAAAGAGGATTAAAGGGGAGATAAGATATAATAAAATCAATGTATTTATATAAGCTCTCATTTTGTTTGGCCTATTGTCTGCCCTGAGGATTAAATCAGTCCAAACACTGAATGAACCAGCATTTTCTTTTTTTTTCTCTCTCTTTATTTATACAGGGGAACCAAATGAGATCACTTGGGCTTGCTTTTTCATAGGTGCCCTGTTTAAAATACAATACAAGCAAAAAAACATTAACATATTACACAACATATTATTTAATGTCTCTTAGTATAGCATTAATATAGCTTATATTTACTCAATTTCAGGTGTTTTAATTAGAAAAAATAATACTTTGAAAACAAACTATTAGCAGGCTTGCCTCATACAAATCTGAGCCGTGAATGGGGGCGTTACCTGCTTGTCTCCATGGAGATAGATAAGTTTAATGCCATACTGTGGAACATTCCAGCATGGAGAAAAAGATGAAAAGAAAAGTTACATAGGGCACATTTAAAAACGTAAAAAGTATGTTGAATAAAAGTACTATTAGCTGTAACTTATTCATACAGTCTGAAGTTATTACAATCTATAATCATTACGTAAAGGTCCTGTATTACACAAAATTGACTCTTGTGTGCTTTAAGCCATGTTAGAATGTTACTGCATCAAAAACATACCTGGAGTTGTGTTTTGTTTCATTCACACATGTTTGAGTAATCTTTTATTATCAGCCTGTCTAGATCTCCATAGTTCAAAATGCTCCATTCCACCTTGTGATGTCATGAAGTGGCAGTTTTCATGTTAACTGCTACCTTTTACCTTTAGTTCAGAAGAGATTTGCAATTCCAGGGCCGAAATGATCCAAATGATTCTATTGAAGGTGTATGGGTTAGGGCTTTACAAACAGAGTGGGGCAGCTCTTATATCACTACATGACATCACAAGGTGGAACTGTTTTCTGTTTGAGAGAAAACCCCAGCCTAAATATGCAGAGTTTGTGCATTTAACATGTGTGAATGAAACAAAACACAACTCCAGATATGTTTGTGTTGAACACTTTAACATAGGTCAGAAAATAATGTAATATGGGCCCTTACTGAAATACTGAATACTGAAAACACAGTTAATGAAGAAATCTAATAGTAAAACCTGAGCTGATCACAGCAGGAAGCATCTCCGTCGGCCTATAATCACACCTGTGGGTTTTTTTCGTCAAAATGTTTCTTGTCATTTCGTTTGTCACCGAAGCTTTGAACAAACATTAGTGAGAAAGAGCAGGGAAACCAGACCAACCACCCCCAAACTGGCTCTGCTGGCCACTCTGGTCCTACTACAGCTGCACACGTGACACGAGCTAGAAATAAGAAAACAACATTTTAATTATAGCTTATTTAGATATTAGTGGGTATTATTATGGGCCTATGGTTTGTATGATAATTAAAGGTTCACTGAGTAACTTATTAAGATTGTAGTGGGTATAATTATGGACCAATTAATTAAAGGTTCACTCTGTAACTTTTCTGGTGTGGAGTTTTCCTAAATTGCTACTTGCTTGTCGCTGAAATGTTTCACAGTATGGCATTAAACTTATCTATCTTGTGTTTATTCATTTACTTAGACTCAGATTGTAGAAGTAGTTGCTAATATATGGGGTTATGATTGGTGCATGTAATTCTTAAAGATTCACTGTGTAACTTTTCTGGTGGGGGTTTGCTTAACTGCTATACAGTGCATATTAAACCCTGAAATGTTTCACAGTATGGCATTAAACATATCTGATATTTACCAAGCTATGTAGATTCAGGTAGAGTAATAATGCAGGGACAATGGTACACTTGATTCTTAAAGGTCCACTATGTAACTTTTCTGGTGGGAAGTTCCTGTACCTGCTTCTCCTTGAAATGTTTCGCAGTAGGGCATTAAAAATATCTATCTTACACTGATTAAGTTGCTTATAGCTTAGATTCAGATAGTAGATAAAGTCTTCTATACAGTGCAATGGTTGGTAACTTTTTCAGTGAGGAGTTTTACCGAATTGCTACTTGTCTGTCACTGAAATGTTTCACAGTATGGCATTAAACATATCTTACATTTATCAATTTACTTATATACTTATATTCAGATAGTAGATAGAGTAGTGGTTTACAATATGTGGTGCAGGTACACTTCCTGGTTCCTAAAGGTCCACTGTGTAACTTTTCTGGTGTTTTTTTTTTAACTCTTGCTTGTCCCTGAAATGTTTCTCAATATGGCATTAAACTTATCTGTCTTGCATGTATTCATTTGCAGGTGTTTTAAATAAATACATTGAAAAAACATGCATTCTTAAAGCAAATCTGGGTGCAAATCTAACTGGGCCTGTTTATTTAAAGGTGCACTATGTAACTTTTCCATTGGAGTGCCTGTGTGAAATATTCATGGCCTTATAATTTCATAATCTCCATGGAGACAAATAGGTTACACAATCAGGGAAGGTCAGGAATGCATATTTTTCAAGATAATCATTTTAACAATAAAAACACCTGTAATTAAATAAATATATGATATGTTTAATGCCATACTGTGGAGCATTCCAGGTGAAGCAATGTAAAAGTTATATAGGCCTACACTGGGACTAAACCAGGTCTAAAACAAGGGCTAACCCACCAAATCAGATTGAGAATCAAATCAAAACTTTAGTTGAATTCACTTGTTGTCATTTTCAATAAACGGGAAATATTTTGTTTTGTGAAACATGTGATTGAAGCTCAGAAAAGTCGACTATTAACGGTTAATCTTTGACCAGGAAGTTTTTTCCCAGAACCATTTTTTCATTAGCAAGAAACTGATCAGGAAAAACAGCAATTATTTGGAAGAATCCAGGAAGCACACATCTCTTTGGAGAACTCAGAGGTTAATAGAGCATAATAATAATTAACAGTTTAAAACAAAGTATACAGCCTGGTTGGCACCACACGTTTGTCCTGTTTTGTTTTCTGTGACTACAGTGCGTCCTCTACTGTTAGTAATTTGGCAATGCAATTTATTAAAATTTCTGTTTTGTTTTTGCTCCTTACAAGAACTAGATTCCTGATACTACTTCTACTACTACTGCTACTACTACTACTGCTGCTACCAGTGCCACTGCTACTATTGCTACTACTACTGCTACTTCTACTACTACTACTACTGCTGCTACTATTATTATTTCTATGACTACTGCTGCTGCTGCTGCTACTACTATTACGACTACTGCTGCTGCTGCTGCTACTACTACTACTACTACTACCGCTACTACTACTGCTAGAACTACTACTACTACTGCTACTGTTGCTGTTACTACTTACAAAAACATATCCACTAATCCAATCAGACAAAAACTTTTAAAAGGAAACCATTTTTATTGATCTGGCTGGATCCCTCCACATCTGTATTTTCAATCGTGTCACTATAATGTTATAATTATGAACATCCAGGACCCTCATCATTCATTTGCATTTCTTTACAATTCCCAAATACACAACTACTTTCAAAAATTAATGTAAGTACAATTATTTTATGTGGTGCAAAACGCAAAACTGTTGTGGACAAAGAATTGAATCTTGCCTTCGACATTCAGTAAATAAATAAGTACACATTTATGACCAAAGTATTTGAATAGTACTTAAAAACACAAAACATTTAAGGCCACAAAACCCATAAATGAATAATTAAACCCACGATGAATATATTAAATTCAACAAATTAAAGTTTTAAAATAGTAGAAACAACAGGCAGAGGTGGAACAACAGATGATAATACATTTACATTTACTAATACTGATACCTACATAGCCTACATGTAGTGGGTTAATAGCTACCGCAGTGGTTCAGTAGTACAAATATTATCTTTTGGAGTGAATATGAGAGAACATATAATAATAACAAATTACTTCAGTTTTAATGGGCTAGTACGGCTCAATTAGTAGTGAATATTGCTAACAGTGTCATTACATTAATATACATTTCAATCAATAGGCAGTGGTGGAACATAACAAAGTAAAAGTAGTAAAGTACATATGGACTTTAGTTAAATACATTTTAAAGTGGATACTGTTCACTTTTACTTCACTACATCTGAGAGCAGGTATCTACTTTCTACACTACGTATTTCAACAGAACTGAACTCAAAAGTAAAAGTATTTTTAATTACCGTTTGAGACCTGGTGAAAAGGTTGAGGGGTCTATTTTTAACACGTTTGTAGTTTGAGGAAACAAAAATATATTAATTTAAAAAAGTAGGAAAAAACATTGATTTAATTGTTCCCGCTGAACAAAAATCAGCACAAATCTTTATCATAATCAATCGAGTTGAAGCTTTATAAAAAAGTAACACTGTTACTTTGCAAAAGTAACACTGTTACTTTGCAAAAGTAACAGTATTTTGCAAAATCTGTGCAAAATACTGTTACTTTTTACTCTTTAAGTACATTTTTAAACAGGTACTTTAATACTTTTACTTAAGTAGATTTTTTCATGTGATACTTTTAGTTTTTTGTGTTTTTTTTTTGCTCCAGTATCTGTACTTTTACATAAGTAACATAATTAAATACTTCCACCACTGTTCATTTTTTAAAAATGTCTGAATTTGCAGCAAGAGCTGTAACTTTTTTCTTTTATTACATAATATAATCTTATATTTTCAATCTTTAAGTATTGCTTCCACCTCTGACAGAATGACAGGACAAAACACAACCACTCAAAACCACAGTATCCTGCTGGTGACTGACTCTATATCGATGCATTTAAACTATTGAGTGAGTGTGCTAATAAAAGCCTGTTCTCTACCCTGCTTCCTTATTCATGTGTGACATTTCATAAAATAAATATAATTACACTACATAATTTTAACTATTTTCACATTCGGTAAAAACACAAAACAGGAAGTGATTCAACGCATTAAACTCAAGGAGAGAAATGACACTGAGATGTCTCCCAAAAGTATATGGATGTGATAACAGGCTCTGTGTGCAGTAACACGCTAGCTCACTGTGTCTCAAAGCTAACAGCCACGGAAAACATGCAATAAACAACCTATTACAATTCAAATTAATTAAAATAAAGACTTCTGAATTATTTTTATATGTAGTATACTTAAGTTTGTGGTGTTGTTTTAATGTTTATTATGCCTAAAAATCTAAAAATTAGCATTAGCATTAGCATTGAGACACAAACATCCCTCTCTCACTTTCTGAACACAGACGTGTTTATTTTATTTGTGTAGTGCTTAACATGTTGGTAGTAACATCCAGCCACAGCTCCCTGTCCACTGTCTGATCTTTTAATATTTATTCACTTTAGCGTGACTCAGCAAAACTCCGATACAGATCAAACTGGACAGGAAGCTGTGATGCTAACAGTGAGGTTGCACACAGAGCTAATTGGGTACCACTTCATAATAACTACACCTTAATTAGTCTCAATAAACCATGAAGAAAGACCTAATTCAACTACTTAATTAACAAGATAGGGTTAGGATATTAATTAACTAGTTAATAAGACTGAATCATTCTTAATAAACTATTCGTTCATAATGAATTAAGTCTTTGTTCTGTAGTTATTATAAAGTGTTACAGATACATGTGATGTTAGTTGAGATAGTTATGGCTCCAGTGTGAAAATGTTGAAAAGGCTCTTGTTCATTACAGGAAGTAAAGCTATAGGCATGGGATTAGTTACTCTCTGCACTCTGTGGTGGTAAACTCCCTCACTATAGCCACAGAAACCCTGGGACAAAGTAAAAGACTCATGGCTGCTAATCTACATCAACACTAAACACCCACACATTATATTTAGTGCATTTGGTTTGGGAATAAAATCGGACTAAACCTGGAACAAAAGCTGGACTAGATCAAGACCAAACCAGGAATAGAACAGGATCAAACCTAGTCTACATTAAAACTAAACCAGGCTAAAGTATGAAGTATGAACGCAACCTTACGTAAGCAAAGTGGGTGAGGTGTCTTGCCCAATGACACAACAGTATGCATTGGTTGGAGCTGGAATTGAACCACCAATTATTTTTGTGATTACTTTACAGTCTGGTCTACTGTTGTCTCTTTCAATTATTCAAAATTAAAGTTGACACCATCCTTTGGGATATTATGGACAATTTTAACATGAAAGTTTTATTATTGAAATCAAATTTTAAACCATGTATTTTTGCTGTGTCTTTAATAGTGCTACATTGTATCTGTACATTTATAAATAAGAAAAGTCAATACGGTTTTGATTTCGAAATATTGCTGCATTATTTTGTCCTGGAGCAAGACACTTCTTCAGTCACCATATCTATATCAATGTTTGTTTGACTGATGGACTGTCCGGTTAACTAGTTAATTGCTATGGAAACGGCCCTAATTGTATATCACTCTGAAACCCATGGATAGCAGCTGATCACCACAGAGTAAAGAAAACAATACTATGTAAACTGCATTGTATAAACATGACCCCATGCCTGTGTGATGGCTTCACATAAAAATACATTGACGATCTCCACTCGCTCTGGACAGATCTGACAGACTACACTGAATACTACTCTAAGGACACACATGGACACACTGAACTGGTGTCTGGTGATTGCTTATCGTTTTTGTGAATCTAAAAATGGAGATGTTATTTACAGTTTTTCTCAATAGTTTTAGCTTTATATTTACAAAACTAATGCATTTGTTGCAGTACTTTATTTGACCACTAAGAGTCAGTATAGCCTTATACACAATTTGGTATCTCTCAGACAGTGCTCATTTTAAGATTTTTTTTAAGTTTTCATCATGATTTAAAAATGCATTTTATTTCTATATAATTATTTTATATTTTTAGTCTAGTTTTAGTAAGTCAAAATGCCATGCTTATAAATCTACTAAATCCATAATAGTTTTTTTTTTTGTTTTTTTTTTTAACTATGGTTTGTTTACAGTATGGTTTAATAATTTTCTAAATAGTCTTAATAATATTGTTTAAATTTTGATCTGTTTAGTGATTAAAATTACACCTACACTCTATTTTGCTAATCTGATTTTTTGCATAATTTGGCAGAAAATTGTACCTGCTTTTTCGACATAACTGTACTGTTTTCAACCAAGCGAAGATGATTGAGAAAAACTGTAAACCAATCTCAAAACTAGTATTAACCCTAAATACATTTCCCCCCATAGAGTAACTTGTACTGTTCAAACCCCGCCCTCACCTCTGTATTATTCCCACTCATTAAAACAAAGACATTAGTTCTTCAGTAGCTCTTCTTATTTCTTGTTCTTGAGCTGGTTGGCGAGCCAGTCCAGCCCCTCGTACAGCCCGTCTCCGCTGGTGGCACACGTGGCCTGGATGTACCAGTTACGATGGCGCAGAGAGTGGAGCCCCAACTTATCTGTGATCTCTGCTGCATTCATGGCGTTTGGTAAATCCTGGAAAGATAAATTATGAGTTCATCTTTTTAGAACTGTTAAGAAAGAATACGTTGGATTGGACTTTCAAGACACCCAAAGTGCTTTGTAGTGCATTCGCTATATTTACATTCACACTACCAAGCAATGTGGGTGAAGTGTCTTGTGTCTTGACACAATGACAGGTTTACACTAGAGCCGCTGCTGCCACACTGTGGCACCTGATATTTCCAGCGGTCTCCCATCCAAGTAATAATCAGACCCAGCCCTGCTTAGCTCCAGAGATCAGATGCCAAACTGTGGAATAATCTGAAGACAAGCAAGTGCCGGACTATCCACCAGAAAAGTTACATAGGGCATCTGTAAAAATTGTGAAAAAAATGTGGAAAAAAAACAATTCAAATCATGATTTGGCCTCTATGACAATCTGTTATTTTGTCGATATTGTAACATCATGATTCACAAATTATCTCTTGAATGCAGCTCTATTTTCAAAGACAGGCACTTTTCCCACTTACTCTTCTTCGCTATGGCTCTGAGGGAGTGACAGCTGGATTTAACCAATCACGGTCAAGTGTGAGCTTTCAGAAGAAGTGGATTACTTTTTACCTCTTAAAAGGCAATAGAAAAATACAAACTGTACATGAATCATGATACAATTGAAGTTGTGATCTGTTTCCATGAACATGACGTGCTACACATCTATTGCTATATCGCCCTCTTGTGGCCTGACCTGTTTGTTGGCGAACACGAGCAGCACAGCGTCTCGGAGTTCATCTTCAGCCAACATCCTCATGAGCTCCTCCCGTGCCTCGTTCACTCGCTCACGGTCGTTACTGTCCACCACAAAAATCAGACCTGCATCGCAGACAGGAGAAAAGGAAAAATGCTTTACGAATAAATAATTAGCCTAAAAATTGTAGTTAGGGGGAGAGAGAGTCAGATGAGTGGGAGGGGTAAAGCCAGTAGTAATTCATACTCAAATACTCAAATTAATGATACATGCACTGCTTGGAAAAATACTGAATGGTTATTTGTTATTAGACATAACATTTGAAGGCCAGATAAAACAAGTACAAACCCAACAATGTTCACACCTGTTTCTGTGCTTTAGGTCAACAGTGACAGTGGATATTAGTTACTGTAGAGGCCATGTGACCCTGTGCCACAAAGCCTGTGGGAAAATGAATGTCATTTTTTCTTCCAGAACTGCAGTGGGAAGGACTATGGGGCTCCATTCTAAGACTTTATGAATGAATGAATGAATGAACAAATGGTAAAAGGTCACATTTTTAAATAGCCCTTTTTTCCACCATTGAGGCATTCAAACTGTTTTACATCAAGGAACTACTCACCCATTCACACACACATTCACGCAACAGTGAATAAACACACTGGGGTAAGGTGGGTTAAGTGTCTTGCCCAAGGACACAACAACAGCATTCAACTGTGGGAGCTGGAATTGCACTGCCAACCTGCAGATCAGTGGCCAAACACTCTACCAACTGAACTACTGTCACCCGAATGAGTGCAGAAATGTGTCAAAATGTAAGTAGTAAGATTAAATAAAGAGAATTGTTATATAAAATAAGCAAACTAAACTCTCCCCCCAAACCGTGCATGTGCATGTGTGTGCACGTGTGTGTGTGTGTGCGTGCGCATGCTTGTCTGAATGTGTTTATGTGTGTGAATTGAACAAGCTGGTACCTTGTGTGTTTTGGAAGTAGTGTCTCCACAGGGGCCTGATCTTGTCCTGTCCACCTACGTCCCAAACTGTGAAGCTGATGTTCTTGTACTCCACCGTCTCCACATTAAAACCTGCGCAACAACAACAACAACACAATAGTTAATACAACAGAGCACTAATAGTATAAATACAACAAAGTGGATGCAGTCAATACAAGGCAGTACAATATATAAACTAAATGGGTCGACCACTTTCAGTTGATAAAAAAATTGTGTATTAACTATTTTTCCTTTTATTTATTCATTTTTTAAATAAAAAACAAAACTGCTCAATATATATTTTAGAATTTTAAGTCTGATTAATTGCAATTTGATTGATTGCACAGTCCTGATTACATATACCCAGTGGAGGATGAAGTACTCAGTTTTGTTACTTAAGTAAAAGTACAGATACAGAGGTAAAAACTTACTCAAGTAAAAGTATCACATTAAAGACTCTACTAAATTTAACAGTGCCCGTTTAAAAATGTACTTTAAAAGGTAAAATGTAAAAGTACACAAGTGTTGTTCATTTGTTAAAGCATTAAATGTAATGATATTAATTTAAAAAATGATGCATATTTTGGTAACAGTAACAATATGAATCATTTTTCTTACGAATTTTGTGTATTTATATTTTTTTGCTCAAAGCTTGAACTCAAAAACTTTAGTCGGGATATTACCATGAACATGGTAAAAATAACCCCACAAATCATACGAAAAGCAGTTTATTCTTTTCATTCCAGATCAAAAATGTAATGGAGGAGAAAGTAGAGACACCTGCTCTCAGATGTTGTGAAGTAAAAGTAAAAAGTATCCACTGTAAAATTTACTTAAGTAAAGTACAGATACCTAAAGAATCTACTTAAATACAATACTTTACTACTTGTACTTTGTTACCTTCCACCACTGCATATAACACATAAGGTTTGAAATGTGTTACATCATTGATTACATAATTAATACAGTTCATAGTCCTCACCAATAGTTGGGATCGTGGTCACTATTTCTCCCAGTTTAAGTTTATAAAGAATTGTTGTTTTTCCGGCTGCATCAAGTCCCACCATCAGGATGCGCATCTCCTTTTTCCCGATGAGGCTCTTCAACAAGTTTCCAAAAATGTTCCCCATGATTCCACTATTATGATTTAAAGGGAAGAAAACCTGAAAGAACAAAAGATTAACACAGGAATACGTGGTTATTTCAAACAAAAATTAAAATCACATGAAGGTCACAAAAAGGTTAAAGTCAAAGTTCTTTCTTGACTAATAATGAATCCTTTTAGCATTTGAAATGGTTCAAATTATTACTGTTTTTTTTTAGTTCTCTTGATTATGGGATTGTTAAAAGTGGCATTTGGGGCCAATAGTTCTGCCACAAACAGCAGAAAGACAGACTTTGTCTGAATTAAAGACAAATTAGGGACAAAATATAATATGTGGCTTTACATATTTTTCAAATCAGATGTAATGTTTTAGCCTTTTTTATTTTTGGTAAACGGTCACATTTTTATATAGCGCTTTTCCACCTTCAAGTCATTCAAAGCGCTTTATATCAAGAAACCACTCATTCATTCACACAGTCATTCACCAGTGTGCGCAGACTCTGGGGGCAAGCTGGGTTAAATGTCTTGCTCAAAGAAACAATGACAGTATTCATTCAACCTGTGGGTCAGTGGGCTCAACCACTGATGTTTATGTTGAGGATTTGAACCACCAACCTTTGTTTATAGGTATGTGTATAATAAATGTATAATAATGGTACAAATCTTTAACCATTTAAGTCTGAAAATAATAAGACCACTCTTACTACACTGCAGTTTTGTCTCCCATCCAAATTCATTTTAAAACATTTTTCAAAGCCCTGGAGCATGTAACAATGCCACTGAATTCACAAAAAATATCATTACAGTGAATGAGACTGAATCCCATTGGCTTTCTGCAAGCAGCCACAAGTATAAGTGCTGACGTGACTATTTACCAACCCCATTATAACCAAAATAATCACAATAATCTTGAACTCCCTAGTACTGAGCATATTTTAATATTTGTCTATACTGTATGTTTCTTACACTCAGACCAGAGACAACTGGATCTCATGTATTTGCCTGAAGCTACAGAAAAACCACAAACCAGAGCCATGACCAGAGGCTGCAGTCAATCTGTTACAACCTTCAAATGTTTCCACTACACAGCCAAGCCCCGAGAGCAAGAACACACACTGCCCCATATAAGGAGACTTCACCACAAGAAACACCCCCAACTATTGTTCATTCATCACTTTTGTGCACTATATACCAGAACACATTATTCAATGGTGCAAGGTATAATACAAAATACAATGGGTTCCTTACGCAAACTAGGAAGTACTTCAGTCAGGATTTAAGGAGTAAATCTGCTTGATTCTCTTCTTACATCAATAGGTTGCGTTCACGTTCTAGATGATGTCATAATTTCAGAAGGAAGTCAGGGGCATATATAACTCTATGGGGTATTCACTGTTTTGAAAGTAATATGTAAATTTATAATCCACACATGTTGAAATTTATCATTATTTGTTTGGGACTGGCTCCACACACTTGCTAGATTAATCCCATGTCTTAAGCTACTTTCTGAAGCTATTGTGAATAAATTGCTTCACTTTTGTTTCTTTATGCTGACGGAAAAGTCACTGGACTTTGTGCCAGCTTTTCCTTCATGAGGATAGGCCCAGTAATTAGAGTAACCTTAAACCAGGTCAGCACATCTGCAATCTGAGAGTTAAAGGGCCCATATTACACTATCTTCTGATCTATGTTACAATGTAATGTATGTATAATGTTGTACCTGGAGTTGTGTTTTGTTTCATTCACACATGTTTTATACACACCCTGCATATTAATTAATTTTTCTCTCAAACAGAAAACACTCTGTTCCATCTTGTGATGTCATGTGGTAATACAGGAAGCACTCCAATCTGGTTTTAAACTTACACCTTCACTAGGTCCTAAACACCATGGAACATTTAGATTTTATGCGAGTAGGCTAATGATCAACTTAATAATCAAACTTACTCTTACAGACTACAGACATGACTTCATACATCTGAATGACTAAAGCACATTTGCAATACATTATAAAGGTGTATACCAGATGGCACCCACACATTAAGACTTGCTAACAACTTGCTGAACAGGTCACACGAAAAATAAATAAGAGGCTAAGCAAATGCAATGAACTGGATCAGATCAAGAGACAGAGATATATTACGGTATGTAGCTAAGATCCCATAAACAAGCCTATTTGGGGCATTTTGTATCTCATACCCCTATCCTGGGTCACGGGTGATTGGCTCTCCTTCTCTGTCCGTGGTGCTGAAAGAAGTACTACGATTTATACGCTGAAATCTGATATATTAAGGCTCAAATGTCCACCTTTTATACAAATTACACATGTATTTTCTGGCTATAGTAAGCTATGTTATAATACTGTTAGCAACCTGGGTTATAAGGTTAACTGTTAGGTTTTAGAGACATTTCTAGTACATGTTTGCCATTAAATTTTACAAAACATCGAGGGTACAAAGCCTAGAAATATTATATACTATTTTATATTGTTTTTTGTGTTTTTATGACGGTTGCTAGCATCTATCCCCGGTTCATATCTCATTCATTCAACGTCTTGCTAATACCCTGTCTTAAAACTGTACTCAAAACAAAAAAATCACACGTTTCTATTACTAAAAACGAGACAAACTGTGTAAAATACAATATTAAACTCTCATCAAAAGCGTGTATGTGTATGTTTTAAGTGCTATTAGCGGTGCCGTGTCATCACTTACCGTGGAGCAGAGCGGCAGTCTCCACTAAAGTCTCACGATATCTGCACGGAGAAAACCTGTCAGATGCAAGAGACTGGCTAAGGATCTCGCGAGACTTTGTCACACTCCATCTGACCATTAATATTCCCTGTGTGGTCATTACTACAAGGGTATTTGTAAGGTTTATTACGAAAACAGGCCACAGTGGTTTCTTCAAAAATAGCTCCTGTTTTGTCAAATATATGCACGTCTACATTGTGCCATTCTAATGGGCCAATCATTTGAAATAGCCTGTCCATAGTAAAACATAATGCAGGATGTTTGATTAGACTTGACAGATTTATATAGACTACAGTTCGGTGAAATGTATTTAAATCTGTACATTTAGCGTGGATGGTGGCTCATTTGTGCGAATATGTGGGTAAAGCTGTGCATCTTGTTTGTCCGGATGAGTCACTCCCTTTAGTGTTTTCAGTGAAGGGAGTATTATGATAATTTCATAATAATAACACTAAGCATGAAAACATGAGAGAGGTTCGTCCAACAACCAGCGAGCCTAGTCTGACTCACCTCAGGTTTAACCCGGCCTCAGGAAAGGTCCCCGTTACACTGTGGATGTGGGTCTAATGTGTGCAGACAGGGGATAAATATCATGCTGTTTTCTATAGGGCGAGGCCATGGACAGAGTATTTGTATGTGACATTTTGGCAAAGACAAGTTTCATTATATGAATTATATGAAAGGCTGAGTAGTCTTTAATGTTGACACGATCCATCTCCACAGGGTGCAGAGCATGGGTGCAGGGTCACGAGCCTGTAGCAGAGCGCAAACAGCGCCATCTAGCGTGCACTGAGCGCTGCTTCCGCTTCCCACGGCGGCTTCACGGGATGCTGGCGGAATGTTTGAGGCGGGCTCACTGGAGACCCAGGTGTTGGGACAACGTCCATGGGCAGTGAGTCCTTATCTCTCAGTTTGAACACATCAGCGTTAGCTGGAGCTCGACCCTCTGACGCAGGAGGCAGTGGTCTGCAGCTCGGCTCTTCTCTTCGCTCAAACAGAGGCTCTGTGCGTAAAGGCGACATGAAGTTCACTATAATGAGGTGCAGCGGTTTGTTGCTGCTGCTCACGGCTCTCACCTGTGGATTGGCTCTGGCCGAGGACGCGGCGGATGAGCTGTTGGTGGAGACTTTGGTGAGTCTGGAGCGCCCTGTGTTACAGTGTAACTACACTGTGATAGAGGCTTTATCAGTCCGTTAGTCAGTGCTGAACACGGGCCACTGCTAACCACAAACTTTATGTCCACAGGTGAAGCCGGAGACTTGTGATGTGCTTTCTGTGATGGGAGACACGCTGCAGATCCACTACACGGTGAGAATCATGCATTTATTTTTGTCTGTGTCTTTAAACCTCCGTGAAACCAGCGCAGCACAGACGAGACCGACCCGGCTCATTCCGGTGACGGAGGCAGATGTGGCTTCGTGGCGCTGTGTGAATCACAGCAGCTGATCTGCTGCTGTCATTGATCGGGCATTACAGGGACATTGTGGCCGTCTGCGGGTTTGAATACCTCCTGATTTCGCATTGCACAGATTATGGTTTTAGGTCTGTTTCATTGGTTCATTTGCCTCGCTTCGTCTGGGATAGTCTCCCCGGCTTTCACTCTGGGGGCGGTGCAACACGTCAGCAGTTACTCGGTGTGTGGGGCACCGGCTCGGGCTGCAGAACCCCCGCCTTACACGTGTGGATCTCTCTAAAAAGTTAAAATGTAGACAGTACACCTCAAGTTTCTATCCAAACCTGGACTGTCAATATTACGCCAAGACAGCAGGCTCTGCACAATGTTGAGTTATTCTAGATTAATTGTTTATTTACTTCCATATGTCATATGAGGACTTGAGTTTGTCTCAGCCTGGAGCCAGGGCTGAACCATTCACTCACAATGTTTTGCAACTTTTTCATTTGAGAGAGGACTGAACTCAAGATTGGTGATGCAGGATTTCTGAATGAAGTGTCTTCCATGTGTCCTCTCCTCCTCTAATACACGGTGAACTGGTGACTCACTACATGTCCCACAGTTCATGAATGAAAGATCTCTGTGAGTAATACGTCCTAAAAATATGCACAGTGTCTAATCAACATTAAACATAGATCTGGAGGTAGGTCCCTGGGTGCTGCACTGCGGTCACCCACAGCTCCTGGCAGATTTCCACAGCGACATTGAAGGATGATTCAAATACAGAAAACAAATTAACTTCCAGTGACAAATACAGTCTACCTCAATACAAGGCTGGACCATATGACAAAAAATATAGAAACAAATATGTCTATTATAGTATCCCTGAACACTTGAGCCTTGTCATTTAACACTAAAATAGTCAAATTTGTTCCTCCAAAGTCTGACCTCTGCTCCAGTAAACTTCTAGATTAAAAAGACAAAATTTGAATGATTGCACAGTTCTGTCTTAAACCATTGTCGAGCCCAACCCCAACAGAAGCCAATGTGAGAACTCATCTTACCTACAAATTATTCACAGAAAGAAACGGCCAAGGCTCAGATCTGTTTAAAATGGTTCAAACTGAGAGTGGGAGTGTGCTTACCCCATCAAATCACGCATAAATAAAACAATGCACTACAATAATAATAATAATGAAAAACTTAACTGTTATTGTGATGCCAAACATGTTTTTAGTGCACAAATCTCTCACTTGTGCCACCTGCTCTGCTTCTGTGCTGATTCTTGTGTTGGTCCAGTGTTAATTGGTATAAAAATGCATACAAATTACAAAGAAAAAGATTCAGTTCTTATGAAGAAAAAAAAAAGATCCAGTTCCAACCATAAGCTCTATACATAAATGGGCATAGCTAACCTGCTAGCCGCCGTGTTCCAAGTAGGAAATGATCATGGGTGCGCTTCCGGCTCCATCGACTCTGGCTCCAATTCACTTTACATTGAAAAATTGCCACCCCTCTCTCTGTACCTGCTGCAGTGAGCCTCATCATTTTGGTCTTAAAATTTTTGTATTAACCTACTCTACATGATCCTGATCATGCTATTTGCTTTTTTGCTATTTTGTCTCTAGATGAAGGTCAAGATATGAACATTAGTAACAGAGAAATCTTGGCTCCAAATTCGCTCCTATAACTTTCATTTGACTGGAGCCGAACACTATGAGTGATGTCACAATCACTGAGTCCACTTCTTTATACAGTCTGTGGCTCCAGCTGTTCATGTTAAGGAACTGTTCGAAAGAATCGGCTTGTTCAAGAACCTCCCCTCAGTAGTCAGTATACACCAAAAACTATTTCTGTTTAAGCCTTTGTTCATTTTTGTATTTTTTAGGGTAAATTGACAGACGGTAAGGTGATTGACACGTCTCTGTCGCGGGACCCTCTTGTTGTGGAGCTTGGCAAAAGAACAGTGATCACAGGTAAATCCACTCAGGGCATTTTAGGCCTATCAGAAAAAAAACAAAAAAAAAACATAATGTGTGACATAGTGCTGCAGAATACACTGTGGGACATATTATGGAAATTAAGGCTATGTTATAATTGTTTTCTCTTCTCATTTAACCACTCAGAGTTATATCTTAAGTCATTCATGCATGTCTAAGTAATCTTTATTCACTAGCAATCAAAACGCTATTGTTCTGAGAATCCGTGGCCAGCTGGAAATCAGTGGCACAGTTTTTAACAGGAAGAGTTGTTTGTTTCTAACAGGAAGAGTTGGCCAATATTATAATTTAAAATGTCCAAATATAAAATAGTATCATATTATAAGTATATAGCAGACAAAAGCATAACTTGTCTTCTTTAAAGAGGGGGCATTATGCGGAATTGATTGTTTGTTTTTTTAGCTTTCTACCCTGTTATAACGTTGTTCCCTCTTAAAAAACATGCCTGAAGAGATTTTAGATGTCATCCATGCATGTTTGAGTAATTTAGCAATCTCTCGCGAGGCCTATTGGAACACTCCTTATGGTTAGCTGTAAGTCCACAAGCCTACATCACCCGAGCTCCTACCTCAATAAGTACACAAAAGCATGCCACAACAACTTCACAAACCTGATGTGATGTGCAGTAGTTTTATTAGCAGGCTGATATCACTCTGACGGAGGGTGACTTAGTGCAGAGAGCAAAGAGAGTTGGGACTAAACATGTTAATATGTTGTTTCAGCAAATATAGCTTTTTCAGAACGATAAAAGGTAACATTGTAATCTATTTATGTTATGTGTTAGCAGTTAATACACCATCGAAATAAAATACCCCCTCTTTAACAATATTATTAACAATAACTTTTTATGACACTGATACTGTAATCCTATGATGTTACTAAAAACTTTTTCTAAATGTACTACTCATCTTAAATAACAACAGCAGTACACACTGTATATTTAATAAGTCATGCTAAAGACAGTAGATGAAACTACAAAACAACAGTAAAAATATCAAGACCAAATAAAAGTCCTTAAAAGTTCTAAATTAGTAGTAGGCATTAGTTTTGTGAGAGTCCTCCCGGGTCATTTGAGGTTGGGCTAACACAGAGTAGTTGGTTCGGTTCGGTCACATAGAGCAGACAACATCAGTGCTTTGTGAAAGAGAAAACCCTGATTGAATTTCTTTGTGCTGCACTTATCAGGTCTGGAGCAGAGCTTGGTCGGCGTCTGCGCAGGGTGAGTGCAGAATACAAATCTAAAGGCTAGAGTTACATTAGCTTTTGTTAAATGTGTCTAATCGTTGTTATTTTTCTTTTATTAGGCAAAAGATTAAAGCCACTATTCCAGCTCATCTCGCCTACGGCAAAAAGGGTTACCCACCAACAATACCAGGTAAAACAAACGCAAAATCATAACGCACTAGAGCTTAATTTTTATTTTTTTTTAACTACATTTTATATTTCTTTGTATATTTACAGTGTTTTGACATTATATCATTATCACAACAAGTGCTCTGTGTTACATGTTTTTGTGTGAAAGCTGCTTTATAAAGTTTGATTGATTGAACAATGGCAAGGCAAGTTTATTCATATAGCACAATTCATACACAGTAAGTATTTGAAAGTGCTATACAGAATAAGAAAGACAATAAAATCACAATACAAACAAATCTAAACATAAATAATCATAATAATCATAAATTAACATTAAAATACAAGCTATAGGTGAAGTCTAAGTCATATGATTCATGTTTCATGTTCTTTTGAGTCCTTTAGCGAACACAGCTCTCGTTTGTTTCAGTTTGAATATGTTCAATATGATTTAAAAAGTCTGGGTCACAGAGAAGAGGGAAGGGACATGTAATCATCAGCTAAGAGTGTTTCTAAACACACTTATGTCAGTGTGATCTCAGCGATCTCAAGTCAGTGGCCTTCAAGTTCAACTCAAATTCAAGTTTATTTTTCATTTGCATAAAGTACAACGAACCATAAACCATGAACAAAGGTGTGTGCTGTCACTCTCCAGAATAAAGACGTCAAGTACCAAATCTTTTACCATTATATCAAGTCTCAAGTCATCAAAACAGTAGTACAAGTCTGACATAAGTGCACTTCACAACTCAAATCCACATATCTGGCCCATTGTGCATGCATTGTGCAGTTGTGCAGTGTTAAGCCACGTCGTTGTAAGTCTTTTGTCATTTAGACAATTAATTAATTGATAAAGTCTCTGTCGATCAGCATTTTTAATAATTGTTTCATTGGGTGTAAATAAATATACTTGCACAGCTGTAGAAAGGAGAGGCCATAGCGTGAGGTGGCATTTGGAGTGAATCAAGTGCTCAATCTAGCATTTTATATAGTATATGAAGACACTGTATACTAGTACTTCTCTGTATGTATAGTTATTGTGTTATGTAAGTGTAGTTTGGGTCAGATGCATGGTCAGATTATAGTTTAAAAGATACTAAATAGTATGGAGAGCCCACACCATTCCCCGTTTAGTCAATTAATCAATGCACAGACAAACTTTTTTCGTTGACTACAGCCCTGCTGATCAGTGTATTAATCTTAAGGTACATTTTAAAGTTTGTGGTGATGTTAAAGCTAAACTAAACATTAAATTTGCTACTAAACTGTGTATATAGCGTTTTAATAGCATTATCTACTGCTCCTAGTCATTTTTTGGCAACTTTAGTGCAAACCTTCTGAACAAAAATGCCTAAATCTAAGTGCATGCTGCCTCCACTGTAATTTCCAGTAGTTGGTGACATCACATAAGACTGCCCTGATTACAGCCAAGTGCTTCTTATTACAAACACCTGGCTGCAGGGGTGGAGTTTGAACTGTGGACTCCGCCCCTCCTCCTCTCTCACTCTTCCCTTTAGTTCTCCAGGTGCTACAGTTTAGCAGTTCTATTTGAAAAGTGGTTGTGGGTGCAGTTTAGATGTTTAGTCCCACTTTAAATGTGTTGAGTCCATGCCTTTCTCTCTGTCCTGTAGGTGATGCTGTACTGGAGTTCGAGGTGGAGGTGATTTCGGTTTCACAGCAGACGCCGTGGCAGAAGATGGTGAACGATGTGTTTCCTGTTGTGTGTTTGGCTCTGGTCCCAACACTGCTCGGTCTGGTGGGACTCTACCTGTACAAAAAGGCCAACGCACAGAAACAAGGCAAGAAGAAGGCAAAAGACAAGAAGAGCAAAAAGAAATAAACTCGAAAATAATATTTAAATAAAGATTTTTTTTAATGTAGTCTTTGTCTTTGTGTGGTAATGTTGTCACAATATTAAAATTTAAACTCAATTTTGATATTAAGGAGCTTTTAATAAAAATACCACAATGAAAATCTAAAAAACACCCTCAGCCCTTCAGGCAAGTCTGTTGTGATTCAGGAAAAATTCATTTCTGTCTTGTGAATGTGCACATTTTTTTAGTATTGATACCTGCTCAAATGAATATCAAAGTTTCTATACTAGTTTTTGTATCAATTAGTATCTAATCTTCGATACTTTGGACAAACCCATTGTGGGGATTCTGATGTTGCTTTTGTGGAAAATAAGTTTCAGACCCAAACAAATGATATAATGGAGAGGCAAATTGAATCAGGATTTTAAATAGGCCAATGGTTAATCTTTATGTCAAACGTATCCCAAATTAAAATAACCAAGAGACAAGAGGGACACTGCTTTTATGATAAATGATTCAGTACTGATAAATATTTAAAGGTTAGTAGTTTGTCCCAAGATACAACCTTACTTTGCTGTGCTGCGTGAGTCAGACTTAGTTAAGCCGTTTCAGTCCATTTTGAAATGTTTGTGGCTGTAACATGCAATTGATAAACAAAGGAATTAAGATGAGTAATGGGTCAATTGAAGAACTGCACCCTTTCATTTCCAGTATTGCAATCCTTTCCAAGAAACTGGTAGGCCAATATATATATTTTTTCAGGAATGTAATTAATTGAAATAAAAGTAATAACATAATATGTGTCTTGAAAATATTAAATTGAAAGATCTGCCACACAAGGGAAGCCAGGTCTCATAAGATACAGACAATAGTCTTTCCTTGTCGCTTCATTTAGGAAGTCATGCTTTGCAACAGCAAAGTACAAAAACAACACTAGTAGAATAAGAATGCCAAAAATTATTAAAAACATAAAAAGAAAACAAAAGAAAACAAGCAAATGATGTCACCAGGCCAAATTACAAGTCAGATCTGTAAAACAAGGCATTTTTGAGCAATAAAAACACACATCAGTGAATTAATGTAATATAGAGAAGTTTAATGCCAAGCACTGGAACATTCTAGGCAAAGCAATAACATGTCCATGAAAACGGGCATATCCTAGCACAGAGGTGCCCAAACTTTTTGTTTTTTTTTTTATCAAGGGCCACATCTCAAAACATATTCGAAGCAGAGGGTCACAGGCTGGTGATCATTGCAGTACGGTGCTTTAAACACAGCTTTGACAGAGCTGCTGTGTATTAATAACTCTTGAAACACATTAATTTTAGGTCTGTATCACAATGCAATGTGATGTTTGGGCATATAGTGGTAGAAATAGTTAAATTTGCTGTAAAAAGTACTACTTATGATCAATTGGGCCGCTCAGCAGGAGGCCTGAGGGCCGCATTTGGCCCCCAGAGCCATAGTTTGGACACCCCTGATTTAGCAGAAAGGTTACACATTGCACCTTTAAGGGAACAATAATATAAATAAAAAAACACCTGCTAATTCACTTATAAACTAGTGAAAACAGTAACATATAATGGCAAAGTATACTGAAATAAGTTCTTTTAGACTTGTACTATTGTGAAAAAGCTGAGGGCGGAGGAGAGGATACGGGTACTTCTTGTGGCCCGGCCTCTTCCGGTCCTCTTTCCAGCTTCCCGTGCAACATGGTGAGTGCGCCCAGAAAGACCGAGCCGCTAAAATTCAGAAATATCATGCAAAAACTAAAAATCCAACACACGTTTACCCATTTCCAGCAATGTAAACCGGCGAACACGCATATAAGGTGTAAATTACCGGTGAAATAAGGCTTAAAGTGTTATATATGTGTCCGTGGCCTGATGCTAGCTGTTAGCATGGCTAGGTGTTCGGCTGCATGTGTTCACGAGTGCGGGCCGATAATGAAATGGAAGTGCCCTGTGTATCAGACTTGTTCGTGTCCTATTTACATTATACTCAACTTAAATTCAAGCTATTGTCAACGTGTTGATCTTTAGTTTAGTTAAAGCAAGCGTTTGACATGAAAAAGTCTCTATAAGCTTAATGGTACTAGAAGAATTGTCACATCCTTGACCACAAATGTTTGATTAAATTAAAATATCAAGTTTAATTTTTTGATCTGATATCACTATGTCTAATGTTTAGCTTTGGGTCATTTCATAGTACATTTTGTTCTGCACTGTTATTTAATCATTTTATTGCAATTTCTTTAATATAAAATTGCCAATAGTACATTTTGTTCTGCACTGTTATTTAATCATTTTATTGCAATTTCTTTAATATAAAATTGCCACTTAATTTAGAATGTAATTTAATACTCCAAGATGGGGTCAAGAACCAGATTACACTCCCACTGTACTACTTTGTACTTCACGCTGAAATATGTTAGAGGTTTCTGAAATATCTAAGAGGTAAATTCCCAAACACTCAACTTCAACACTGTTGGCTATACAGTAAAAAATTTGTATTTTACGATGTATTTTGAAATGGCCCCATCTGTGTTAAATATTACTGGTCTACAGAATGTTGTGATGCCATTTGAAACACAGCAATTATGATTCATTAACCAATTTGTTACCATTGGTAAGGTGTACTATTACTGATGTAAAGATGTTTACTACACCTAATAAAGTAAATCCAACAGAGCATTGAAATATATTGATCTAAATTTCTCTCCCCAGACCAAGAAAAGGAGGAATAACGGTCGTGCCAAGAAGGGGCCGTGGGCACGTGCAGCCAATCCGCTGCACCAACTGTGCCCGCTGTGTGCCCAAAGACAAGGCCATCAAGAAGTTTGTGATCAGGAACATTGTGGAGGCGGCTGCTGTGAGGGACATCACTGAGGCCAGCGTCTTCGAGTGTAAGTATTTCATCAATAATCTCATAATTGGGTCAGTTTGTTTACATCTTTTATGTAAGTTTTGATCAAGCATAACATGGCTATTTACATTATTGGTGGTCTAATATAGTGCCATTTGTGTAGGAAGCTGATACTATTAAAAAGATGTGATGGTCGATAGTGATTTTTCAGATTTTGGGCAAGCTACTAGAAGTTAAATTGTTTCCAAATGTTCGTTAGTTGTATAAAATGCATCATAGCTAGTGATGCTGAAAAATGTAACTCTGATCTTATACAATTTCTTCTCTCCCATTTGTAGCTTATGGCCTGCCCAAGCTGTATGTGAAGCTGCACTACTGTGTCAGCTGCGCCATCCACAGTAAAGTGGTGAGGAACCGTTCGTGTGAGGCCCGTAAAGACAGGACCCCTCCACCCAGGTTCAGGCCTGCGGTGAGTAACAACTTTAGTGTGTTATTCTTATATTTTAAGCTGGTCAAAGATATATATATATATATTTTTTTTTTTCTTGCAGGCTGGTGCAGCAAGAGCTCCTCCCAAACCGATGTAAAGCAGAATTTGATGTATGCCTGAATAAAATCTTTTTGAAAACATCAGTCTTTGTAGTTATTAAGTAGTTAAAGGTAATGGAAGAAAAATGTGTATTTGTCTAATATGTTGGGTTCAACTGTATTGCCCAAAAGAACAACATCATGACTGTCAGCTTGTCACATAATCTCAAAACAAAAAAAATGACTATGCTGTAACCAGTTTACACAATCCCAATCCATGGGTTACAGAATATCGCCCCCAGTGTCTGCGTACACTGGTGTATGAATGTGTGTGTGTGGATGGGTGACTGGTTCCTTGTTGTAAAGCGCTTTGAGTGCCTTGAAGGTGGAAAAGCGCTATATAAAGATGTGACCATTTACCATAAGGGCTGTTGCCATAGAGTTAATATTTTAAACCTCTGGATTTGTGTAAAGTCCTCAAAGTATCACTTATAACAGGAAGATGGAAAGTCAAATAAGGGTAAAGAAATTCAACACGAGTAAATGTTAAAGTACATTTATTCTCAAATAGCAAAATTAATCTGGCAATTATTTACAACGGCCATAAAGTTTTTCAAAATACATTTGCGCTGCAGTAGCATTTACACTTCAAGAAAACTTCCAACTTGAATTTCATGCCACTCGAAATTCAGTGGCTCCCCTTTGGCTCAGAATAAAATTAACCAAATTGTAACTAACGGAACTTAGATATGTGCAAATGGGCAATCATTTAATATTCATAGAGAAAGGCAAAATTTTGACTTTGATAGAAACGAGAGTAAAAGTTGCAGGGATTGTTTGTTTTACAGTAGCTATTTTAAGGTGCAGACAGTTCAAAGGTCTTTAGTGGTGGTCCTCAAACTGGTACAACAGGTGTGAACCAGAGTCTGGATTCAAAGCAGATAAGATAACACACCGTGAGTTCTGGTTTTGCCCAAGATTTATGTTAAACCAAATCTGAAAATAATTCCCAAATGTTAGTTGGAAATCCTAAATCTACAAACTGGCTTCAGGCAACAAACCAGTTTTAGCAGGCTGTACAGTGAGGGACTTTGCAGTAGTAATTTTACAGAAATTTGAAATGTCGAACTAATAATCAATTAAACGTCAATGTATTTCAAGCCTGAGGATAATGTCTTAATGATCACACCACACAAAACACAAGTTGGCATCTTACCAGAATAACCAGGTAATCATTTTGAGACAGTGAAAATTATTCTATTCATTATTCTAGGGAAATGGTATAGTAGTGATTATTTTTGTTAGCTTTAGTTTCCTTCCACTGTCGCGTCATAATTACAAAGTGTGTGGCAGAGAAACTTAAGAAAAACAGGTTTAAAACTTTTACATTTTAAGAGAGAATTGCAAATCAAGTATTCTACAAAAACATTTTAATGATAATTTCATATTACTTTTCTGGCAGGTTATCAGTGCAACAAAAGCATTCATAGTAAACAACAATATTTTTTGCTAAAACACAGCATTCTCACACATAAAGGCCTTAAAATTTGTACTTCAAATGAATCACAATAAAGCAACATTTAGAAATTCAGTTGGTTAAAAGTGCATTTTCAGTGGATCGCTTCAACACTACCGCCTTGTAAGTTTGGTCTGCACTACAGTTCATTAAATAAAGCTTTTCAATATTTGTGCACAAAAATGGGTTAAATACTTCACAGATTTGAGGAAAAAAGTGCTTTCAGAACAAGGCAGTAAGACTTCTAAAGATTCAGTTACAGGGAAAAGGGAATCAATGTTTTTTATGGTTTAGTAAAGTGCAAAGAGTTACGGGATATGGAACAGTCAAAAATGGGTTAAAACTAGTTAATCAGGTACAATGTTTGTAGTTTTTGAGCAAGGCACGTTGAGGAAAGAGCAAGAAGAAGTGCATTGTCTCTTCATCCAACTACTGCAATGATTTAAAGTGCTAACTATAAATTAATAAGTTCATTCAAGCATTAAAGTTTTTTAGGCTAAGGGTACCCGCAAACACTGGCCAAATTATTAGGTACAACTTAGGAATGCCGATATCTAGTAGTCAGTGAATTAAGTATGGGTGACTCAGTATTTTATTATATTCCATATTTAATCTACTTTTGGCATGACAATAACTGGTCTGATTATCTTAAAAACTGCATAAAAATTGGAATTCATCCCACAACCACCAACTATATCAAGTGTTTATAGAGAAAGAGACCATATTTATATCTAATGGAGGAGCTTTTTTAACGTTAAAGTACTATTTAAAAGCATTAAAACAACTGTACCTAACAAACTGGCCAGTGCATATTCAATAAATAGTGCATGCCATTCACTTTTACCTGTGCAAACCAAACTTAGGCAGGTTTCGGCTCCATTATAACTCTATAAATAGTCACTTAAAACCTTTCTCCTCCTCAACCGTCGACAATGTGCTCCCCGCGGACGATGTGCGAAGAAAACTCGTATCGGTCTTGACTCCGGTGCCCGCAAATGTTGCACTCGAAAGGCTGCCTGAAACCATGGCAACCCATGTGGATGGTGAACATGACGTGATCCAGAAAGAGCACGCGGCAATGATCACAACGGAAAGACTTTACAGCTCTTCCTTCACCATCCACGACCCGAAAAGTCTCCCTGGAAGTGGAGGAGGGCGTCGTGGGCGAGCTAGAAGTCGGCACATGGGTAGTGGCTTGAGCAACATGTCCGATATCTTCTCGATCTTCCTCTTTGGTGCGGATAAGCTTGACAGGATTCGACACTTGGTTGTGGTTAAAATGGACGAGATGATGGAGGTTGTGGTTCTGTGAAGCCGAGGCAGTACTGTTGCATGGTTCGTCCGGCATGCTTTCAGTATCCGTGGAGTCCTGGCAACCGTTGCTAGGCGATGGGGCATGGCTTCGAGCGACAGGTAGATCCTCGTGACCCTCTCCCCCCTCACGACCCGTTTCAATGACACTTCCCAGTCCAGTGCAGTCCAGTCTGGGCCCCAAAGCTAAAGAAGCAGTACTGTGGATGGGTCTGAGCTCAGCGAGTTGGTGATTGGTGGATAAATGGAGAGGTCGCCCTGTGCCTCCTTTGTACTCTCCTCCCACACCTGTGAAGTGTGGGGCTTCTAGGTCCACAGTGTGTATCTCACCTTCTTTGTCCAAACCAGCACCAAGCTCATAAGGTGTGTCTGTGAAGTTGAGGCGAATCTGCTTCTGTCCTGTAAATACAATAAAGTGATGATAGAGAAGAGAGGAATTTTAATTATCTAAAAATGTAATGTTAAGAATCAAACTTGAACTGATTAGAAAATATCATAAAAAATATCTGAATTTCTAATGTGGGTGTGACTTCATAATAAGACTTTAAGTCTGATTTGTAAACTAAAAAATAGGATTTGATTGTCATAGGAAGATTTATAGACACAGTCCATATATTGCCTCAAGAAATAAATTACAAAGCATGCACAATCATGATAGCAAAAATAAGTTATTTTTCATTTTCTAGAAATAGAAAACGAAAAATATTACTTTGGAAATGCCGTCTGCAAATGTTTATATTCATGTTCTCAAAAGTTGAAGAAGCAGAATTACTAAATAAGTCATTAGGCCACATCAGTGCAGTAAACCTTCCACTTCCAGTGTCACTTAGTTTAATAAGTTGAAAAAAAAAGAATCTAAAGTCTCACCTAAAAACTTTTGTGGTGTGGATCGTTTTCGCTTGGTGATGCTGTTGGCAAGACGATCGATGAAAGCCATTTTCTCAGACGATGGTTGCAGCAGAGAGTCTGGGATGATCTCCAAATCCTTAACATCTTCACCTGCATAAAAAGTACAAAGAGATCATTTTAGTAATAACCAAGCAATGTTGCATATTCTTTACTATACCAAGAGTTGATGTTCACATTGATAAAGCAAACCTTGGTTCAGAGCCTTGGTTGTCTGTTGTGGGTCCATGCTTTGTAAATAGCTGTGGCAGCGTTCATGATGCTCCTCAAGTGCACTTTGCTGTTTGTAACTACGACCACAATAGCTGCATTTGTACGGTTTCCCAACAGACGGGGACGACACTAAAAGGATTAAGAGTGTATATAAAGCAGGTAAATACAGTAATTATATGTGTACTACTACTATTTCAAGATTAGATTATAAATTAATATTAAATGAAATTATTATGTGACCTTATAAATAGATCTATCAGTCTGAAGAAATCCAGGTCCTATATTATGCAAAATGGACTCTTGTAAGATTTAAGCCATGTTAGAATGTTGTAGCCTTATCAAAAATGATTTGTTTCATTTAAACATGTTTGAGTAATCCTGTATTCTTAGTCTGTTTACATCTCCAAAACTTAAAATGCTCTGTTACACCTTTGATGTCATGAAGCAGTAGATTTCAAGTCAGTGGCTACCATTTATCTTTTGTTCAGTAGAGATTGGCAATTCCAGGGCTGAAATCATCCAAATGATTCTAGTGAAGGGGAATCTAGTTTAAAAAGACAGTGGAGCACTTCCTGCATTACCACATGGCATCACAAGGTGGAACAGAATGTTTTCTGTTTGAGAGAAGAACTCAAACTAAATATGCAGGGTTTGTGTGTTAAACATGTGTGAATGAAATAAAACACAACTCTGGGTATGTTTTTGATGAGGAAACAACATGATATCATAGATCAGAAAAGAGTGTAAAATACACCCTTTAACCAATATCAGTCAAGTGTGACCACTCAATGATATTGGTATTGATGAACAAGTTATGTATTTTTATTTTTTATTGCATATTTCTATTCTCTTGCTATTCTTGCACTTTGTACACTGGATTTTTGTAGGACAAATAAAAGGTTCTCTTATCATGAATCAAGTTAAAACTAAATTGTGACTAGAAGATTGTGATTAGACTTTTTTGCCACAGTTGCCATCCCAATCAATTATATGTTTGCTTTCAAACCTGCATGAGTTCGAAGGTGTCCAGTGAGCGCATCACGTCTTCGACAGGCGTAACTACAGAAGGGACATTTAAAAGGCTTTTCACCAGAGTGAAGCTTGATATGACGCAGAAGATTGCCCTTTTGTGTAAACGAAGCCCCACATTGATTACACTGGAAAGGCCGCTCACCTGTAAAACAAGAAAATTTAAAGTTAAGTTAATTAAATTAAAGCACAGACTATAATACAGATCATTGTTTGTGCCTTTAAGATGAATAACTCATTACTGACCCGTATGACTGCGTTTGTGCACCATGAGCACATTAGGCCCAATACAGATCATGCCACAAATATCACACTTGAGTTTCCCATTGGGCAAACGAATTGCTCCGGACGGTACAGTGTCAGCGTTAGGGAGTTCTCTGTAGATTCCAACAGCTTCAGACCCTGGTTCTACGCCGCCCTCCTCTACCCTCTCCCCTCTGTCATCCTCGGTAAAGCGCCCCTGCTCTTCATCACTGTACAATTCCACCTTAATTGAGTTTGCTAAAAAGTCAAAGCAAATGTGAGCATGAATGTAATCTCCTAGCAGTACCTCAGGTAAACAAAGCAATACAAGATAATAATAGCGATTACATTTAGCACTGTGGGACCGAGAAGGGGAGGGTTCTTTGCTGTTGGGTGTGCTCACAGTCGGACCTCCAAGCGCCTCTGAAAAATCTCTTTCAATTGAAGAATCTCCACCTGCTGAAAGTAAGAATTAAAACAGTTGTTTGACAAATTTCAGACATAGTTTTTTGAGGTCAACCAACCTGCTGTAAAAGATTGTCCATTGCAGCCATCAGTGTCCATACTAGGTAGATTCCTATAAGGAAACAAAATCATCAGACTTGACCCAGATGCATTAAAACTTTTGAAAAAGACATTATTACTTAAAGTATGGTGACAGAATATACTCATGCTGTAACAATAAATCATGTGGATAGTGATAAAAGTTTGAGAACATCTAAGTTAGCAACCATTCAAACATCGGGTAGAAATGATCAGTGTGTCACAAATTATAATCCTGACACTTATACCAGATCAAAACAATCTGTAGGATACAGTAATGTTAATGTCATTGCCACAGAAATACACAAGAAACTGGTGTTACCAAACTAAGTTTGGCCTTAGTAGCTAACACTGGCCTACTGCGTTTAAAGAGAAAACATTTGCTAGCCAAGTTAGCACTAACCAAGTCAACTAATTTCTCAGTTTAGCTTCTTGAAACATAAATAACACACTAAATAAAGTTACATGTTTGTTATATTCTGGTTCATCAATACGCACATGTCAATAAAACGTGATTATGAGAAGAATAAAGACAAAAACAACAGCAATCTATAAGTCGACATCTCGTTAAACGCTAGCATAACAGACCAAAGCCACAGCCACGGTTGCTATGGCAGCCACCCGAATGCTAACTGGCTAACAGTAGCATGTGGGTTTGTCTCAAAATAAATGGTCTTTCGTCCACTCATCATCAGTGACATCGGCTCATTTACCTCTTATTTAAAGTGATGGGATGTTATCATGGGCGAATTATCTTCGTTTAGCCTCGGCCGCCTTTTAAAAAGAGACTTTTCCAAAATTTCATCTGTCAGGTTTTGACGACAACATTTCTCAGGAGTTTCCGGTAGTTTCCTGATAACTTCAAAGTATTTCCGGTAGACAATAAAACCTAAATTTTATGGACACAATTATAAAATAAATATTATTTACTTTTACTGTATCAACCACAACCGTAAGTTTTACAATTATTCTAATCATATTGTAAAGGTTGTAACATGCACAAATATAACGATATATTTTCCATTTGAAGGTCACACTGGGAATGTGCCCAAAATATCTGATCTGAATGCATAAAGGTGATGAGGATTTTTTTGCATTTTATTCTGAGTTTTAAAGAGAGAAATCTGTATCATGTTTTCTTTTATCCACATTATGAGGAGATATGCTAGTGCTTTGAACATACAACAGATGATCTTTTGTGTAGATTTTTTTCTCTTCACATTAATTGATTATATTTATGTTGTTTTATTGTTTAAAGTAGACTGTACATGCCATCGACGTCGACGGGGATATCATCTGACGTGTGGCATGATTATTTTTTCGTTTTTTTGTTTTTTTGTTTTTTTTTTTTTTTACGACGGTGTGCTGTTGCTTGCACAATGACCGTTTCCGTCACTTTGACTTGCGATTCGTAAGCGCGGAGTACACGCTTTTTGTTATCGGCTTTTGGAGGAACACCATCCATATATCTTTGCAAACTATTGATTGATATAAGCATATATAGTAAATCTAGGCAGATGTGGATTTCGGGGTGAAGTACAAGGTGTACTTGTAGAGGTTAGACTCAGAAGTTTCACTCGAGGCCCAGCGCTCCGAAAAGTTTGTTGTTGTCACGTGACTCAACACGAATGTGGCGATAAAAGTTATAGATTGTAAAGCTAAGTACCGCGTTACTTTTATTCTTATCAAACTCATCCGTTGTTTTTCCATCACAATGCCTCAGCCCAAGTATAGAAAAATCGCTGTGATAGGATACAGGTCTGTAGGTGAGTAACGGGGTACACGGCTAACAGGAGCTAAGGGCTAGCATGCTAATAGTATGGCTTTGTTTTCCTTTTGATTGAATCCGATTGATGATTAAACGCCATCCCAGCTCACTTCAGTCCGATATCTGTCCAATCTATTCGTTAAATTGGCTTATTTAACCATGTTCATACTATTTGCTGTGGTTTGTATAAAGTAACTCGCCGAGTACTCTTGTAGTATTTCCAAACAATATGGCCTGTAACATGTGGCGGTACATGTAAAGTGTAAACAAAACGCTTTTCACAACCCATTTCCCCTCACCGCCCTCTAATAACACAAGCTAAACCCCTCAAATATAGTTATACTCTTTGACAAGTGGTAATCGCATGTCTGTTTGATTGCTTTATTAGGAAAATCCTCTCTGACAATACAGTTTGTGGAAGGACAGTTTGTTGACTCCTATGACCCAACTATTGAAAACAGTAAGCTTCTAATGTTGATAATTTGGTTGATTTGGAGTTCAAACTAAATTCACGTTTCTCTACTTCAGCATTTAATAAACTCGTCAATGTACATGGTCAAGACTTTAATCTTCAACTGGTTGACACAGCTGGACAAGTGAGTTCCATATTTCTTTCTGAGTGTGCTGGGTATATTCTTTTAAATAATACTATGTACTTTCCCTGTATGCAGGATGAATACTCAATTTTCCCACAGTCTCACTCAATGGACATTCATGGCTATGTCCTTGTGTATTCAGTGACTTCAATGAAAAGGTTAAAAACATGTAATTTGAAATGTTAGCGTTGACGTACAATTAGCTTTTATTTGACTGGCACTTTAATCTAATTCAAGATTTCCCAATATAAGCAAAAGAAGGTTTAAAAAATAATTTACTATGTCTTGTATTAATTCTATATTTTTCTCCAGTTTTGAGGTTGTTCAATCACTACATGACAAGCTGCTAGACATGGTTGGAAAAATTCAGTAAGTTGGCACAGACGTGAAGACTATTTCAGTGTTATGTATATTCTTACATTAACTTTTCATATTTTAGAGTCCCAACTGTCCTTGTCGGAAACAAAAAAGATTTACACATGGAAAGGTAAGTAGTCGTTCAAATCAAAATTCTCCTCGCTATTCCACTTTGCCATTCTATCAATATTTATCCTGTAGGAGTAAATTATTTTTAAGTGTGTTTATTTGTTGGACCCTAGAGTAATCAAACCTGAGGAGGGAAAGAAACTTGCTGATTCATGGGGAGCTGCTTTTATGGAATCCTCAGCCAAGGAAAATGAGGTAAACACTTTTTTTTCCTTTTTTCCTTAATTCAGTAAGACCAGAGATCCAAATACGCTCTTAATATAATACTGTCCACACTACTTACTCCTTTATTGTTTTCATTGATACAGACTGCAGTGGAGGTTTTCAAACGGATTATTTTAGAGATGGAGAAGGCAGATGGAAACGCGCCCCCAGAGGAGAAGAAGTGTGCAGTCATGTAAATGCCCAAATCCCAGACATCCTCAGGTTCATTTCTGTTGGAGACAAGAGACACAACGTCACTGCAATGCAATATCTGACCTCACAGACCCCCAAATGCTGCAGAAAACTATACTACATCCTTTTAGTTCCAATCCCTAAAACCCTAAAAATCCCTTAAATTGTCACAATCAAGTTAATAGCTGTTTTGTAGTAAAAGAAACCAAACAGGTATAGAATTTGGTTAGGGATTTTGACTACCAGCCAACATTTTGTTCACATGCCATACATTTTAAAACAAAGTAGAAAATCTAATTGACAGTGATATGAAGTCACATTGCATAAATGTGTTATCAAATGTCACTCGTATTATCAGCATATTTTTGGTGCTGCTTTTTTGACAAACTTAGCAAGTCCTATTCCCATAATTATTGTTTATTAAATGTAAAAAAAAAAGTTTCTTAGTTGGTAGACAGCCTTAAAGGTATAGAATTAAATATTCCTTTATAGCAAATAGCTATAAGGAAAATATGGTGTTGTAGATGGTGCTAACTTGATGTGTGGTAATGGTTTGATATTTTCTTATTACAATGATATTCACTTGCCACTGTTTTATGTACACCTGTTCATATGACTTGAAATGTAAAGATATGGTTTGGTGATCAGAATCTGTAGATCCAGACCCTGATCAACCATCAAATAAATTCACATTATTAGTCGCTAGGGTAGAAGATGGACTTTAGGGGGAAAACATTCTTAAATTGCAATTTTTTTGTCGGGTATGTTACAATTACTATTAATCAGGCAGTTTCTTTAAATAAGATACATCATTTATTTAAAGATTCAGTTCAGATTTTCAACATAACCAGGACATATTTGGTGCTGAACAAAGCTGCACTGGACAATACATCTCAAAGTATTACTTACTTATTTTTGTAATTTGATGACCATTCAAATGGCGATTTTTAGTCAATTGCAATGAATCTTGCTTCCCTTATAGGCGCCCTTGTCTAAACCCATTTCGTTTCCCAATTCGAACTATTATGTGTTGACTGATAGTTGTTGAATTGTTTACATTTAAGACCGTTGTAACAGGTATGCCTATTATTGTGGCCAGTGAGATTTTGACACCACATTGACAATTGTGGAGTGCCAATATACCACAATAAAATTTTTTAGAATTTATTGACAGAAACCAAACCAATTTAACCTGCGGATTTGTATTTTGTGGATTTGACAATTGACTGTTAAAAATATAGAAATCAGTTGTTTTTCTTGGTTAGCTATAAAGAGACGATTGGATATGAATTCTGTTGTACCTCTAGTGGGTACATTTTTGTGCTTTGCTGGTTTAGTATTTGATTGGTGAATGATTACTGGTGGTTAAAACAGGCTGATGGGTTGTGTCTTGTGCCTTACAGGTCCTTATAATTATTTCCTTCACAATTTAAGGTGCCCTCAAAGTATTTTATTATTTTTTTCCCTTTCTTCCTCTGTTCATTATATTTGATCACATAGGACAGGTAGACATGTTTGTGTTTTTATCACAGACATTAAAAAGTTCTGTGCTGGTCAATGTTAATGCAGAAATCTTGCTGTAAACAGTTTTGTATATAAATAAAATTGTTACTCATTTTAAGTCTTTGTCATGGTTTTGCATTTTTTTAATTTATTTTTTTGTTGTTTTAATTTCTGTACAGAACACTAATATGTGGAAACTAAATGAGAAAGCTAGTCTATTTGAGTATATGTAGTAAAATTTACAATTTTTCCTATATAAATGTGTATATATATTATATATATACATAACCAAAACACATTAAATGATCTATTTTCTGTATTTCATTTAGTTCATCATTTTTACTTGCTTGGTCAATATTTCCCAGTTAAGTATTACATATGTTATTGGCAAAGTAAGAAAACAGACATTCAGTAGGACGAGCTTGCTCTTTCTTATTCTCTATTTATTATGTCTTACCAGTTGTTGATGGTCTTTTTTCTAGTAGATTTAGCCTATAATATACAGTACCCACTGCTTTCTCATTAAACCTTTGATTCATTTTATCAAAGGTATATAACCAAAGAGAATGTCCAAGGTACAAAAAATATATAACAGACATACTATGGACATACCTTTGTAGGCCCCCTACAAAGTGTTGGTTACATTTAGGCTTGATGAGAGGGTCTTGCCATTAGGAGTACCTTGACCAATATGAATATCTTGACATTTATTTTAAGTGTCAAGCAGTATCCGGCAGTCCTTGCAGATTTTTTTTTCAGTTGTTTGTTTTAGCACATTTTCTGAAACTTGATTTACTTTGATAATTTTGGCACAAGTGGTCAGATCATTTGGAACATTCCTCATAATTTCACACAGTTCTCAGGTTCTTTCTCAGAACACTTGACACAGCTCTCATTCAGAAACTCACATGTCCAGTGAATTCACCTTGTTTTTTCAGTACTACAGACCAAAGTGTGAAAGTTTTGATGATAAAATTTGTTTTGTTTTTTTTGAGGACTGAATGTAAAACTGCATTTTTCTGGGGTTCTAGGTGAGATATAAATGCCAATTTTCAACAGAGAAGTGTGTCAAAACAATTGGAAAAAAAACAAAAAAAAAAAACAAAAAACAAAAAACAAAAAACAAAAACAACAAAAACAAAACTACTACCACTCCAAAAACTAACTAACTAACTAAATAAATAAATAAATAAATAAATAAAAATAAATAAATAAATAAATAAATAAATACAATCAAAAATATGCCTTAAATAAAAACTAAATCAACAATAAAACCTGTCTGTTACACTGCATAAAGGGCATTCTACATAATGCCTTGGCAAAGTAGATAATAAAACATTAATTTCCTACTTTGCCTAAAAACACGAGACAGAATGCCTGGATTATCAGCTTTGCCTGTAACATATATATTTTACATTTTGAGTTCAACTTTCTGTTTCTAACAGAATGTAAATTAAAAAAAGGCGCAGGCACTTTTGATTGGATGGCTCGCAAAAAGACCAATATATAGAAAACATTCTCAAAATTCTCTAAAAACATTGTAGATAATTTAAATAATAACATATAAATCCAAAAAATCATGTCACTTCTGAATAATACACTATTTATTCTAATTCGTTTGTACATTCGGTAATCTTGGTGCGGTAGTACTAGGCGCATTACGGTAAAGGGTCGCCGGAGTCGCTCTTCGTAGAAACCAGTGAACTCTGCGTCCTTTTCCTGAGAAAGCGTCTCATTCAGAAGAAAAAACATGGCTACGGAGTGTGTGAGTAAAACTAGCCCATAGATACATACACTAACTTTAAACTAGATTCAACCTTTGATCTTCCTTAAATCCATACACCATTTATGGTTAATGATACTTTTAGCATGCTAGCTTTAGTAGCTAACCAGCAAACATTGTGCAATTCTTTCAGAACAAATGAGCTTTTGAGCTAAACTAAAGAAAATTTAACATGGGATTAAAGTGTATTAGAGGCGCATTTTGGCATCAGTTCCAGACACTTGTGTAAGATGTACCCAAAGATGGCTTTTCTTCTTGGCATAAGTCTTAACCTTACATTACCTTGTCACCTAGACTTAATGTCAACACTGGTACAAGCTAAAGCTAACATTGTTCCAACCTTATCCTTCACACTTAAAACCTATGACTAATGTGTCTCCAAGACATGGCTAAGTAAAGGTTACTATCACCATCTGTGGATTAAAATAAGCATTGTAATATGAGCTGAAGACAATGCAATCTTATAAACACTGAGTCTGTTAATATTTGGGCAGCCAGCCACACTTAATGTCAAACTGACCATGGCATGAAGTAAGAAGCCTACTGTACACTAACTTGGCAACTGCTATAACATGCTGTGTCGTGCAACTAAATTTTGTAACTTAAGTAAAAGTACAGATACCAGAGCAATGAAATACTTAAGTACCCGTTTAAAAATGTGCTTAAAGAGTAAAATGTAAAAGTATCTTGTGCCGATTTTGAGTTCCAGTAAAGCTTCAAATGTATTGATTTTGATAAAGATTTGTGCTGAATTTTGTTCAACAGCAACAACTGAATCTGGACAATTACTTTTCAATCCTATTCAAAAATGTAGTGGAGTAGAAAGTACAATTACCTACTCTTAAATGTAGTGAGCTATAACTAAAAAATATCCACTTTAAAATGTACTTAAGTAAAGTACAGACACCTAAAATTTATGCTTAAGTACTTTACTACTTTTACTTTGTTAAATTCCACCACTGTTAACTAGTGATACACAAAGGCAGAGATGTCAAAATTGTACTTACTTATGTTGGAGTAGAATTAAAAAGTGTTAATCCAAATAACTGACTCAAGTTGGGTGCATTTGCATAGTATTAAATAGCTGTTTAGATTTCCAGTTTCTACTAAGGTATTCTTGTAATGTTATAATGTTAATAATAATAGTGCAACTTACACAAACACAATATTAAATAGTTTTTAAGTTACAGACTGAGTTAGTTGTGGTGTTTACTGTTGTCAAAGATTTGCAGATATATATTTTGTTCATTAAGTATAGCTTTCTTATTGAAATGTTCAAATCAAATGTATTTATAGAGCACATTTAAAGCAGCCAGAGCTAAACAACAACAATACTATTACAATTATATAGATTTGAAAATATTTTAAAACACTGTGAAAATGCAGTATAGTATTTATTATAAAAGCAAGATGTTACTCTCTCTAACTCATATCAAATGCCATTGAGAACAGGTATGTCATTAGTAGGGATTTTACATCGAAGAATATTTTTCAAGGTTTATCTAAAAGAAAGTATTCATCGAGCTAATAACTACTCTCTTTTGTACTCTCTATGGACTAACATGGGCTATAAGTAAATGCGTCCTGGCTAACTAGTTTTACTATGGCATACTCCAGATACCAGCTGCTATTGAAGATTTGGAGGGCAAAAAGGACCCGGTCATTGAAGGTGAGACCTGCAGCTGAACTTCCCCAAATATCTCGGGATGTTTACATCATTCTTCCTTTGTTTTTGTGTGTCTCAGATCCAGAACATAACGTCTACACTAGATTTATGAAATCACACCATTGTTACGACCTTGTACCCACCAGCTCCAAGCTAGTTGTTTTTGATACTTCACTTCAGGTAAGAAGACTGGGATGATTGTTGTACAAGTTGGCACAATGTATAAAGCAAAAGACGAACAACAACAATACGACAATGATATAGATTTGAAAAGATTTTAAAACAGACCTGGACAACTGAGGGATTACACAGACACATTGTATAAACACAAGTAGGATTATAAGGTCCAAATAAGTCCTGGAAAATTTACTGCTGGAATATGAGAATGTGCCATTTTAAGTATGTTTAATGAGTCAGTGTCAGAAACTAGGTTAGAACGTTTATTTTCTCTAAGGGAGTAATAGAATTGAATTGCTCTAAAGCCAAGCTAACTCTGGAATTGTCCAAAATCAGGATAACTACATTTTAGGGAGGTGCAATTGAATCTGTGCACATCGGCACAGGATATCTTCACTGTTAGCATCACTACATCCTGTCCAATTTGATCTCTCTTAGGTTTTTGCCAGGTCACTCTAAAAATAATATCAGGCTGTGTACAGGGAATTGTGGGTGTTAAAAACTACACAAATAAAATCAATACTTCAGTGGAGGACACTTTTGTGTTTAGAAAGAGAGAGTTTGTGTCTCAATGCTAACGCTAATGCTAATTTTGAGGCATAATACATATTACAACAACACCACAAAGTGAAGTATTCTTCATATAAAAATAATTGGAGAGTCTTTATTTTAAAATATTATACAAAAAAACAAAAAAGACCTCTATAGTCTTTAAGCAAGTAATTTAAAGAGATGTAGCAAATCAACAATACATCAAATGGTAAGATTTAACAAAATACTCATACTAGACCTATATTTTTGATTGTACCTTAAAAGATATTAATTGGACAGTTAATTTATTCTAAAATAATTGTCGGATTTTGTTTGTTCCAACAAAAAAATTGTCTGTAGGTCATTCGATGTTAAAATCATAAAATAGAGTTGTATACCTTTTTAAACGACATAACTTGGATATGGTTAAATTCTGTATAGTATAACCTGACACCTAAACATTTTGTCTTTTCAGGTCAAAAAAGCTTTCTTCGCGCTGGTTTCAAATGGAGTGAGAGCGGCGCCACTTTGGGACAGTAAGAAACAGTGCTTTGTTGGTGAGGGAGTTTTTATTACCTTATTATATGAGTTTATATAAAGTGAATTATTACTTTACGACCTCACTGACCTAACTGTGTCTCTGTCCCCAGGTATGCTCACGATCACAGACTTTATCAACATACTCCATCGCTACTACAAGTCTCCACTGGTGAGAACAGGCTTACAGAAAAATTATGGAAGAATTATAGAATTATATAAGATACTAGTATCTAAACTTAAAGGGCCCATGTTACGCTATTTTCTGATCTATGTTATAATGTTGTTTACAATATAGAACTTTTAAAATATATTCTTTGTGCTTTTAGGTTCAAATTTATGAGTTGGAAGAACATAAAATTGAAACATGGAGAGGTAGTAACCACCTGTTTGATAGTGTTTTTATATATAAATATAAATTTATAATTGCACAAATCATTACATTCAGTGAGGTTTTTTTTTTTTTTTTTGTTTACAGAGGTGTATCTCCAAGACTCTTTCAAGCCGTTGGTTAGCATATCTCCAAACGCAAGGTGTGTTTTTTAAGTGTTTTTAATTATTTGTCCTGTAGTTTTAAGTTAAGTTTAAGTTCAAATTTAAAAGTGAACCTATAAAAGTGTATCTATAGTCACTCTGAGTCATTGAAGCCAATTTGATCCCAAGATATTGTAATGCATCTATAGCCATTAAAAAGTATATTTTTACAGAGAAAACCATATACTGGTAACTAGGGCTGGGTATCACCAAGAAGCTGCCGATACGATACGTACCTCGATACACAGTCCACGATACGATACGCATATCGTACATACAGATACAGTGTCATTTCGATACGATTCGATATATTTCAAATGGATACAATACGATTCAGAAAAAAATAAAGGCCTTCAACCTTACTTAAATGGTCAACCCAATTTTCACAAAAAAACACAACAAAAAAAAAAAACATTAAATGGTGCATTTATCTTCCATTTATTGAAGATTAAAAAACACAATGAAGTGCTTTTTGATTAATGCATGTTTCTAACTAGAGGGAGGAAGGCGGTTGAAACATTTTTTCTGACATTTTCGTTTCTCTTGCTTCTCGCTTCTCTTCACCCGTAAAGAGTAACGTCTGGGGGGAATATCGATATTGATACTAGGAAACTAAGAATCGATACCGTATCGATTTTAATAATATCCATACATATCGGTGTATCGATATTTTAGCACACCCCTACTGGTAACTACTTCATCAAAATAAAGAAATACATTTGAACTTTGAAACTACAATATTCTTGATTTCTGTAAAACAGCTGAATTATATTATTTTCATATTCATATATTTGGCACGTCTTCTTCAGTTTGTATGATGCAGTCTCATCTCTGCTGAAGAATAAGATCCACAGATTACCTGTGATCGACCCATCGACCGGAAACACACTTTATATTCTCACGCACAAAAGGATCCTCAAGTTCCTCAAACTTTTTGTAAGTATGTTTTAGAATATGTAAAACTAAAAGAAAAAACACCTTAATAACTACACTTTTTAGTCTTAATAAAGCGTGAACAAGTCTTTAATTCCTTAAGGACAAATAGTTTATCAAAGGGGAGGTATTGTGCATTTTTTTTTTCTTTTTTAAGCTTTCTACCATGTTATAACATTGTTCCCTCCTCAAACACATACCTGAAGAGGTTTTAGCTGTCATCCATGCATGTTTTGTATTTTGGCAATTTCTCCCGGGGCCTATTTGAACCCTCCTTAAGGTTAGTTGAGGTTGCTCTGTGTAATGCTCAGCCCACAAGCCCACGTCACCCATTCTCCCACATGACCATAAATATACAAAAACATGATACATGATCATGAAACTGTACACAGCAACGTGACAAATCTGATGTGATGTGCAGTAGTGTCATTAGCGGGATGCACGCTGATTGTGTAGGGGGACCCAGAACATCAAAAACGAAAGTCAAACTTACAAAATTTGTTAATACATTGTTTTTGACGAATACAGCATTTTCAAAACAATAAAAGGTAATGGTTATTGTCAGTATGTTATGTGTTTGCGGCTAATACCCCACAGAAATAAAACAGTTCCTCTTTAAGAATGGTTCAGGTTTTGGTAACTGCTCAATACTCCCTTAATACTCCTAACCCCTTAATTACGTAGGTTAGAATAAGTTAGGCTTAATAACTATGTGTTCATTATGAATTAAGTCTTTCTTCATGCTTTATTAAAGGAAACAGCAACACAACAGCAGTCTCAAGTAACTAGAGCCAGTATCTAAAACAAACCAGTAAATGACAAACAAAACCTTCACGTCAACTTGTCGGCATAGCAACCAAGTGTCACATACAAAAGCAGTTACTTTAACAAGAGCAACAAAAGGTGTCAACTCTGAACCAAACACAAAATATCAAATCATTACAAGATTATCAAAATTCTATGATAACTTTTATCTGAGCCAATACTTATTTTTTAGTCTTGTGTTTGCCTTTAGATAGCAGAGATGCCCAAACCGTCGTTTTTAGCCAAAACTTTAGAAGAGTTAAACATCGGGACGTTTCATAAAATTGCGGTGGTACGTTCGGACACGCCTCTGTACACGGCACTCGGGATCTTTGTGGAACAGCGAGTCTCGGCTCTCCCGGTCGTTGATGAGAAAGGTATGAGGATTAAAGAGGGAATGTGGGAATTTGTACTGGAATATTCAACTAATGATCTTGTGCTGTCTTTCTGTCACTTTGCAGGTCGAGTGGTGGACATTTACTCCAAGTTTGATGTTATAGTAAGTCATAATCAATCTTTAACCATAATTCACTTCAGTTAAAGGACCCATATTATGCTATTTTCTGATCGATGTTATAATGTTGTCTCCTCATCAAAAACATACCTGGAATTGTGTTTTGTTTCATTTACACATATTTAACATACAAACTGTGCCCTACCATGGAGTATTAATGACATACTGTAAATGGAGGAACTCAATACTACTTCCTGCAATTTTCAACTTTTGATTAAAACTATGATAAATATTTACTGTGTGCATTATACAACCAAACAAAGTAATAATTGGCTCTGTGCACAATAGCGCCTGGCAACCGCAGTGTAAGCGTCAATACTTCCTAGAATTTTATTTCTATGAGGTTTTTGTCGAGTCACACTAAAATTAATAAACATTTAAAGATGAGGCAGTAGACAGGGAGCTATGGGTGGATGTTAATGACAACATGTTAAACAATACACAAATTAAATGAGTACTTCACAGGGGGACACTTCCTCAAGAGATGTTTGTGCCTCAAAATTAGCATTAGCGTTAGCTAATTTATTAATGCTAATTAAAAAATATTAAAACAACACCATAAACTAAAGTATTCGGCATATAAAAATTATTGTTTAGTCTTTATTTAATGAATTTGAATTTAATAGGTAGTTTATTGTCCTTTTTTAAAAATCTTTTCTTTTTTTACAGATTTTAACAAAAATGACTGTTAGCTTTGCGATACAGTGAGCTAGCTAGAGTTTTGCAGTGCCCAGAGACTAAAGAGACTAAAAACAAAAAAAACCCACAAAAAACTGTCCTATATACTTATGTTTTGTTTCTGTGCAGAATCTGGCAGCAGAGAAGACGTATAATAACTTGGACATCACAGTGACCAAAGCGCTGCAGCACCGGTCGCAGTATTTCGAGGGAGTTTTGACGTGCAACAGACACGAGACTCTAGAGGCCATCATCAACAGACTAGTGGAGGCAGAGGTCAGATACTATTAATATAACATCATTTACATAACGTCATTAACTTGTTATTTTATATTGCTGTTTTAATGTTAATAAAAACACTGTTTGGCACAGCGCTTATACACAGTTCAGCCTGGAAAACATCCTACTTTATATCTGTCCTTGCTCTCAGATGCCAAAAATGTCCCAAAAGTTTATTCTCTGCAAAATATTTCAAACATGACTTTTACACAGAGGTGTGTAGTAATAAGTTTAGTCAGTAGTTAGTTTGTGTCTGAAAAACTACTCAGAAAGGTACCATACTTTTATACTTTATATTTTGAGTAATATATTTTATAGTGTAACAGTGCTCTTAAAATAGGAAAAGCAACACTTGAACATTTTAGTTTTTTGCAATGCTCTTTCACATATAATTTTGTTTTCCCCTTTTTTGTGGTCTATCCTCTGAAATACAGTTGCAGCCAGACAGTTACTCTTCTGTTGTTTCACTCTTTCTTGAGTAATATTCTTGTATCACATTTGTACTTCAACTTGGGTAACATTATTTTGAAGTAGCTGTGCTTTTAATGGGTTCTCTTCTTGAACATTTCAGCTCGATTAAAGGGTCAATTGATATTACAATACAATATACAATGTGAGGGTCTGTGTGGTGATTCAGTGACTGCCTTTACTTGCACACTCAATTTGATTATTCTCAGATTATTAAAATTAAATGTAAACAGCAAAATTATCTGTTTTTTTTCTCCAATTATAGTCCCTCTGATCACTCACATCAGATTTTGCATTTAGCAGTTCAGATCCTGCTCTTTACATAAGGATCATTGTTAGAGCAGTCAGATCCACTGACCCACAGATTGGCGGTGCGATTCCAGCTCCCACATATCAGTGCTGCTGTTTTGTCCTTCGGCAAGACACTGTGTACATTGGTGTATGAATGTGTGTGTGATGGGTGATTGTTTTCTTGATGTAAAGCGATATGAGTGCCTTGAAGCTGGAAAAGCACTATATAAATGTTAACCATTTACCATTCACCAAAACGATCAGATTTTGTTGTGTGTAAATTTAGCCAGTACCTGCAGTTACATGCCCAGTCAAAATCTGATTTTTGAATATTATCTAAGACTATTAAAATTAGATGTACAGATCAGAATCATCATCATCTCTTCATGGTCCCTCTGAGCACTTACAGCAGATTTTGCAGTGCATATCATTTAAATAATGTCAGAGGTCAAGAAATCAGGTAATGATCAGATTTTGACATGCATGTAAACTTGGCCGTGCCAGTGGTTACATGCGAAGCTGATAATTGTCATTTTTAATAAAATTGATATGTACATAGTCTTAGTGCTTTCTGATCTTGGTTCCTCTGAACTCACATCAGATGTAGCAGTTGGCATGTCGTTTAAATCTTTACAGTCCAGAAATTGATTATAATCTGAGATTATAATCAGATCTGTGTGTGCTTGTAAACATAGCCAGTGTTTTTCTGTCACAAACAGATGCTGTCCACTTTTCCTACCCCTCCTGTTGAACATCCTCTGTCTACTACTGTACTGAACTGTGATGAGTTTAAATCATAACTTAGGATTTTTGCACACCCCTGTTTTAGTTTTTGTCTCTATCTACCCTTTACCCTTCTACAGACACACATATGTCTGTGGTTCACTTCCTTGATAACAGTTTGACCACTCCCTTCTGTCAGGTTCATCGGTTGGTGGTGGTGGATGAACAGGAGGTGGTGAAGGGAATTGTGTCTCTGTCAGACATCCTCCAGGCGCTAGTGCTCACAAACAAAGACCAAGGTACAATAAATAAATAAATAAGTATACCTGTTTTGTAGTTTTCATTCAAAAAATATACACAAATCTTATATTGTGTGTACCTGTTTGCAAATCTGAATGAATGGATCCACAGTATATATTGCTGGGACCTTCTTGGCTAAACAAGAGGTTAATAATCAAATAATAATAATAATTTAAAAAGTGGTCAAATATCTTGCATGATAATCAAAGTGCATTTCTCCATTTTAAATGCTTCAATGTCTGATTATTTGGTTAAGTGAATTTTTTAAAGAAAAAAAAGACATGCATATTTTTTGTATTTAATCTCTGTAGTAACATTAACATATAAAATTTTAAAACATGGATTTCAAAAGCATTAAATTTGCCTCACAGGTTGACACATCATGATTTCAGAATCCAGTTCAAATGTATGTCCTGTATGCAGTGCTGGGAAATACATGTCTCAAAAATACGTATTTTGAATAGTAATTTTGAGTAACTGTGTTCTAGTACAGTTACTTTTTCATTTAGTGGTATTCTGAATGCAGTTAGTTTTCTAAATCTACATGGTGGTACTTGATCAGCCAGTGTAAGCTTCAAACTGCACAGAATTGGTGAGAAAAATATAAAACACTGGTCTTATGGTGTGTGGATGTGTGATTTTTTTCCTCCTCTGATCAGCGATAAATAAATGCAGAACAATGACACAAACAAAATCTGTTTTTAATCCTATGTTGCATTTTTACCCTTTAATTTAAATACAACTCTGTGTAAAAGTATTCAGTGTTCAAAATACAGCCCTCTGATTGGTCCATGAATCGAAAAATGTTACAAAATACATTTTAATGCAGGTATTCAGTGTTCTGTAACTAAACACATTTTCAAGTATTCTTCCCATCACCGCTTGTATGTAAAGTTTGTTTGGTTAAAAGATACTTGTGAATATACATGTCACAATATAATCATAAGTAGTAAATAAGTAATAAAAAAAAATATATAGTTGTAAACATTTCAGAAGCCAAATTTATTCATTTCAATTCAGTTTATATTATAAATAGTAAATGTCTGGCTGCTTGTACCATTTACTTAAGGTGGTCAATATACTAGAGAATGTTAATCTAAAAAAAATGTATATATATATATTTAAAATAATATTAATAATCTAACAATGGGAATGACATATTTAAAGATTTAGACATATTTTAGATATTTTTTTCTAGTGTTAGTAATTATGAAATATGAATTTGAGATATTTTTTCATAATAATCATAACTGTCAAATTGCATGTTTCTACTTCTATACAAGATGTTCCAATATGTTTGTATAAAAACTGTGTTGGCTTTACCCTAGGCCTGTCAAGACAGCACATTTTGAAGTGCGATATATTGCTACAGAGATATTGTGATAAACGATAATATTGAAACTACTTTTTCAAACTGATTCACTAACAGAAACTCAAAATAATTCTAGTAAACCATTTTTAAAATAAACCATATCAATGAAATGCCTGAGCTGCAACAGATGCATAGCAGAATGAACCAATAATTAGTCACAGAAGTCACCTATTCAACTTTCTGCAGCTCAAATCTATTATTATTATTTTTTTTTTTTCAACAAAAATACCCAGAATCTCCCCATTTTTTACAAAGAAAATGCACAAACGATAAATTTTGACCCCTTATAATATAATTCAATAGGGATGATGCTAACATTAACACAACTGTCTTGTTTTATTTTTATCTACAGAAAATCCATGAGGCCTATTCGAAAGAGGACATCACTGTTTTCTTAAGGACTGAAAGGGAACTGACAAGATGTTAATAGGACTTTTATTCATTTTAATATAGTTAAAAATTATACAGAGTATGAATTGTATTTTAGGGTCACCATTTCAGGGACATGAAATATAGGTAGCCATTTAAGTAATTTTGGCCCCTCATTTGTGTAAGTTTGAAATATCAAAAATATATCTCATGTATGCTATCTCAAAAATAGCATGTCTGTTTTTTCTTAGTTTAGTTTAAATTGGAGCTGGAGGACAGGTCAGAATCCTACGGTGGAATTTGCCATTCAACTGTCAGGTTGGTTATATGTATAATATCTTATATGTAATTATTGGGTCTATCCACATGAAACAAGAACTGGTACAAAGTTCAGTGTCTTTTCTGTCAGCATAAATAAACAAAAGTGAAAGATTTTCTTTTTCACAGTAGCTTCAGAAAGTGGTGGGTTATTCAACACTAAAGGCATGATTGTAGTCAGTTGAAAGGACATTAAACTATGAGATTAATCTAGCAAGTCTGTGGAACCAATCCCTAACAAGTGCTGATATGGTTCAACATGTGTGGACTGTAACCTTAGATATTTCTTTCAAAAACAGTGAATCCCCCATAGAGTTCTACAGACCCCCTGCCCTCCATCTGAAAATAATAACGTGAACCCAACCTATTCATGATTCTTAATGGCAGGTGGGAACCGGGACTAATCTCTTTTAGGTTTTATAATGATGAAATTAAATACGATACAAGTGGTGCACAAATACTGGGTTGTGCCTTTATGACAGTTACATCAGCACATTTATTTAAACAAGCCACAGGCCTAGAGAAATGCATTACTCTACAGTGGGATTACACAAACACAAGATTAGGTTAGATTCATTACAAACTGTGAAATATAAAGTTTAATGCAATATCAAATTCTTATTAACATTAGATTTTTACATTACAATAATAACATTACATACAAAAAAGTGATTGAAATGTGCAGATATTTTGTGTAATATTTGGATTTTAAAAGTTTTTTTTGTTTTTTTTTCTGAAATGTTTTTGTTAGAAACAATTTTTGCACCTTACATGGAGGAGAAAGTCAGTTGTTTAAAGGTCCTATATTACACAAAATTTACACTTGACAGCTTTAAGCCATGTTATAATGCTGTTACCTCCTGAAAAACATACCTAGAGTTGTGTTTTGTTTCATTCACAAATGTTTAATTAATCCTGTATTATTTAAATGAATCCTATATTATTTGTCTTTCTAAATCTCCACCTTGTGTCATGAAGTTGTAGTTTTCAAGTTTACAGCTACCTTTTACCTTTTGTTTAGTGGAGAATGGCAATTCCAGGACTGAAATTATCCAAATGATTCAAGTGAAAGTGAGTTTAAACACAAAGTGGACCTGTTTTTACCACATGACATCACAAGGAGTATTTTCAGTTTGAGAGAAGAGCACAGCCTAAATATGCAGGATTTGTGTGTTAAACAAACACAACAAGTTTGAATGAGGAAACATAACACATCAGAAAATAACGTAATATGGGCCCTTTAAGATCAGTCCACTTATTCTTCTCATCTCATCATGGGACCTGAAAATTTAACCTCAAAAATCTGCAAAAAAGTGCTAGTTTGTTTTTACAATGTGTATCTGTTATAACCTCATTTCTAACAGCACAGATCATCTCCATACACTCTTAAGTTTGCCGTTTTTGCTGTTCTTAGTTGTAGATTTTAATTTATAACTTGTTTTCACCAAAGACACGACCACACTGTTATAGGTAATACTGACATAAGGAAAATTACAGTGTGCGCATCGAGTTTACTTTAAAATTTAATTCCTACCAACACTTGTAGCACTCTTCTGTTCTGAGAAATGTGAGTTTTGTTTTAGTCTGTTTTTAAACTTGTAATCCAGTGTGAAACGATGTGAATGTTTTGTACTAATGACTTTGTAACTCAAACAAAGAGCAATAAAAGGTTGTTAAAAGATGTGAAAATGTGTTTTTATACTGAGGAGGAGGGATCCTCTGGTGATGGTGGCTCAGGTGGTGGAGCAGATGCCATGTAACTGTAAGGTTGGTGGTTTAAACCTAGCGTTGACATGTGAATACTGACAATGTGTCCTTCGGCAAGACACCTCGCCCTTCTTGCTTCTGGTGTGGTGAATGATTGGTGGTCAGGGAGGGACGGGGAATGCAGATTTCCAGCCAAGTTTCTGTCATAAAACATGTAAATACACCAACAGAATAAAAAAAATCCTTGAGTGTACATAAATAAAATTAGGAATGCACCAATCTGATACTGGCATTAAATGTCAGTGTCAAATTAGAAATAAAATTGGTGGATTGGATATTGGCTTTCAAAAATCAGTTGAGCTGATACCCTTGTTGGTCACAAATCAATGTAATAAGACGATTTACTGGTTGTAGTTGGCCCAGAAAGTATCAGTTTGAATTTATTTATACAAAGTTGTTCTAAATAAAACTATTATTTAAATAACACAGAGCATTTAGGAAAACAACAATACTTTATTATAGATTTACATGAAGACCTGAATTCACCTTTACATGTTTGGAGTTTGACAGAGCCTCAAAAACCTGCAGATTCAATACATTCTCGTGACCCACCACCCTCTTTTTACACAGTGAGATACACCCATTCAAAAGCCATTATTACATTTAGTAGTGTTTTACCAGTGATATTCCAGTGATGTTAATTTTGTAAAGAGTTGCAGTTTTGTTTTTCCAGTGATTAAAACACATTCACAATTTCCAGTTAAAATTGTACTAAATTGTACTAAACGTCTAAATTTCAGTAGTTTTAAGTAGTTCAGTTTTTTTTCTGTTGTTTTTTTTTTTTTTAAAGTAGTAGTTTTTTGTGGGAAGAATATTTGGTTTGGTGCTGTGAGGTCAGCAGTAGTAGTGCACAATGCATAAACGTTTTTCAAAATAAAAGTGGAGACAAAAATATAACCCAAGAATAACTCTGTAAAGTGCTCAAATTTCCTGAAAATTTAAAGAAGACACACATGCAGCACATTTGATATACTGGAGGTACAGTGTAATATAGATTTTAGAGGAAATATTAAGAAGTACTAATTTACAATAGGAATATGTCAACACATGAGTAGGACTGTGTAAAATGGTTTCCTCTATTAAAATGACAAATAAATGTCAAATGTCAAAATAAAATGATCCTATAGTTTCTTAAATATCAGTACATAAAATTCTCTAAAAAATCCAAGAAAAGTTGGACTAAAAATCATTGAGTTTGGCTTTAAAGTTACCATCTGTAATTACATTGGCCGACCCACCCCCGTTGTATTCTCACATCTCACCACTAGAAGCTATGTACGTTACTGCTGTCTGATGGTATGACAGATTTGGTCTGACCGAAGAAGACCAGAGACCGTAGATGAGCCTGAACAAAGGCCAGGGGAGGGGAGGCAGGTTTCACATCTGCCATCTACTGGTGAAAAAAGCAAACAGATATTAGCTTTAAATCGTACTATATCACTAATGTAAAATAAAATAATTCCTCAATATGATTACACAGTGACAGAGGAACATGTCTCAGAGTGCCTTTTATGGTATATTAATATTTGTGTACATGTCCAATTTTGAATATTTTTTTTTACATCTATTAAAAATCTTTATTTTGCCAAATTGAGTTTTGCAAAATAAATCTCATTTTTGTATTGCAGTGAGTTGCTGCCAATTATTGCAGTTTCATATGCCCCAACCATTGTCTATAGAGATATAATTAAATAATAAATAACTCTTGTAAGTCGTTGGTACCTCGTTATCGAACTGATCAGAGAAATGTCCAACTTCTCACACCCTTCACCTGCTCCTATTCAAAACTATTACTACACTACATTACAATCATAGGTGATATCAATCCATAGGTTTTCTCATGCCTTACGGAAAAAAAAAATAGTCCTGAGGTTTGTTACAGCTTGTGGGGCAGTGGTACAAAGTGTATAAATTTGGGGACATTAGTTTTGTCAACTAAAAGATGCAGTATCATATATCAAACAGTAGGGGGCATACTATTCAAAATTTTCTGTTAAAGTGTGAGAGACCAAATCGGAAAAACATTTAATACAAGTTGTCTTGAATGTTAAATTCATTTTATCTATAGACCTAACCAATTCAAATGTTAACAGTTTAAAAAAGACAACAAAGGTTAACCAGCTTTGTTGCCCATGACGATAATGAAATGATTTGAATAAAAAAACGAAGAAATGTTGCCGTTATCAATTCAGTTAAAAGTTATATTAGCTTTATGGGTATAGTAGTTACCCTACAGCCTCCATGAAATATTTAAACTCCCAACACTTATTTTTTGGAAAGTTTATAGGAAAAATGAAGAAAAGAACTCCCAGAACTAGTCCACTCATTGTTTAACTCCTAAGAAATGTTGATGTTATGAATCCTATTTGTATTTAGTCAGATAAATAAACTGTATTTTAAAAATTATATTAAGTTGTGTTCATTTGACAATAAATATAGTTAATTAGATTAGTGAAATTGTTTTAGTGGCGTGATTCTAGTCATTCAAAACCTAATTTACAGATTATACTTCCTTCTCCGTCCCCAGTGCTTTCCACATATGAATGTGATCGTTTTAATATTTCACAACAGTGGTGATTCATTTGCCCTTTTAAGGATTTCTTCATAGCCCCTCTGTGGTAAACGCATGGCACAAAGTAAAGTACTACACTACACCCATAATATTTATATATCCACAACAATATCAAAATAAGTTAAAAACATCCCAACAAAACTAATTACCATTACGGAGACAAAATTCTGTGTAGAACAATACAGTGACTGAAGACTATATGAGGGTATTTCAGGAAGTAGGCTCTAAAATACAAAAATTATACATATTCAATTTTTATATTTCATTTGAAGAATTGTGAAATACTAATTCTAGCTGTATGTAGTCAAAAATAAGCATTGGTAAATTTTACAGTTGAGTTCATGCCTGTCCGAATATTGTCATGGGGATAAGTACAGATATATTGATCCATTAATTTTTGTCAATATATCCCCCACCCATTCAAATATTTTTTTTAATAATCAAGAAACTAGTCCAAAGAGATAATTGTCATTATACCAGATTATGCAACAAAAATATTATAGTAAAAGTTTGACTGAATGAACCGGTTTTGAGGTCAGGATAAGTTAAGATACTTCAGATTTAAACAAAACTTTGACTTCACATAGCCTTACTTCTTGAAATACCCCATTATTAGGTTAATCACATATCCTGCTATTGATTGCATACAAGTACAAAAAGTCCAAGGTACATTTTCAGTAGTGTAAAAACAGAAGATTCGGTTCAGGTTTTGGGCAGGAGTAGCTGAGGACAAAAAGGTGCTTGTTTGGCTGGGTAAGCGAGGTAGGGTTCATCGGAAACCATCGAAAGTGGCAGGAGTGGTTTAAATAAAAAATTAAATATTTTACAGTTTTTAGCACCAGTCGAAAGTTTAGACACAATTTTCCCCAATCAGTAATTTTCAAGTTGTTGCTCAGATCCTGTTTGTAGTGGTACGGGGTGCATTCACGTGGCAATATAATAGTGTAAAATTAAGTTGGCTCATTCAATAGTTTACAATTGAACAGGTCAGATTTCTATATTGGGATTCGCGGTTTAAAAAGGCGACGACATGAGGCCATGTTACAAGTCAGATCTGTGGAGTAAAAATTAATGTTATAAGGTATTTTGGCATTAACTAAGTGGTAAATGTTTTATTGTCTGAAAATCAGGAAATGTGCGTTTGCATGCTAGCTGTTAGCGTCACTGTGACAGCAAAATTCCGCTCTGAAAGTTATCATTGGTCATGTGGAGAACCCAATATATTGACTATGCGTTCACACTTGCACTATCACTGAATCAAAATTAAGACTAAACTGTTAAACTTGCTGGACTAGAACGATAATAGACCAAATTTACAGGATTAGGATTTTGGTCTAGAACTGGTCTCAAACCAGGACTAGAATAGGAGAAGTGTAATTGCGCCCTCAGATGAATCATTTTCCTATGTAAAACAAATAGGGAGTTGTGTCCAAGCTTTGACTGGTTCTGCATGTGCCACAGTCTCTCACGTCCTTCTTTGACTTTGCAATCTCTGTCAGTTCCTTATAAAAGAGTCCATTGCTTTAGTCGTTCCAGTGCATTTGCGATGCTTGGCGGACACATTGGGTACCTTGGGTTTAGACCTTGATGTCTTCCTGGATGCTGAGCTGGGAGAGGGTCTTTTTGATGCGCAGAGCAGTAAGCCGAGCTGCTCCGTTTGAATACCAACACTCACGCATGATTTTACCCATAACCCGCAAGGCCTGGAATAAAAAAAGGAGTCAGGAGTCAGAAGAGCCAGAAAACATTGGTGTTAGTAGTTACGACCGCAACAATTCTTCTGAATAATTGTGACAAGGTGGCTATGTTAACATTATGATGTTATGATATTATCATTAATTGTAATTATTTTCTATTTCGCAATTTTCAATATCTTTCCCATGCCGACCATCAGTTGGGAGTTATATCAGGAATGTACCCCTGAACTAGAAGTCTCTAGTTCAATTCTGGTGGTGAATGGCAATGTAGCACTATATAATAAATGCAGTCAATGTCTTGGATGAGCTCCATTTTTATGTACCGTAATAACCTAAGATTTGGGCTGTAGAGGGTCAAATAAATAACTTCTTTGGCTGATTATTGGTTCATTTTGCTATTTATATGTCAGGCCTTTTAATGAGAATACTCTTAGTAGAATAGTCTTCTGTCATATGTTTAGGATTCTGTGTAGTCCAGATAACAGTATCATAAATGATTTTAATGACAGAGACAGTGGCAATATTGCATCAAAATGTAAAAAACTATAACACTACACTAATACACTTTACTAGTACATATTCTCCATCTAGAGAACTTCAGTCACCAGGATATAAACGTTAATTTGGATAAAAAAGATTTGATCATTTAGTTGACTGAAATAATCTTTGACTAATTGATCTATAAAATATCGGTTAGTAACAGGAACTTGCAGCTCTAGTATTTAATTCAATGAGGAAGTCTAGACTAACCATGAGTTTAATGAGGAAGTACATTTAAAGAGTTTTCTGAATCTTAGTACATTTATGGAAGTAAATATGGATACAATTTTATGCATACACTTGCACCTGCTTTTAATGTTTTATATGGATGTGTGTGTACTTATTTGTTTTGTTTGTTTTTCTGCTTGTATTGTATTTTCAACAGAGCGCTCATGAAAGAGAGAGCCCAAGTGATCTTGTGGGGTTCCACTGTATAAATAAAGAAAAATAAAACTGAGCAGCTTCAAACCTCATAACTCTGCCACCAGTTGGGGATGTTGGGTCGCAGTTTCTGGTCACACACCACTTTCCTCATTTCTTCGATGGAGGGGTCAGAGGGCACCAGGTCAAAGTACGGCAGCTGGTAGTCCTCCAGGATCCCTGAGGAGAAAAGTACTTATCATTTGAGTAATGTTTTTGTTTTGTTGTTTTTTTTAGTACAGTGTGTAACTTTCCTGTTGGAGAGTCCACCATATGTCTGTCTATATGGAGATATTATTGCTTTGCCTAGATTGTTCCTCAATATGGCATTACACGTACTTACATTTTTTACAATTTGTTTTTGTTGTTAAAAAAATATCTTGAAAAACATGCACTCTTACTATGAGCGCCACTTGCTCTTCTCATTGGAAATAGATACATTTAATGCCACACTCTCAGACCAGGCAATAGCATCTCCATGGCGACAAGTAACTTTTCCACTAGAAAAGCTGCATAGTCCATGTATAACTGTAGATTCTATTTGATTAACTCAACACAGCCCTACCTCCAGTGTTGCAGCGGCGTGCGATCTCCCAGTAGACCAACCCCAGAGCGTAAATATCTGCACATTTGAATGAGTCAAAGTGACGCATGTTTATAGTCTCGTCCAGGACCTCAGGAGCCATGTACCTGTCCGGAAACACATCAGGAAATTAACAACTTTAAAAGGGGCTGTACCAGATTTTTTTTTTCAAGAAATAAAGTTTAATTTGTTTTTGCCCCAGTACAGATCTATTGTAACAGCAGCTCTTACGTCAAAATGAGATCACTGTGTACCATCTGCATCCAATTATAAAGCATTTTTATTGTCAGCGAACCAGGAAGAACATTGTCAGCATGTTAGTTGTTGTTAGAATTATCGTGACAGCAAAAGAAACTTGTGAAAAGCACTTCTAAATTCAACACAGTGTAAAATTAAGACGCTTGAAATACATTCACAAAGTGAGGAATAACTTTGGACCACTGAACAGTTTAAAATAAAATTCCTCTGTTTTTCAGTTGTTGTTGTTTTTTTTTAAGACTGCTATCTGCATCTATAAAGCTTTATAAAGCTTTTTATTGTCCATGAACCAGAAAGTGCATTGTCAGCATGGTAGCTGCAAAATAAACGTGTAAAACGAGCTTAAAAACTCATCAGTGGATAAAGCAAACAGTTTAAAATGTCAATTTTTCATTTTTTTTTTTTTTTCCTGAAGACTGCTGCATGCTGTCTGCATCTAATTATTGCCCGTAAACCAGAAAGTGCTAGTTTTTGTTTCCATGAAAAGAGCTTACTAATGCATTAATACAAGCAGGGAGTAATTAAGATAGTTAATTAGAAAGTCTGCTACAATTAACTACTTAACTATGTCCTGCAGTCTAACTACTGTACACACTGCAGTACCTCTTGGTGCCCACTCTCTGGTTGGGGGCAATGTCGATAGTGTCGGAGGCAGAGTCGTGTCTCACGGCGAGCCCCAGGTCAGCGATGGCACAGGTGCAGTTCTTCTTCACCAGGATGTTCTTTGACTTCAGGTCTCTGTGAGCGATGCCGGGCTTCCCTAAAACACAAACAGTGAGAATACAATATCATGTTGACAGCTTAAAGACACTACTCATTAGTCTTCACACTTCTGTAGCTGGGGTAGACTGAAAGACGTAAAACTGCACCAACTACTACCAACACTCACTAAATTCAAATGTCTTGCTAAAGGACACAGTGGCAGTATGTGGTATGGATCACATACATACTGCATACACTATACTAATCATTTGTTTGTTTTATTTTGAGTCTTTTTTTTTTTTTTTTATTTCATAAATTCAATGAAAACCAATGAAAACACTATGATGATACGTTGAATTTCACAACATTATTAAAAGGGCAGTGACAAACATGATTGCTCATGGAATAGTTACAGGACTTTTAAATAATTAGCTGTCATTAAAGTGAGTTAAAAAATATGTAGTCCTTCTGTTAAGGGCCCTGGCAAGGCAAAGAGGTACTACTACAGGCATGACATTTAATTCAAAACAATCTATTTGTAATTTTAGGAGAGTTCCCAATAGGTGTGCGGTTTAGGTGGGGTACTTCCTGGACAGTGGTCAGTTAGTCACACCACAGGACTGACCGCTAGACCAGTTCCCTCTTCAGTCATCAAACACTAGTGTTGAACAATACTATCAAAATCTCTATATTACTAATTTTAACTTTTTGTCCAGTTGACAGAATTGAGTTTATTTATTTTCTTGCAATATTGTGCCAATATTATAGTAAATGGAAAGTTATTTTCAAAACAGCAGTAAATTCCTGTAATTTGAAGAACTTTGTGTTGTTGCAATATAAATATAAAAAGGGAAGCTTGTATTCATGATTTTCCTCATCAAGTCCCGTTTCTTACCCGCTTGGTCTGGGTATAGTCACTGTAAAGTTTGTCTGATTTGACTAAGGCATGTTCATAATTGTTTTAAATTTGTTTAACCAATTGTTTCTAAAGTAATGTTGTCAAGACACTAAAATTTCAAACTTAATTTTGCTACCAAGTAAGACTCAATACACATCCCAATGCAACAATGTGACTTTTTTAGTATCAATACCTCTTCAAATGAGTAGTTACCAGTACTAGTTCTAGTATCTAAACTCGAGTAGTATCTGATTTTTGACAACTCTATCAAAAGTTCGGACACACCGTCTCATTCAGTGTTTTATTTCTTTACGTTTACTGCTTTGAATATATTTGAGATACATACGGAAGACGTCACATATATGAAGCAAGATATATGGAATTATGCAATCATGGAATTAACTCAACTATATATTTTGTGTATTTTAATTAAAATCCACAAAGTTTTGCCCCTTTGCTTTGTCAACAACACTGTAAACCCTTGGCCTACTCTCAGTGAACTTAAATGTGTCTTAAAGACATAGTAGTCAGACATAACCAACATTTGCCTTTGTATATTGTTAAATCATAAAGTGAACCCTGTGTGTTTTTTTGCCTTTTGTAAAAAGCCTTCTAGGGACGGACATTGCATATTAGAGATGGCTATAAATGCTGAAGTATGTTACATGTCTTATGTACATACTTGTCCCTATCAAACAAACAAACAAACAAACAAACAAACAAATAAATAATGATCTTCACGATTAAGTTTCCTGAAATGGTGTTCACTTAGAGCTGTGCTGCATCAGAAATGCCAAAAGTGAAAACCAGGGTTCAAAGTGAAGGGTGGTTAATTTTTTTTATTTTTTTTTATTTATCTAAAAGAAGTTTTGAGTTATTCAAGTATATTTTTCTTTACTACATACCATATGTATCCATTCATAGTTCTGATGCCTTCAGTGAGAATCTACAATGTAAATGATCATGGAAATAAAAAATAAAAATAAAACATGGGTCCAGGCTTTTGAGTGGTGTATCACAATCTTTTTGTTTCAATATTATTGCATTACACATGTCATGACTGAATATTGCATCTTTGTCTCATATTGTGCAGCCAAACCCTATACTATAAATGAATCCAACACTTGTACTTTTACACTTAATTACAGTTAATGTTCTCTCCCCACATTGGAGAAATAAAGCAGCTCAGGACATCATCGCTCTTCTGTTGAGACGAGAAATGAGTCAACATGTGAAATGGAGATTCATGAGTTATGCAACGTCAGAGGGGACATTTTGTTACACTCAGAAGAGGACAGTAGAAGTTGTTCTCTGACGATTTTGAAGTTGTATCTGACATTTTAAAGGAGTGATTTATATCAAAGGAGAAAAACAGTGGATAAAAGGCTACTTTTGAATTCTGATGGACTTTTAGACTTTTAGATTTCAATTATTCAGAGTTACAGTAAGGCCTGCAAGGTTAATCAAAACTGAACAAGAATCAAAAACATAGTTTGAATGGTGGTAATTAGCAAAGTCTGTAGGTATCTTAAAGTCCTCTGCAAGCAAATATAAGCCCTGGTAAATCCACTGGGTCTTATCATGTACAAGTTATAATTTAATAACCTAGTGTAGTTAAAACAACTAGAAAATGCATGGGACTCTTGTATCACTTAGACACTGTATAAATATGATGAAAATTAGGTAAATGGCCACATTTTTATATAGCACTTTTCCACCTTCAAGGAACTCAAAGTGTTTTACATCAAGGAACCACTCACCCATTCACACACACATTCGTACACCAGTGTACACAGACACTGGGGGCAAGGTGGGTTACGTGTCTTGCCCGAGGACACAGCAACAGCATTCATCTGTGGGAGCTAAAAAGCGGGATTTGCACCGCCGACCTTCGGTTCAGTGGACAAACACTCTATGAGCTACTGTTGCTCCACTGTGACCTTTATAATAATATAATAATAATAATAATAATAATAATAATAATAATAAGATACAATATTATACACCCTAACCCACAAAATATTTAATAACATGTATTTTTGAGTAAAATCAGAAACCGTTTCTTATTCTTTTCTGATATTTTGATTTAATAATGCTACTGTCTTTAAAACACTTGCCAAAGACACTCATAATAGAGTCTGTATAGTCCAGATAATTATTACAACAATCAGAATACAATTACAGAGGGTACTAGACCTTATAGAAAGTCGGATGGGCAAAATAATACCCGGGTCACCAAGATAATGTCTACTCGGGGATAAATCAATAATGCCAGCAGTGGTTTTAAAGGTGGGGGTGCAGCGTTAACTCCTTGGCAATAATTTCTCATATAAAACTATTTTCAGCATAAATAATAGTGCAGATATTTATGTAATATCTTGGGGATCTATTTTTGCCCAAGTTGTTTTTCTTGCTATTGAGTGTGTGTGCTTCATTATGTGCATGTCACATCATACTCCCAAATGGGGGGTAAGAGCCAGTTTACATTGCATATCTAAATATTGAACCTGGTCATTTCTATAACTGACTAGACCCTAGAACTCACCGTATTACAAAGAAAATCTGCATTTTAACAATATTATTTTTAGCTGCCCCCGTCTGTTGTGGAATTTTGCATCTCCTGCATAGTCTTAGCAATGATACCTGCAGTTCATTGTTGACATGCGGTTTCTTTGTGGTTAGCTAAGGTGTCATCCAACTGTTACAGAATTTGTCCCTCTTTAACATTATCATTTTCCTTGGTCACTCGTCTCACAGTAGTGGTATGCTATGCATTGCTCATTTTATCTCAGCCAGCTTGTCTCCACGCTGTCCTTATTAGCTCATATTTAAACTCCTTGTGTGGAAGCACAGTCAGACTTGAATAGCCGATACTAATGTGCAGTCAGTGTTGAGGGTATTCAAGTCTCCAGGTCCCGGACTGATGGTAAATAAACTTCTGTTGCCTCAGAGTCTCCAGCCTCTCTTTACAACTCTAGAAGTCGTTAGGACAACACTTTCCCATCTGTGCTAAATATTACAGGCCTATAGAATGTTATGATCTCCTCTGAAACCCAGCAATAGGTAATTTCTCAAAATTGTGTTATTCCTTTGGCCCAGATATGGTAATATCAAAGCTATGTGCTGCTGTATCATGTTAAAAGTTGCAAAATGAAATAAAAACTTGAATTATAAAAAAAGTGGCAAGGTGAGTAAAATGTCTTCCTTAAAGATACAATGGCATTATAAATCATTGGTAGCAGGGACTTGAACTTCGACCCTTACCTTGCGTTCCGAGTATCTCCATGTGCAGGTGTGCGAGGCCGCTGGCAGCAGACAGGGCCAGTTTTATCATGCCTTCAGTGGTGACGGAGTATCGGTTCAGATAATCGAACAGAGAGCCGTGTTCATGGTAATCCGACACAAGCCAAAGTTGAGTCCATGTGCCATTATCTGAGACGAGATACGAGCAGGAATTATATTGAGCTTAAGTTACAGAACAATTAAAATAAACAACAGGACAGGCCAAGTAACCTCTGTATACAAAAAGGGGTGGGTGAGTTTCTTAGATCTTATGTGACAATTAAGATTACATTGTGATTCACTTAGGGTTTGGTCCTTGGTTGAACCCAGTTTAGTCCTTGGACTAGATCAGGACCAAACTGGGCTCAACCATGTTTAATTCTGGGTTTGTCTCATTTTAGTTTGAATTTTAGACATACGGAATGCAAAATATATGAAATTATGTAGCAAATAAAAACCTACATGCTTTTTATATTCTATATGCAAATCCTCAAAGTAGCCACAGTTTGCCTTGTTAGCCCAGTTTAGTCCTGATCTAGGCCATGTTTAGTTCTGGGTTTGTCCAAATTTAGCTTCTGATAGGGTGTGTGCAAACAGTGAACACAACCTTGGTAGTTTTACATTGGCCCAATAGGGAATATATAATGTCTGCCTTGTTCTGTACAATTAAACATAAAAGCTGGAAAACAGAACAAGGAAATTATGAGTACAAAATGGGAAGGTGATTTTCTTGAAACATATGTAACAATTGATTGGACCACAATTTACTTAAGGTACGTTAGCTTTTATCTTGGTTTGGTCTTGGTTTGAGCCCAGTTTTGTCCTGATGTAAACTTGGTTCGGTCCAGTTCTAGTTTTGGTTTAGTCCTGGTCTAGTTCAATCTCTCTAAAATGGGACGGCTGGGTAATATAACTGATTTTAATATGAAGAAAAAAACAAACATTAATCACAGTTTTCAATGTTATTTTGTCACATTAGAAACAAAAATCTTTTTCATTATTAATTTCCTGACCACTGTGTTCCAAAGAAAGAAATGATACCTCGAGTTGTGTTTTGTTTCATTCACACATGTTTAATACACAAACCCCATGTTTAGGGCTCTTCTCTCATACAGAAAACACTCTGTTCCACCTTGTGATGTCATGTGGTAATAGGAAGTGCTCCACTGTGTTTTCAAACTCCATGTCACACCAACCGCTACTGAACAAAAGGTAAAATGTAGCTGTTAACTGGAAACTACCATTTCATGACATCACTAGGTGGAACAGCGTATTTTGAGCTTTGGAGATGTAGGCAGATTAATAATAAAGGGTTATTTAAACATGTTTTTGATGAGGTAACAACATTATAACGTGGCTTAAAGCTCACGAGTCAATTTTGCATAATATAGGAACTTTAACACAAAAAAGTCAAATTCCTTCCTCCAAAGTCTTACTGAGAGAGGTTTGGCTGTAGACCTCTTGATTAAAAAGACTCCAAGCTGAATCTTCATCTCAATTCAAATTTGCACAGTCCTGGTCACAGTTATATTGACCTTATTCTGCCTCACCTACTTTTTCCATAAACGCAACTAATTTGGTTTTCTTTGGGATGACACTTCCAGTTAAGTGGAAATCCTGTTCCTTTCAATGGAGAATTTGGGAAAACTTTTGGTGCTAAAATATTATGTAAAGTAGGTTGGTTTGTGTCAAATATTCAGTGGTTATATACAGTGAGGCAAATGAGTATTTGAACACCTTGTGATTTTGCAAGTTCTCCCACTTAGAAATCATGGAGGGGTCTGAAATGTTCATCGTAGGTGCATGTCCACTGTGAGAGACATAATCCAAAAAAAAAAAAAAAAATCTGGAAATCATTGTATGATTTTTTAGAATAATTTATTTGTATGTTACTGCTGCAAATACGTATTTGAACAACTGAGAAAATCAATGTTAATATTTGACCTCTGTAATTGCAAACAAAGGCTACTGTATCAAACGTTTCCTGTAGTTTTTCACCAGGTTTGCACACACTGCAGGAGGGATTTTGGCCCACTCCTCCACACAGATCTTCTCTAGATCAGTCAGGTTTCTGGGCTGTTGCTGAGAAACACAGAGTTTGAGCTCCCTTCAAAGATTTTCTATTGGGCTTAGGTCTGAAGACTGGCTAGGCCGCTCCAGAACCTTGATATGCTTCTTACGGAGCCACTCCTTGGTTATCCTGGCTGTGCTTCGTTTCATTGTCGTGTTGGAAGACCCAGCCACAACCCATCTTCAACAATTTAACTAATGGAAGGAGGTTGTTTCCCAAAATCTTGCAATACATGGCCCCGGTCATCCTCTCCTTAATACAGTGCAGTCGTCCTGTGCCATGTGCAGAAAAACACCCCCAAAGCATGATGCTACCACCCCCATGCTTCACAATAGGGATAGTGTTCTTTGGATGGTACTCATCATTCTTCTTCCTCCAAACACGGCGAGTGGAATTCAGACCAAAAAGTTCTATTTTGGTCTCATCTGACCACATGATTTTCTCCCATGACTCCTCTGGATCATCCAAATGGTCACTGGCAAACTTAAGACAGGCCTGGACATGTGCTGGTTTAAGCAGGGGAACCTTCCGTGCCATGTATGATATTAAACATGCTTCTTCCATTTTCTAATAATTGCTCCAACAGTGGATCTTTTTTCACCAAGCTGCTTGGCAATTGCCTCGTAGCCCTTTCCACCCACATGGAGGTCTACAGTTTTGTCTCTTGTGCATTTTGACAGCTGTTTGGTCTTGGCCATGTTAGTCATTGGAGTCTTACTGATTGTATGGGGTGGACAGGTGTCTTTAGGCAGCTACGACCTACAGACCTATGAGGTCTGTGAGGGTCAGAATTCTAGCTGATAGACAGGTGCTCAAATACTTATTTGCAGCAGTAACATACAAATAAATTATTTTTAAAAATCATACAATGTGACTTCCAGATTTTTTTTGATTATGTCTCACAGTGGACATGCACCCAAGATGAAAATTTCAGACCCCTCCATGATTTCTAAGTGGGAGAACTTGCAAAATCACAGGGTGTTCAAATACTTATTTGCCTCACTGTACAACACCATGTCAACACTACACTGATTCTCTAGGAAGCTTAAAACTGGCTCTGTAGTCCCTACAGAACTTATCTACTGTCAAGATCGGCAACTTCATACAAAACAATACAAATCAAATGACGATGGCCGTGCCCAAGGCAACTTCCAGAATAAGGTAAATAAAGATTTTTTTTCATTCCATCTTCAAATTACCCTTCCCTACTCTCTCATCATACTTTTCTCTATCGACACCATGTACGCGGTTTTACCTTTATTGTCAGCTGCTATAAATCCCAGTATGTTCTCATGCCGGAGCATTATGGTCTGGTAGATCTCGGCCTCTCTGAACCAGGACCGCTCCTCTCTGGATGAAAAGATTTTGACCGCAACGTCGCCTCCTCTCCACCGGCCGCGCCACACTTCTCCAAAACGCCCTTTTCCAATGATCTCCTGCAGCACGATGGTCCGGGCCACGGTCCGCTGGACAAACAGGGGCAGGCCTGAAGGGGACAGAGCAGAGACAAATCAACTGGAGCTCAAGGCACCAAACGATTTTATACAAGTTCACACTGCACTACCACAGTTTGGACTTTTTCAATTTTTGTTTTTTCTTTATTTTCATGATTACTACACTGTAGATTCTTGTCAGAGCTATGAATGAACATATATGGAATGTAGTAAATAAAAAAACTCAAAATAACTCAAACAGCTATTAGCCACCCTTTTGACCCTGATTTGGTACACCTGTGAAGTGGAAAGCATTTCAGGAGACTTCAGCATGAAAATCAGTGACAGAAGGCCAAGAGTTTGCAACAGTGTCGACACAGTAAAGGCTGGCTACTGAATTGAATCTTTTTTTTTTTTTTATTAGTTGTGTTTTCCTTTTTTGCTGCTTAATTCCTTATATCAAGCATCAAGCACATTTGATATCTTCTATGTATATAAAATGTACAAAGAAAAAGGCTATAGTTAACAAGTATCCGTTGGTTTGGTTTGGTTTTCCATTGTGGATAATAGTAATAGTGGTAGTTAAAGGCAGTCATCTTAACTAAGTTGAGTTTTACATAAATTTCTTAGGTTCTTTTTTTACATGATGTTGGCATTATCCATCAACCTACCAAAGAGACACGACCATGCTTGTTGTTTGTAACTTTTCATGTTGATTCTAAAAAAATATATTTGACATTTAAATTAATGCCTTAAACAGCATCAACCACAACTTCATTAGTGCCAAGTGTTAAAAACACTCTTAAGCAATTTTCAGAACTTTGTCCAATATTCTACTCGATTTGGCCTTTAACTTTGAAAAACACAATCAAATTCAACCATTTTCACATTTATTTCCTGTATGTACCAACCTGAGCCTGAGCCGGAGGTGGACAGGTCGTAAATGAGGTCCTGGAGGGTGCGGTCTTTGGGCAGGTACAGGTGCTCACAAGAGGGGTCCTCCACCTCCAGCCTCTGTCTGTGGTGATAGGCACGGTGCTGGTACTGGTACAGACACAGGCCCAACAGCAGCAGCACACAGAACAAGAACAGAGGCCCCGCAACCACGGCAACCAGCTCCACCAGACCCCACCTGCCCCCGGGGCCGTACCCTCCACCCAGAGCAGGGGCAGTGGTTCCTACATAGAGACAAGAGAGTTTTGCATTAGTTGGATTTTCTCATCTGGAAACAAGCTGAAAACGGAAGATTCAGAAAACTGAGGCAATTAAAGATGTATTGTGCAACATTTCTGGTGGACAACCTGTCTCCATGGAAATGTTATTGCATTACCTATAATGTTCCACAGTATGGCAAGTGTATTATAATTAGCTTGCAATTCTATTCTTACTTTGAGCAACCTCTCTAAACACATCTGACCTATAACTTGGCCTGACTGCAGCACTTGCTCATCTCTAGGGAGATGTTAAAAGCCATACTGTGAAACATTCCAGGCAAAGCAAAACATCAGGTAGTGGACACCCTATAGGAAAAGTTACATAGTGCACCTTTAAAAAAAGACTTACTCCATAGTTGCTCAGATGATGGTGGCATCACATCTGTTTATATAATTTCTATATTTAAAAATATGTTCAAGCAGCAAAATGTTTATGAATCAAAATAAAACAAAACCGTATTTATCAAGTAAATTGCACCATATTAGCCCCTCCCTCCTCACCAGTGGGCACTTTGAGGTCGATGCTGTTGCAGTAGTCTGTGTAGCAGCAGTGGATGTGCATGAGGCCCTCTGCACTCAGACAGAAGAAGGGCTGACCGGCCGGTACCAGTTTGTCCCGAGTGATGCATGTCCGAGTGCGCTGCTCCTCGCCCGCAATGAATGACGACGATGCCATACACGCCCCATCCGTCTCACAGCGGGACCCCTTTGCCAGGCACTGGGGTGTGGAGCAGTTACACCAGAGGGCTGGAGAGGAAAGGGAGGATAAGACAAGAGACCGGTTAACATGGAGTTTGTGAAGAGAAAGTAAAGGGGCATCAGTCAACTAAACAAATTCTGGGCCTAAACTAGATTGTCTATTTTAAAAGCCACAATATACAACTTTTTGTTAAAAAAAAAAATATTTGGTTGCGTTTACTACACTGAAAAACTAAGAAAAACATGTGTCCTTACTCTGAGTAGGCTTGCATATCCACAAACCTGACTATTATTTGGCCTACAGGAGGGCCTCCTCCTGTTTGTTTGAAATGTTGTTTTGCCCAGTATGGCATAAAACATATCCGTCTCCATGGAGAATGTTTCAAAGTATTCTTTTAAAACTATCTATTTCCATAGAATCATCCAGGTGACGTGCCACCTCCAATAAGATACCTACTGTACCTTTAATGAAGGAATGGCATGGTAATTGCTTATATAGTGTATGAAGCATTTCTATGACAATTTATCTGTCCCAAAAATGCACAACAGGCCTATGCATACCGAAAAGTACTGACAAATGGTGTATGTACTCGAGAAAAAATATGTGAGTAAAAAAAAACCCAGATCAGTCACTCTCAAGACGTCTGCTTAAAACCCACTGTATGCCATCTCCTTTTTGCTTGTTTTTGATCCTAACAAATCCTTATAATCTTATAAAAATCCTTATAAGTTAGAACTAAGACAACTATAAACGCTTATAAGCATACAGCTCTAGTGAGTCAGTGTTATCATGTGAGGTTTCTACAGCCAAACTAATTTGTTTACTGTGCATTTGATAATTTATGCAGCCAATTTTCATTTGTATTATTTCAAATAATGATAATGTTTGTTTTGTTTTTTTAAAATCTGAACATAACAAGCACAATCTCCGTTTCTAGTGTTTTGGTGGGTGCTTCTTGAACATAAGTCGGTTATGACTCAAAAAACAAAAGGGCAGAAGAAAGATTGGCCAAAACACAGAGGAAGCATTAAAGTGGGAGGTGTGTGGTGGCTGAAGCATTACCAAACAATTACCAACTGATTAAATAACCGTCTGCAGCCCAAAAGACAATAAGAACCTTTATCATTACAATCTCTACTTGAACTGAAGGAAATATGCGTTTTGGCAAATTGTGAAAAATCCCTTCAAGGTTTTCTAGCAACATTTATGTGGCTCTGACTCATTCAAATCAACACCTACCTCATACAAGCTGTTATTCAGTGAGATGAAACAATGCAGTCGCAAACATAAAACAAGACCTGACCTTGGAAAAATGAGAATGTCTCCGTTTGTGATGTAGTAAATATTCCCCAAACTGGGTTATTCACTGCAGAATCTAACATGTGCAGTATTGCATTATTACACAATCAAAAAATGGTAAGTTTTGAAGAAATCTGCAACAAAAATGAAGTTGTAAAACAACTTACAATTGGAATTGGGGAAAAATATATGATGATGAATCGTTTCCTGAATAATTTTGACTCAATGTGTGAAATGATTTGATTATATTTATCTGACAGGAATAGAAAATCAGACAGTAAAGTAGGGTTTTTGTTGTTTTTTTGAGAGTAATTAGAATCTATTTTTTCATGGGTGCCCTGATCAAAATACAATACAAACAAAAAATAAACTAAACAAATAGTACAGTATACAAGTCCATATAAAACATTAAAAACAGGTGCAGGTGTGTGTATAAAAGTTCGTTACCACATTATTAAATTGCGATTATAAACAAATGGGACCAAGCTAAATCACTTGAAAAGCTACTAAACAGAACACTATAGAAGTAGGCTTTCAGTTTTGATCATTTACATTTTGGATTTTCAGACATATGAATATATTAACACTAGTTGGGGAAAAATACAGTTTTAGATATGCTGTAACAGGTTCAGTTATAAATGATTAATGAAGGGGAGATAGATAATACCATAAAGTTGCTTCCTAGTTATGTAATCCTACAGAAATGTGTTATTATTTTATGCTAACACTGTAGGCAGCATTTTATAAGCTGTAGTGACACGCTTTAAAACGCTGTTTCTGCTCCCTGACGGTTATTATAAGCAATTGTAGTCAATATTTAAGTCTGGCAAATAAATGACAAGAGATGACCTGGTTTTACAAGGAACGATCAATTTATCTGTGGCTACATGCTAAGCTAACATGCTAAGCTAACACGCTAACCGTCAGACTCGCGATGGTGATGACAGCGCGGCGGTGAAGAAAAATAATTTACTCACCGTGGCAGGCTTTAAACTGGACTGCCTGCAAAACCAACAACGCCACATAAATCCCGAGGTTAGCCATGGTCGAGGAGGACCCGGAGCATCGCATAAATAAAGGTGAAGTTAGCTCAAGTGAGAGGTGGCCATTGATGTAATGACAAACACAGAGGCGACTGTCAGAAAATCGGAAGACACGCCAGCCCCAGCCGCTAGGAAGCAGCAAATCACTGCTCTTTATCCAAGTCTGGGGACCTATCAGTTATTACGTTAAAACAATTCAACTAAAACACATTTTTGCAGTCATTCAAATGCAGTTTAATTAAGTGAATGCGTGAAGTTAACATGTGGCAAGTTTGCATGCACTTCAAAAAGTTAGCTAGCATGGGCAGAGGCAAAAAGGGAAATATAAAAACTTAAATATTTAACGACAAAATTTATTGTTTGATATTTGATGTCACCTACTGATTTACAACTATAATCATCTTACAATCAAGTAATGAATGATCTAATACATCTTTATTTACAAGTTATTTACAGTCAGATATCACATTGGAATATATGGCAACAGGCCTATTGTGTACAAGCATACATACATTTATACATACATACACATAGAGAGTATAATATGTTGGCAATCTCAAAAATGTACTGTAGATTAGGGTGACCAGCTTTTCAAAAGTCAAAACACATATACATACATCCAGGTTGGAATGGTTGGCATGGTTGGTATGTATAAAAACTAAAAACAGCGTATATAAAATTGTACATTCTCGTCTCACTTGTGGGTCAGAGGAACTTTTTTTTGCGTTATGGTCATTGTCAAGCATGGTTTTCTGCGTTTAAGATAAACACATGATAATATATTCCCCTCTTTACTGTTGGGAGGGATCAAATTGGCAAAAAAAGGGACAGCTGGGACATTTCTTGTATAAAACTGGGATAAATCAGTGGTTTTGGATAAATCTATTGGGACATGGAACACACTGGGACTATCCCGGGTAAATAGGGACGCCTGGTCACCCTACTGTAGATAAACCTTCAACTATTTGCCTATTCACTGATTTCATTCATCTATTTATGGTGATACACTACAGTGAGGTAGACATTGTACATCCCTTTAGTAAACATTGACAGTAAATTGTCGCTGTTCCCAAGGTCATGAGGGCCAAAACAAAACTAGGCCATCAAAGTTGGTTCATAAATAGAACAAATGCATCATCTGAACATGCATGACTAATATTCTACTTCATTGTAATTCCTTACTTTCTAGGTGGCACAATTTTTTTATAACCATTTATAGATTATTTTAGTATTCAACAAGTTTAAAACTTTAAATAAAATCCAAACTAACATAAATGGCCTGCATGTGTGTGTGTTGGACTTGCACTAGGGTCAAAACAGTTCTGTTTAGCTGTGCATATTACTGAAAGGTTTTTATTCTACACTCTTCTCTTTTAATATTACTTTTATGATGATTATTTATGTTTTGATTTGTTTGTTTTGCGATTTTAATGTCTTATTCTGTAAAGCACTTTGAATTACTTAAATAAATAGTGCTATACAAATAAACATGCCTTGCCACTATGCTCATGGGATTTGCTTACAATACACATAGACTGTGGAGTAAATGAATATTTCAATTCCTGCTTATTTTTAGCATCTTTGAGTCTTCAAAAAAGTTATTATTATTATTACTATATCATTATTATTATTATTATTATTATTATTATTATTATTATTATTATTTATTATTATTATTATTATTATTATTATTATTATTATTATTATTATTATTATTTAGTTGACAATATGCTGAATGCTTATCCACACACCTACACTACCTACAATTCATGCTACTTACTGTCTTGTACCTCTCTAGTATTAGGCCTATAGTTTAAAGGCGCACTATTTAACTTTTCTGGTGGATTGCTATCTGCTTGTTTCCATGGATATGTTATTGCTTTGCTTCACAATAAGGCATTACATTTATCTAACGTTAATTTTCATTTTGGGTGGTCGTCTTTTGGCGGTACATAAATCTAATGCCATACTGTGGAACATTACAGACAAATAACAAATAAACCTTATAATCCAGGGCAGCAGTACATCGAGAAGTTACACTATGACAACTAGGCCTGTTACAATAATTACTATATCGACTTATCATTCAATACATGTTAGATGGAACAATAGTTTTTGGGGGTAAATATTTATCATGTTTTTTTTTTTTTTACAAAGTAACTACTTAAGTGTTTCTTTCTGCTATTTTTGAAACAATTTTGGGATAATTCTGCTTTAGGATGATTGTGTCAGTGGTATAATTTAGTTTCAGCATTATTATTTATTTCTTCCGAAATATATCGCACTTCAAAATGTGATATTGTGACTGGCCTAATTGCAACTGTTGACCCTTATTTCTTGGCCTTTTTACTCTCCTTCTGTTTGGATTTCTCCTTTTTGTGCCTTTCGTCCTCTCTCTTCTTTTTCTCCTCCTTTTTCTTCTCTTCTCTGTCCTCTTTATACTTCCACTTTGGCGGCTCCAGATAACTTTTATCTGCTTTCTTCTTTTTCTTCTTTTTAGGTGTGTTTTCCGTTGGTCTGCTCACACTGATATTCGGAATACAACCTGACGGAAACACACTATTTCTCCTAGCCATACTGCGAGGAATGAAAGTAGATGTGACTTTATCAGAGGCCATAGACAGCATACTACCTCTCCTATCTCCATTTGCACAACATTTAGTAGCAATAGACTCTGCAGATTGAATTGAAGGTACCATGTGTGATATTGAACCATTTGAGTGGCATACAGTTGCAATTTCTAAGTCTTTTTCTGGATGTTTTTTCACCAGATCTGGTACAGCATGTCGCTTTTTCCCAATTTCAGGAGGGCTGGTTGGGCAAAGCGGTCGACATCCAGTTGTGACCAGTGGACTGTGAATACTTGTTGTGATCCTAACCATATGGTCCATTACTCCATTGTCTTCCGGGTCACGAGGTAACCGAAATCCAAATGTATTTTTAAAACTTTGGGTGAGTTTTTGTGTTGTGCTCTTCTCTGCCATCGCTTTAGCTACTTTCTCCTTTAAATCAGGCCATTCCGGGACAAAGCTGGGACAGAACTGTTCAGCTTTTGGTCGCAGGGTGAGGCGTCTGAACCGGTGCAGCGTCTCATAGCGGCCAGTTTTGAGGGCCCACTCCTGAGCACATTTTCCTTTGTTTGAGTCTGTGGCGTGAAGATCTGCACCTGGGAAAACAAAACAGTAAGGCTTAGTTATTAGAGTACCTGTCTCTTTTTCATGTTTTTGAGCAAAAAAAAAAACTATGCAGTGTCAGCATCTAATTACAAAACGTTTTGTTATTCTAATGGTCAGGAGGTGCATTATTAGCATGTTAGTTGCTGTTGTTGTTACCGTGATAGCAGGCCCGTCGACAGAAATTTGGGGACCCTGGGCAAGAAGCCTCTCCTGGGCCCCCTTCTAACATAAATTATTAGGAAGAGGGTCCAATACTGGGCCCCTAAAACCCTGTTTTTTCTTGATAATGACTGTGTAAGATAAATTTGTCCCACTACCACAATAGGTATATAGTACGATACTAAATAGAGTAGTATAATACCAAGACTGTATGTACTGTGTTTTTAGCGTGGTTGTTGACTTAAATAGCTCAGCAGCCCTCTAATCTACAACCAGCTCCCGGGTCAAGCACGTCTCAGATTATAGTTGTGCGTTAAGGTGAGATAATGTCCACTGAAAGAGAGAGAGAGAGGAGAGAGAGAGAAGAGATGCATGTAAGAGCTAACTGGGTTATAATTGTATGAGTATTTTTTAATGAGCTAAAGTCAGAAGTCAGGTAGGAAAAAAAGAATGGTTTATGTCATAATGCAGGAACATTTCAAAGCCACGGCACCACCAAAAGAATCTTTGCCTTCACAGGTCCCACTAAATCTTAACCAGGCTTAAAATTGTTTTCCTTACTTTTTTACTTGTAAGCAACCATATTTTGTTTTGATATGAACGGACCATACATTTCCCTGATTGGTTAAACCACCTGTCAGTCACGTGCATCTGAACTCATGTTCCAGACTCATGTCTTTGTAAAGTATTGAAGAAGTGTATTCTGGATCCCAGGCAACCTAAAATGTAAAAACACTATTTCTACAGTGATTGTAAATAAGGACCAATATTAATCAAAAGCAGGCCAGTCAACAAAAATTTGGGGGCCCGGGGCAAAAAGCCTCACATGGGCTCCCCTCTAATATAAAATAATAAGGAGAGGGTAAAATTGTGAACCTTTAACACCCTGGGGCCTGAGACAACAGACTCATTTGTTCCCCCTGTCGACTGCCCTGACCAAAAGTACCAAAGAAAAGATAAAATTGTGTTTAATACCGTAAGACAGGAATCCACATACCATCCATGTACTTGGTTAGGTTTGACATGGGATTTCAAGTTCATGCGATTTTGTAAAAAATAAATAAATAGTACATGACCATTCACAACAGGTGCTCAAAATAGTGTTTACATAGAGAAGATCAGACTAGGACTAAGCCAGAACCAAATCAGCACTCAGAGTAGTGTTGAAGTAGAGTAGAATTTTTTTGTGATGGGGACATTGACTTGAAATTAGTTAGCATTTCATGACAGCTATGTACTATTCATGACATTTTCACCACTACTGCTCTTGGCATTTATATTTTAGTGATGTTGCCTACACATTCATTTCTTATTTGTTTCAGGGGAAGATAAGATAATAAGTCTTTCTTGAACCTTCTAGAGCTGGTGATAGAGAACACAATTGTAATAAAAAAAAATAAGAATAAGTGTAACCACCAGCAACAGCACTCACTACCCTAGAACTAAAGCCTTTGATCTTTAAAGGTGCACTGTGTAATTTATCAGGTAGAGGGTCTGCCACTTGCCTGTTGCCAAGTTACAGGCCAGATCTGTGAAACGGTGACCTGTGATCGGCTTATTAATAAATATTTCCTATTGTATTAACAGTCAGCTCGTTCAAACATGACTCACCGGCCATGACCAGTGCTGCTACGATATCATCTCTCCCGCATATCGTGGCTTTGATGAGCGCTGTGAACCCGCGGATGTCTTTAATCTCAATGTCCAATCCCGGGAAGTAGTTCAGGAGGTACATCACTGTGTTCGTATGACCTGGGTATGAGGAGACAAACTATGTAGTTAGGCTATGTTTTCAAGACAAGGTAGATAATACTTTTCCATTTCTTATGCAATTCATGTTTTTGTTTGATAAGAAGTAAGAAACAATAACTGACAAGATTTTGAGCAAAAATGTCATGTCCCAGGTGTATGGGTGAGCTTTTCTCGTGGAAGGCACACCACCTGCTTGAGACATTTGTGCTATGCCTCGTATGTTCCACAGTATGTCATTAGACTTATTTATCTCCAAGGAGACAAGCAGTAAATTGTATAAAAAATAAAAAATGCCCTGCCAAAGGTGGTCAGAATCAGAATTAGCTTTATTGCTATTGGCAATGTAAAAGACACTACAAATAATAAGAAGTTATGTGACCAGTTCATATCAAAGCCTGATCTCTTCAGATCTCAGTTGGGCCTGGGTAGTACTTGGATGGGAGGCCGCTGTGATACCAGGTGGGGGGAGCCAGTATCAAAAACTGTTCTTGTGTCCTTAGACAATACACTTAACCCACATTACCTAGTATGAATGTGGTGTGTGTCTGAGTGTTGGTGGTGGTCGGAGGGGCTGATGGAGCAGATTAGCAGCCTTATTTCTGCCAGTCTACCCCAGGGCAGCTGTGGCTACAATAGCAGCTTACCACCACAGAGTGTGGAATGAATAAATAATGCATCTAACTGTAAAGCCACTTTGAGTGTCCAGAAAAGCACTATAGAAGACTAATGCATTATTATTATTATTATTATTATTATTATTATTATTATTATTATTATTATTATTATTATTATTATTATTATTATTATTATTATTATTATTATTATTATTATTATTATTATTATTATTATTATTATTATTATTATTATTATTATTATTATTATTATTATCAGTATTAGTATTATTATTAAGAATAGAGTAAAATGTACTAATAGGCAAGATAAGTAAAATAATGTATTTAGAATAAAATATATTGGATCTAGATACAAACTTACAGTATGGACAGAATAAGTATAAGCCACAGTGACTCACCTGCCTGAGACGCGATCATTAGAGCTGTGTTTCCTTCTTTGTCCTGGAGGTTCACGTCTAAGAATGGACAGCCGTGAAGTCCATGCACAATGTTTGTGTAGCCTTTACAGCACGCCACCATCAAACCGCTCTGTGAAGGAAGAAACAACATGTTAACTTACAAATACAGGAGTTTTGTAATATTTTTACATTATTACAAACATACCACATTCTTTTGTTACTCTTTAAAACCATGCATATGGAAATCATTGAAAGAAGGGAATGCAGATGACTTTAAAATAAAACCTGTTCTGAGGGTGGTGTATCACTTAAAGGCAGACTTTAAGTGTACATGAAAACTCGATCTGGCTCAAAGAAAATGTCAAATCATTTTTGGCATATCACCCACCTTTAATTAAAGGTGCCTTTCACCTGCTTTTCCCCATAAAGATCTTATTGCTTTGCCTGGAATGTTCCACGGTATGGCATTAAACTTACAGTATCTAACACTATTGAAACAAGCAGGGGACTCCACTAGGGCAAGTTACAAATCAGATCTATGGAAGAAAAAAAAAAGGACCACCTTCTCAGTAAGAATGCATGTTTTTTAACACAATGAAACATCTGTGACTGATCAGATACAAATTTGTTTAACATCATATGACAGAACATTCCAGGTAAAGCAATAATATCGTGATAGAGACAAGCAAGTGGCGAACGCTCCACCAGTTACATAGTGCACCTTCAAAATAAATGTATGTTTCACTTGCAGATCTATAAATCTTCCTCACCCATCCATTGACGTCGACTTCCATCACCTCCTCCCGGGTCACCCCTCTCTCCAGGACCCTCCTCAGGGACATGGGCTCGTTCCTTGCACAGGCCTGGTACAGACATGACACGGTTCCGCCAGTCGCCCTCTGGGACAGGGGCCGATCGGGAAGCACCGAGTCGTCCGAGAGAATACTGTCCGAATCCGGGTCACCTTTTAGGGACAACTCCTCGTTTTCACCTGGGCCTGAGCCAAGGTTTGGATCTTCCACTACTCTCGCCATTTTAAAGATAAGATTTGACTTGAAGCTTATGCTATGTCTACATTTCAATAGGTAAGTCAATTAAAATGACTGACCAAAAATGTAGAAAATTTCAAAAACTTTAAAATTCGTCTATAAAATGCAGGCATCACTTAAAATGTTCAAAATGGCTTAAATGTTAATAGTCATATCTACTCTTCTCTCAAATATAAAAAAATGGCAAAAACAAAAGAACTTTATAAGCAAATGTGAATATTTGAAAAAAAAAAAAAAACATGCAATTTTAAGTAAGGTAAAAGTGAGTATATCCAATGTCTGAATTTCAATGGTTCTCTCTTCCGTCTCTATAAACAATTTTCAAAAGGTTTGCGTAAACAAAAGAAAAAATCTCTAAGCAAACTGTAAAATCAGAGGGGGAAGCATGGGATTTTTAGTAGGGGAAGAATTAAGTATCTTGGCTATCAAACCTATCGAAAAAATATGGGAAAAAAACGATATCCAAAACCCATGTAAATATGACAAAAAAAATCAATAATACTTCTAGTTATTTCTTCCCTTTAGGTTGTCAAAAATGAGTTGAAGACTATCACAAGTCGCGTCTTTAGGATTAGGAGGAGCCACCTGTGCGTAGTGAGATGGGAGGGGCTTTCGGAGCTTTGTTGACTTAAATGGATCAGGGTTTGAAAGCCCCTCTGACCACACAGGAAGTCTAAAAGAGGAACAGCACCCCCTCAGAATAAACCAGTCACATGCCCACCACATCAGCGCCATGTTTTGACTCACTGTTTAAGTCTGGCACTGGACCAAATTAAAGAAGTTATATATCTGATGCTCTGTATCAAAGTCATATGTTTTCCATGGTTTAAAATAAGTCTGAATCCACTTTGTTTTATACTTTTTGTTTAAAGATCCTACATTGTGCAGAATTGACTCTTGTGAGCTTTAAGCCATGTTATAATGTTGTTACCTCCTCAAAAACATACCTGGAGTTGTGTTTTGTTTCAACACATGTTTAAGTAACGCTTTATTATTCGTCTGTATGCATGTCCAAAGCTGAAATGCTCTGTTCCACCTTGAGATATCATGAAGCAGTAATTTTCAAGTCAGCAGCAACCTTTTACCTTTAATTCAGTACAGATTGGCAATTCCAGGTCTGAAATCATCCAAATGATTCTAGTGAAAGTGTATGAAGTTTAAAAACACAATGGAGCACTTTTTGTATTACCACATGACATCACAATGTGGAACAGAGTGTTTTCTGTTTGAGAGAAGAACATCGCCTAAATATGCAGGGTTTGTGTGTTAAACATGTGTGAATGAAGCAAACAAACTCAAGGTATGCTTTTGATGAGGAAACATTATAACATACATTACATTGAACATTGATGCCATATAGTCTAAAATTCTAAGCAAAACAACAACATCTCCATGGAGAATAGTTGATTTCGAACCCAGAACATGTTATTGTCATTAGAAATAATATAAAGGTAAATTCAGAAATGTTTAACCTGAAGTTGCCATGGACACCGCCATCGACATTTGGGTTGTATTATTTTGCATGGGGCTGCGATCTTGACAGCAAATAAGGTCTATACGGACTATATCATATTTTAGTGGCAAAACTTTTCTCAGATTCTCCATTGAAATGAATGGAATTCCCGCTTAACTGGAAACCACCATAGAGAAAGTGCGGTTTGTAGCGTTTAGAGGCAAAATCGGGCAGGGTGGAATAGGGTCAATATTGCAACAAAATTCTGGATATCAACATTTTAACTGCCCCCCATCTGTATTAAATATTATTGGCCTACACCATGTTGTGATGTCATCTGAATCCCAGCAATAGCTTTGCCACAGGCTTATCGTGCATTTTTAAAATTAGGAGTTGAATTCTGAGATAGAAGTGTTAATGTCATATTGTGGAAACATGTAGGTCACTTTCTGGAAGGGACTCAACTTGGGAAAAAAACAAAAATCCTAATATGAATTAACCATATCACATTTGGTTCCAAAATGTGACTAGCACTGATTTGCATTTTTCTGACAAATCCAAAAGGGCACTCTGCCATTGTTTCCTGATGGGATAGACGGCATTTGGAGAAGCAGGTGGTACAGACTGGCAGTCATGAGTCCTCTTTACAGCCTCCTCTCCCAGAAAGTTTAATTCTCACACAGTATAAGAGCCACTGCTTGTAGGATTCACACGTGCACACGTCGTTAGGTTTAGTGAAGAGATTATCTAAAGACTAAAGACATTTTCAGCTTTCACCACCCAGCAGCCCTTTTAAAGGGCCCATATTACATGATTTTCTGATCTATGTTGTGATTTTGTTTCCTCATAAAAAAAACATACCTGGAGTTGTGCAAGTAAATCCTGCATATTTTGGCTGAGTACTTCAATCAAACAGAAAACACTCTGTTCCACCTTGTGATGTCATGTGATAATAAAGCAAGTGTTCTACTGTCAGAACTGTCAATACAATAATTTGGATAATTTCCACCCTGGAATTTCCAGTCTCTGCTAAGCAAAAGGTAAAAGGCAGCTGTTAACTTGATCACTACCACTTCATGACATCATAAGGTGGAACAGAGCATTTTGAGCTTTGGAGATGTTACAGACTAATAATAAAGGGTCATTCAAACATGTGTTTTGTGTAAAACAAAACACAACTCTGGATATGTTTTTTTGTGCGTAATATAGGACCTTTAACATTAGTGTGTCTGTCCAGGATAAAATGATAATGTATCAGATAAAATGTATGCAAAGCCGAGCAGCACAGAATGAAAAAAAAAAACTAAAAACTAAAAAGGCATTATATAACTTGTTAGGTCGAGGTTCCTTGTGTCTAAGGAGAAGGTTCTTCTTGGCCTGAAGTGTTCCACAATATGGCATTCAATTTATTTATCTCCAGCAGGTGACGCCAACAGGCCAAGTTACAAGTCAGATCTGTGGAGAGCCTGTGCATGTTTTTCAGGGTATATGTTGAGCAAAATCAACATCCTAAACGAATAATGCACAATGGATAGATTTAACACTGACAGACATTCTAGACAAAGAGACAAGCAAGTGGTTGACCCTCCACTGGAAAAGTTACATAGTGCACCTTTAAACTAAATCTCACTAAAGACAGCCTAATACATGTGTGTACAAAGTGTCAAAAATCCAACTGTATTTCTATTAAGTGTTACCTGTAAGCTGGCCATAGAAGAGGAAAACATATTAACTAACTAATAACAAACATAAACCAAGCCATTTAATCCCACCCTATTTTTGACCACGTGAAGCTAAAGGTCTTGGTTCTGTAGTTCTCTTGTTGACCACAAGAGGGAGATGTTGGATCTGCAGAGTTTGAGCGACTGTCTCATTCGGCTCCACCATAGACTGTGTATGTAAATGGATTGTTAAATTCTAATATGTTTTTTTTTTCTCAAATAAATAACTACTGAGAAAAAGGACTGGAATGTTACATATGGTCTTAAATTTATCTATCTCCACAGAGACAAGCAGGCGATGTCACCAGGTCAAGCTACAAGTCAGATCTGTTGAAAGGTGACTCGCTCATAAAAAACATAAAAATGCAGGTTTTTCAAGATATTTTTTTTTAGCAAACACCTGTAAGTGAATAAATGCGAGATATAAAAGTTTAATGCCAGAGTGTGTAACATTCCAGGCACAGCTGTATCTCTCCATGAGACAAGCAGGTGGTGGACCTTGCCCCAGAGATGTTACATCTTTAAATAAACCCTTTGAGCTGGTAAATTGTACAGTGGTGGAACGTAAGAAAATAGAAGCAGTACTGTACTTAAATTAATTTTAAAGTGAATACTTTTTACTTTTACTTCACTACATTTGAGAGCAGGTATCTGTACTTTCTACTTCACTACATGTACATGTCTACAAATAGACTGAAGTATTTTTTATTATTGTGTGAGACCTGCTGCAAAGGCTGATGGGTTTATTTCTAACATGTTCATAGTCTGAGTAAACAAAAATATACAAGTAAAAACAGCTAGGAAAAAAAAAAACTAAAAGCTATCACTTCAGATGTTTCTGTTTAACAAAATTCAAAACAAATCTTTATCAAAATCACTACATTTGAGGCTTTATAAGACCTCAAAATCTGTGTGAAATACTATTACATTTTACTCTTTAAGTACATTTTTTTAACAGGTACTTTAATACTTTTACATGTGATAGTTTTACTTTTACTTGAGTATTTTTACCCCATTATCTGTTACTTTTTCTTAAGTAACAAAATTGAGTACTTCTTCCACTGAAACTGTATAAATCTAAAAGTTGCCTGCAAGTAGTTGATCTCATCAAAATGGCCCCAATGTTGATAAACCATTGAGTTACAGTCAATGTTGTAAATGAACTCCGAAGTTATTATTAGTCATCACAACTAAACATCTTTGTCTTTTTTCCCCAAAGTATGAGTAATGGCCCCAATTAAAATTCCCCTGCGGGACAGTGTGGATGAGGCTGGACCTGTTTGGACACAGTTACCCATCCTCCCCTCCTCTATTACCCCCTCTCTCCTCCCCTCCTGTGTTACTCCCCTCTCCCCTTCTGTCCTCCTTTACCCCACTCTCTGCACCGAAATGACCCAGGATTCACCCAGGACGACTGAACAGATTGCAGAAAAAATACAGAAGGTATGAGTTACACTTAATTTTCCTTCCCATAGATGATTTATTTAGCTGTAATATATTTATTCTCATTTCAAGACAAGTTTGACACATTAAGTAATTGGTGCATTCCTCTTCTTTCAGTGGTGTAATTTAGCTAAATACTTAAAAACAATATAAAGACCATTAGTGATATGAATTGAAGTAATTTTAACGCAAGTGTTTTATAAGCAAAATTCTGGATAAGTTATAAATACTTGAATTGTTAATATATAATTTCGTTATCAATAGAGTTTACTATTTGTAGGATTTTAATGCAACTTTGCTATGTAAAAATAATAACAATAACAATAATAATAATGAACTTACTCTTTACTTAACTCCTCATTTCTTAGTCAAGATAAAATGAATATGTCGAGCCAAGTCCATTCAGTTCAATTCAAGTTTATTTATACAGCACGTTTAAAACAACTTCAAAAACAAAAAAAACCCCTCAGATATACAGATAACATGAAACATAGAAAACTAACAATAAAACACCAAGAGTCAAACTAAAGACATTATTAATTCAACAACAACACAATGGATTTAACACACTTTACATTTGCACACAAATCTGAAATGTTCACACACTCAAACAAAGTAAAACATAAGAGAACATTCTAAAAAGGCAGCATCAATGTAAAAGGCAATATGATTTTTTTTGCAGTGTATCATCCATCTGCAGTCAAACCAGGACCCCTCAGACACTGCCCACCGGAGCTGACTCTGCTCTGGTTTCGTAGGTAGTAATAGACTCTCCTTTTATCTTTGGGAGTCGATTGATTGATTGGGGCAGAGCATTCCTTCAGGTCGAAACAGGAATGCGGGTGACCACATCGGACTGGACTTAAAGACTTTAAAGTGTAGGTCGAAGGAGGTGGTGTTTTGTGGAGATGAAAAGTCTGGGCAAAGTACAGGGAAGAACAGAGCAGTTTATGGGATTTATGACGGAAAAAGTGAGAAGTTTGGGACCGTCAGGAGCGCAGGAGGTATGTGAACGAAATGCATGTCAAGTTTTTTTTTTATTTACTGCTAAAAAGTATATGTGCATTAGTTAATTTGATTGAGTAAGTATACTAATTTAAGTAGTTTTAACTCATTTAAGTTAAGTTCTTGTGTCTAGATCTTGGTTTTAAAGTGTTTCTGTCTGGTGTCTTGTCTTTTCTTCTAATGGACTAACTAACGCTGTATGAACTACTAATTTGAAAAGTGACCAGTTTATTTTGCTTATATTGTGTCATACATTTGGTTTTGCCTAATTAGCATCAACAGCATAAAGCGATGCAAGCATTATATAATTTGTCATAAATGTAGAATTAGACCTGTATTTTCAGTAGCAAATTTTTGCTAAGACAAAACTGGAGAATATTACATTTTACAGACCCCCTACAAACAAATGCAAGCAAATTTTTTTATTTTATTTTAATTTATTTCAGCATAATTAACTTATTTTGTTCATAATATTAGATTTATTTTCCAAGTTTTTTTTTTTTTTCAGTTTATTGAATCCATCAGAAATGGTAGAGGTTGTTTGGGTTTTTTTCATTATAAACAATTAGGTAAGACATTTCAGTCCTGATTTTCCACATTATAAATATAAGTCTATTTAGATTTGCGTTATGTAATGAACAGTAATATTTAATAATATTTCACTTAAACAACTGCCTATAATGTCGTTTTAGTTACAGGGAATATTAAAGGTCCTATATTATGCAAAATTGAATTCAAAAACATACCTGGAGTTATGTTTTGTTTCATTCACACATGTAACTCTTTATTATTAGTCTGTTTACATCTCCAAAACTTAGAATGTTTTCTTCACCTTGTGATGTCATGAAGTTTTGAAGTTAACAGTTACCTTTTCCCTTTAGTTCAGTAATGATTGGCAAATCATTATTCAAAGGATTCTAGTCAAGATGTATAGGCTCAAAAAACACAGTGGAGCACTTCCTGTATTACCACATGACATCACAATGTGGAAAAGAGTGTTTTCTGTTTGAGAGAAGAACTCAGCCTAAATATGCAGGTTTGTGCGTTAAACATGTGTGAATGAACAAAACACACATGTTTTTGATGAGGAACCTTATAACATAGATTATGACTGGGAAGCAATATAGAGCATTTTAGTGGTCACAAATACTTGAGTCTCATCTCCAGACAAATTCCTCAGATAAGATAAAAAGGAGGTAGGAGCAAAATTAGACACAGAACAGACCACTTAAAGCTAAATGTTTGCTCACCTACTTACCTGAGATGTTCCTGTTAAATAAACTAATTGCTAATTGCTTTGCTTTACAAAAACATTTTTTTCAAATCTAAAAACATACGTCAATGCCTGCAGCTATTGTTTTTAGCTTGGTTTACACTGATCCCCTCCTCAGTGTGCTAGCAGGTCGATTATTGCGCCCTCTGCTGGGGTCTTTGTGAGCTCTTGCTACAGTTACTACTCAATACATTTACTTGAGCAACTTTAGTAAAATTGCACTAGTAGTTTTCAGACACCACACTACATACACTACCAATCAAAAGTTTAGACACGCCCTCTCATTCAGTGTTTTTTTTACTACTTCCTATATTTTGTCTACATACAGAAGACCTCAGATATATGAGGTAAGATATATGGAATTATGTAGCAAAGGAAAAAAGGTAAATAACTGTAGCAAAAAATATTGTAAGAGGGTGTGTCCAAAAATAGGTAACATAACTCTCTTTTTTTGGTTACTCTTTTCACAACGCAAAAATGTTTACAATATGTATGAGAGGGTTCTTGTCCATGCCTTAAAATACTTTTGAATTATTTTGTTTGTCCCAATTATGTTAACTTGAATTATAAATTAGATGTTAGAACCTGTCAGTCAATAGTTAGCAATACTTTTCTTTTACTTTAATCATTTCTTGAACCACTGTTCTACTAGGGTTATCAATGATAAATGATCGAAAATCAGATACTAAAACTAGTATCGAGCCACTAGTCAGGACAGAAATTAACCTTTCCTGAATAGCCTTAGAATGATCTTGAGCTGTATCAAAACAACACCATTCTCAATCCAACCCACCTCTTTCATTACATTACATTTGTTATACAGCACTAAATATCATAAAAAATTATCCCAGTACTTTTAATTCTGAATAATGCCTTATATGTGAACCTGTCTAGATCGCTCACATTCAAACTACACTCACCTTCTCCATGGCCTAGTTTTGTGCCCTAACCCCCGTTTGGGAACCACTCTTCTCTCTCTGTTCTGCACATTAGAACCCCTTACCTGTCTTTATTTTGACGTGGAGTTTAAAGGTCAAAGTTCACAGGTTGTTGGAAAATTAAACCCCCTCAAGCTCCCTCTGCTCCTGCTGCTGCTGTGATGGACCTGGAGATAACCAGCCAGCTTGAACGTGTAAACAACAGTATGCAATTCACTTTCTTTGCTTTTCTAACCTACTTTTTGTATTTTTTTTTTAAGGTCTCTGATTTTACGGATAAGTTGCTGTCCGATGAGCAGGATATGAGGATGGAGCTAAAGTTTCGGAGAAAATCCTTCACAGCCATTTGGAGAGGCAACACATTTGGTATTTATGATGCCACTAAATGTAATGAGATGTAATGAGAGGGGATACACTTGAGGCACTAACTAGTGTATACCTGGTTTAGTCTTGGTTTACCTAGTGTTTTTTCGTTAGAATAGACCAAAGTTAGTCCTGGCATGGTCCTGTTTAGATTGTACCTAGCCTTAGTTTAGCACCAGTTCATTCTGTGTTTATTTCTTCCGTAGCTTTGGATCAGAGGTGGTTTAGTCCTAGTTTAACACCACTTGTGGTTTGCAGCAATTTACTTATCCATTAGTTTCAGATTGATGAAAAAGTTGGTCTGTTTGCGTAGCATTTAACAATTTGAAACATAATAACAAAATATATCTATGGTGAAATGTCCTCAAAGTCCTCACCTATTACAACAAGGTGAAATCCTTGAATAGTTAAGATCTGGTTTAGTTTGGCATCAACAAGACTCATTATAACTGCAGATACCACTTTATTATTTAATGTGGTTCATATCTGCTCTAATCTTAAATTTGTTGTAGTTTTAATCAGATTCATACCACATTTGTATTTATGTATTTGATTGCATCGGAAAAGCTTGGTTCTGTTTTAGATCTGTTTTAGTCCTGGTCTGGTGTTTGGCTTTGGATTTTAGTCTTGACTGTTCTGTGTCTAGACGTGTGTTATCTTTTGTGTTACCTAGGGTCAAACCTGTTGTTATCCTTCTTGATCTGCCCTTTGTTTAGTCCTGATTTAGGCTGTGTTCACACTTGTCCTGGTTCAGGGTCATGGTCAGAGTCAGGTTTAGTCTTGATGTAGACCTGATTTGGTCTTGGTCTTGTTCCAGTTTAAGAGTGAACACATTCATCTTGGTTATGTCCTGGTTAAAGTGCATGTGAAAAGTTTGGATACTCATTTTATTAAAAATGAGTATCCAAAAAAAAAATTCTTCCTTCCTTGAAAATGTTCCCGGCATTTTTGATGGGATTTTCCAAGTTGATGATATAGATAGAGGTATTCCATTTAGAACTGTATTCCTGTGTTTTCAATTTTTCTTTCCATAAACTGTCCCTTGACAGATTAAAACTATGATAAATATCCCAAACCAAACCGAGTAATAATTAGAAAAGCATGAAAACCTGTCAAATGCACTTTAGTCCTGGTTAAATACATATTATGTGTATGTTACCATGTCTGGTCCTTGTATAGAGCTGCTTTAGATCCATGTGTCTGCCTGTTGCATGTGACAGAAAAAAGCTAGAAGTAAACCGTTTTAATAATCCTACATTGTGGGTTGAGATGCCTGGATTTCCACTGGGATCATCATTTCTGTGTTTTAAAAGATTAACGCTTGATATTTTAAATACTATAATCTGTCCCACTGGATTGAAATAGCATTTTTTCCAGAAAGAATATCACTGAATGCTTAGGTTACTAAAGTTTTTATTGTGGGTGAGTTGTATACTTTAATTTATAATAATCTATCATTTTAATATTTGGTGAAGTCTAGTGACAAACAGGCATCATTGGCTTATGTGATAGAGAAGTTGGGAGTTTGATCTGTGCTCCAATCAGCACAGTCTGTGGTCTATCCTTGATTAAGACACCACCTACTTAACCTTAGTATAAATGTGGTGTGGGAGTTAAAGAACACATGCTCTATATTAATAATCTATAATCATATAACCAACCATAGATCATCATATTATAATTTACACATTTGAAATTGCAATATTCATCTAAAACAACTTAATAAAAGAAACAAGTCAGATGACTTTTGCTTTAGAAAACTGCAGTGTCCAATGAGAGCTGATGTTGCGTGTAGCTGTCAGCACCTCCTATGGATAGCTGCAGATCACTCTACTCGTAGCGGATTTTTTGTCAATTGTGCCAAAATTGCTATGCAAGGCTGCCGAATCCTGCACCTATCATTGTTTAAAAAAATAAAATTGGAGAATGACATAAGTACGTCACAGTGGGCGTGTATCAGTGGTGGTGAAAACGGGGATTGATCGGCAATATGGCGTCTTGAAAATCCAATTGATTATATTCCACTTGTAATATTTTATATACTCAGATAAAATATTACAAGTGGAATTGTTTTTGACATTTGGATGCGATTGCGATTGATTTGTCAGTTTGATTTTTGGATCTTTTGATTAAAGATTGCTCAAACATGCACCAATCTTTCCAAATACAACTTTGACAGGGTAAATGAAAAAGAAACAACTATAACATGGGTATAAGCTCTGAAAAGTCCATTCTGTAGAATAGGTCTGCTTTAATAATATAATGTATAGTGTTGAAAAACATCTCAAAGCTTGTCAGAAAAAATGCAATATAGAACCTTCCATGCAAGGCTTTAACATCTCCATGGAGACAAGCAGGTGGTGGACCCTCTATAAGTTACATACTGTACCTTTAAGCTTCTTTAGCATTTTAAAGGTTAGACATTGTTATTGGAATCTGGGAGATAATTCTATGTAGAAAAAAATATGTATATGGTATTTAGTTATTGTATTGAGCTTAATTTCTTATGTTATGTTTAAGGCTAAAGTAGGGATTATTTTTTTTATTAAGGCAGCTTTAATTCTCCTGGAGTTTCACATTTGGTCTTCCTCCTTTTGACTGTTTCCTTGTTTGACTTTTCGTGTCGTTGGTTGAGTTTGTGGTCGGTCTGACAGATGCGCCGGACATTATCCTGTCATGAATACCTAATCTTGGCTTTGAGATTAAAGGAGCCGTGAGTGAGAGCTGGGTGTTTTTCCACATGTTGATGTTTATTTTGCTTCACTGTCGAAGTAAACAGTAATATACTGATAATAATTTGTTTTTTTTACCGTTTAGTTCAGTGGTTCTTATATTTTGCAGTAATTAGGTTTTTTAAAGTCACTGTAACAGATTTTTTCTGTGTTAAAAACAGAAGTAGTTAATTTTAAACAATTGTCCAGACTTTGATGATGATGCATTGGATTTAAACAGTGGCTTTCAAGACCACTTTACACTGCATTATTCATTCACTCCACATTCAATGGTGGTAAGACACTATTGTAGCCACAGCTGCCCTGGGGTAGATCATAGACTGTATACACAAATGGACATTGCTAACCTGCTAGACCCCACATTCCAAATAGGAAGTGAGCATGGGCATGCTTCCTGCTCCATCGATTATGGCTTCAATTCACTTTCTATTGAAAACCTGTCGCCTTTCTCCGTAACTGCTGTTGTCAGACTCCTCATTTTGGTCTTAAAACTTTCGCATCAATCCGAACATTTTTATTTGGCTATTTTGTCTGTAAAAACCAAGACATGAACATTAATAACAGACCAATGAGACGCCTTCTTTCCCCAAGGTTACTCCCGCTAGCATTAGCAACAGGTTTGATTGCTAAGCGCCCGCTCCCTGCCAAACTATGTGGTGCAAATGGGAAGGGGGATTACCTTCAACACTCTCACTCCGGCTTGGTTCTTTGGTTGCTATGATACTTGGTTCTTTGGTTGCTATGATACTTGGTTCTTTGGTTGGAATTCCAACTATGGAACTTGGCTCCAAATTCACCCCTATAACTGCTAGCCTTAATGAACTTCATTTATTTGGAGCCGTCTATGGGGTCAATCTGTTCTATCGGCCCCTCCAACCACTTTTCTAATGCATTCCTAGCATAATAATATGTAATAATTACTATTTTTACTCTTTTGCATTAAACTTAACTATCTTTACATAGACAAGCAGGTAGTGCCACCAGGTCAAATCTGTGGAGAGGTGAGCCCGCTCAAAGTAAGAATGCATGTTTTTCAAGGCATCAGTGTATTAAAAACACATTTAGATAGAAACATTTAATGCCATACTGTGGAACATTCCCAACAATGGAGACATGCTAGTGGCCCGAAAAGCTACATGTTGGCCCTTTAAGCTTTGCCCATTCAAGATTATAGAAAAAACTGCAGGAGCATACACAGAGAAAACAAGATTCTAACAGTAGCGTAGCATGTTATCTTAGCCCCTCCCCCTTCAGCCTGTCTCTCTCTCGCTCTCTCCTCCAGCTTCATGTTAATCTCCTCTGTCCCGCCACAGAGCCACATCCTCCTGTTTATTCTGCTCTATGGGACGTCAATGACAAAATCCAATATAAAATCCAATCCTATCGGAATACAGCTGTCAACAATGGGATTAGAATTTTAAATTTCTTTCTATTTGGGATTATTAACTGACTTGTAGAAGGACTTTTTGGACTAGTCTTTTGCTGAATTGGACCATGGCTTTAGTGTTTGATAGATTTGAGTGTATTTTTTTGTTTGGGACATTATGAAAAAGGGTCAGAAGAAGCAGAGAGATTGTGGCTGTGTGCACCTCTCCCGAAAACTACTGGGTAAATGTGGATGCTGTTTTGAACCAGTGGCAGGTATGGATTACAATGCAAAATGTATATACTAATGCAAATATTTTTATAGGTGTACTATGTAAGTTTTCTGGTGGAGGCTATGCTATCTTTGTGTCTCATTGCAAGGCTAATGCTTTTCCTAGATTTGTTCCACAGTATGGCAATAAAGGTCCTATACTATATTACACACAATTAACTCTTGTGAGCTTTAGGTCATGTTCTAATATTGTTCACTCATCACAAACAGACCCAGAGTTGTGTTGTGTATCATTCACATATGTTTGAGTAATCTTACATTTTTTCTTTTGTGTACATCTCTAAACCTCAAAATGCTCTGTTCCACCATATGATTTCATGAAGCAGTAGATCTCAAGTTAACAGCTTACCTTTAGTAAAGTCTGGCAATTTCAGACCCAAAATTATCTAAATGATTCGAGTGAAGGTGTATGGAGTTTAAAAACACAGTGGATCACTTCCTGTATTACCACATGACATCCACAAGGTGGAACAGAGAGTTTTCAGTTTGAATGAAGAACTCAGCCTAAATATAGAGGATTTGTGTGTTAAACATTTGTGAATGAAACAAAACACAACTCCAGGTCTGTTTGTGATGAGTAAACAACATTATAACATAGATCAGAAAATAGCATAATATAGGCCCTTTAAAGTATCTGTCTTCCATTCATTTCATTATGGGTGTATTTATTGTTCAAAAATACCTTGAAAAACTTGCATTCTTACTGTGAGTGGGGCCGCCTCTCCACAGATCTGATCTGTAGGTCTGCTGGATGGTGTCACCTGCTTGTCTCCATTGATATAGTTATGTTTAAAGCTATACTGTGGAAAATTCTCCATGAAGACAAAACAGGTGGCATACCTACATCATGCACTTTTAAACATCCAAAGTGAATGAAGGGTGATTATGATCTCTGTTGTCAATGGTTAAAAGGCCCATTTTACACTAGTTACATGTTATTTCCTCATCAAAAACATACCAGGAGTTGTGTTTTGTTTTATTCACGCATATTTAATATTAAAAAAAACACCAACTGCATATTTAGTCTGAGTTCTTCTCTTAAACTGAAAACACTCTGTTCCACCTTGTGATGTCATGAGGCAATACATGAAGTGCTCCACTGTGTTTTTAAACTCCATACACCTTCACTTGATTCATTTGGATGATTTCAGCTCTGGAATAGCCAATCTCTACTAAACAAAAGGCAAAAGGTAGCTGTGAACTTGAAAATAACCACTACATGACATCACAAGGTGGAACAGAGCATTTTCAGCTTTGGAGATGTAGTCAGAATAATGCAGGGTTACTCAAACATGTGTAAATGAAACAAAATACAACTCTAAGTATGCGTTTGAAGAAGTTATGTTATAACATGACTTAAAGCGCACAAGAGTCAGTTTTGTGTAATATACAACCTTAAACTCTCTGTCATTGTGTCCCTGGAACATGTAGTTACACATACACACTTATTGTCAATTTAATAATTAAACAGTTTGCTCTTTTTTATTTTTCTATAGTTATTTTTATGTGATTTTGATAATACAATTAGCAACAATGTGAAATTTGTTTGGCCTATTTTGGGTTAATTCAGACTGGTTTTAGACTCTGAATTTAGGACTATTGGGACCTCCATTGTCCTGTTACTCCACTAGTTGTGTCCCAGGTAAGGCACAACTACTGGAGTAACAGGAGAAAAAATTTATGTTTTTAATGAATTTGTTTTGCACAATTCTTACAAAAATAAATTCAAAATGCTTTAAAGAATAAGAAATCTATTAAAATTACAATACAAACAAATAAAAACATAATCAGCTCTCTACAGTATGGACAGTCACTCCCATCTGTAACTCTGACCTTTAAATCCTGCTCTGTTCCTGTAGCTTTTGGAGCGATTATGAAGCCCTCCCTCCTCCTCCTCTTCCTCCCTCTCCTCCTCCTCCTCCCCCACCGCTCACTTCTGTAAATAGACGTGTGAAATATGAAAATTAAAACAGCCCAGTATCGAGATGCTTTGATTTCCCCAATGAGCTTATGAATAAAACAAGTTATTGGAGCTTTCATATGAGCAGTACATACAGTAGTAATGATTTTAATGGTAAAGTTGTTTCTAAATAGGCTTTTGGATGTTATTTGATATATGAAGAAAGTGAAGTCAGTAGGATGTATAAAAATAGCTAGATTACATGTTAATTACGGCTGCACAATTCTGTTCAGAGTGCATATTGTAAACAACTCCAGGAGCAGTGGTGGTGAAGTACTCAATTTTGTTACCTAAGTAAAAGTACAGATACAGAGTTAAAAAGTTACTTAAGTAAAAGTAAAAGTATCACATGAAAAAATCTACTTAAGTAAAAGTATTTAAGTGTCTGTTTAAAAATGTACTTTAAGAATAAAAAGTAAAAGTATTTAACAAGTGTTGTTAATTTGTTAAAGTGCTAAATGTAGTGATATTGATTAAAAAATATACATATTTTGGTCAACAGTGGCAATATGAAGGAATTTCTTAATTTTTCTTGTGAATTTTTTGTATTTATTGTTCAAAGCTGAAGCTTGAACTTGAAAATCTTAGTCAAGATGTTACCACAAACATGGTAAAAATAACCCCTCAAATTATATGAAAAGTAGTTTTTACTTTTCAGTCCAGTTCATAATGTAGTGGAGTAAAAAAGTACAGATACCTGCTCTCAAATGTAGTGATATAAAAGTATCTACTGTAAAATGTACTTAAGTAAAGTACATATACCTAAAAGCATACCCAAGAGCATTAACATTTGAGAGAATATGAACTGATCAACTAATACAAGAATCCCATGCATTCCAGACCATTTTGTAGAAACTTAAACTACAGGTACAAGATCTTCTGTTCCTTGTAGAGAATAGTGGTTGCGATAATGTCTTTGATTTATATTACATTTTGACCCTCATATACACTTTACATTACATTATTTATTCACTCTACACCTGGTGGTAAGCTGCCTCAGCTGCCCTGGGGCAGACTGAAAGAAGTGAGGTTGCCAATCTGTGCCATTAACCCCTGAGACCACCACCAACACTCACACTCCACATTCATATATAGGCAAGATGGGTGATGCATCTTGCCCAAGGACACAAAGACAGCCCTGGTCCAAGCAGAGGTTGATAATAAATAAATAAAATAAAAAATAAAATCTTGAGTTGGGTACTTGGGCACTGCTCCTGCAATACTGATGGATGGCTCGAATGCAGTGGACGCATTTGAAGTATTCGTGAGTTTCAGCTTTCTGTTACAGACAACATTTTGAGGACTTCTTACCATTCAAAAGATAGGATATGTTATTTTAAATTGATCATTGCTATAATGTCCTCATTTTTATCCTCCTGAAACCCATGGATACTTTAACCTTTAGGATGACCTGTCCAATGTAACTAACTATAATCACTACTAAGAAACGAGAGCACATCACGCCTGCACTGGCTCCCTATTTTATATCTGGTGCAATTCAAAATGTTATTGTGTTTAAATGCCTGCACTCTATGGGTCCTCTTTTTGGGGGAGTTACTGCAGCCCTATACACCATCCAGATCCCTGAGGTCTGTTGCCTCAAGACAGCCTCAAGACCAGAGGTGACAGAGCCTTTTCTGTGGCAATGCCCTGACTATGGAACTTTGCAGTGCAGAACAGTGCTTTCTGGCTGTTAGATCCTCTCAGTCTTTAATACAATTTAAGACTGCAAACCCACCTCTTCTTCCTGGCATTTAAAACTAGCTAGACAGGGTATCTTGGTGTTTTATTGTTCTTCTTCTTTATGGTATATTATCTGTATTTTCATTTTTTTTACTTTTATGTGAAGCACTTTGGTCAGCTGAAGTTGTTTTAAATGTCCTATATACATAAAAAATTGAAATTGAATTGAATTTACTTTGTGCTAGGTAGAGGTTGCTCTGTTACATAAGCCCTAATCATTGTGTTGATTTAATGGAGCTGTGGTGTATAACTTCAGGTGCACAGAGGATTATGGCTGTGACCAGAGGAGACTGTCCTTTTGTTGTTTAAAACCAAACCAAGAGACGAAACACAGAAACAGCTCGACCAATAAGAGAGTGTTTGGTTGTGTTTGGCTGTGTTTCAAACTTCAAACAATCATTGCTTTGAATCATTGCCTTTACTGACAGAGTATTGGCTATGTACCTCTTTTTTAGAAAGACCCAAGCTGAATCACTGAATCTCAAGACTCAATCTATCTTAACATTTGGTGACTTGCCCAACTCATATTGTAATTTCCTTTTTTTCATCAAAATCTTGCAACACTTTGGCAGTAGTTTAGCAGTGCTTTGAAGGAACAGTACATTACAGTGTATGGGTGACAGTAGCTCAGTTGGTGGTAGTGGCCCACTGATCCAAAGGTTGGCGGTTTGAATCCCGTTCTCAACATAAACATCATTGGATGAGCAGCCATATCTGCTGACCCACGGGTTGGCGGTGCGATTCCAGAGATGAATGCTGTTGTTGTATCTTTGGGCAAGACACTTAACCCATCTTGCCCCCAGTGTCTGTGTGCACTGGCGTATGAATGGGTGGTTCCTTGATGTAAAAGCACTATATCATTTTTCTCTCTCTTCTCTGTCTAATCTCCATGAGACAGTTTTCTGAGTCCTGACCTACATATTAGCAGCATCTTGAGCTTGGTAATATTGTGCTTATGTAAATGTGCTGACAGAAGAACACCACAGACTTCTGGGTAAAACGTCCTCTGAAATTATCCACTTTGCTTCCATCAGCAGAAGAGACCGAAACATAGGATTTCATTAAAACTGTGCGGTTCAAATGGGGTTTTAATATTTCCACTTGGGAGAACCTAAAAACAAAATACAGATGTGGCCCAGAGGTGCAGAATTAGGCCAGATGCAATGCAGATGTTCAGAGGTGCAAGAAACCAACAAACACAAATCTGGAAAAAAACTTAAAGACGCTGTACCTGATTTTTACTCTCTTAAAAATGCGAAAAACAGAAGTAGTTCATTTTAAACGATTTGCAGTTGTCCAAAGTTACTAAAAAGGAGGCATGGCAAAAGCTCTCAAAGCTATCACATATCTCTTTGTATCTGGTCCAAACTGCTCTCACAAGACTACACCTGCAGGGGTAGTTCATGCAAAAACTGAAAAAAAAGGACTTGGAAACAATGTATTTATATAAAGTCTGTGTGAATCATGAGTTATATCTGCCAAGTCGTCAGCTAACTCACTCGCTTACTTCTCCTTTCTGCCATTGTCCCATATAAATCCTTCTAAACAAAATAAAATGATGTGCCGACTACTACACATTTTGGTTCACTCAGACTTCATTGACAGATTAATCGACTAAAGCCCCACAGCACTAGTTATGTTTAAAGATAGACCAGTAGATATGTCGGCTGGCCGATATAGCAGGCTGATATTTGCACTTTTTGTTGGCTATTGGCCTAAAATCTCCAGCACAGACCAATATTTTGTTTTTGCTGACCTGCTGAAGAGTTCACACAAAGCTTTATTTGAATGTTTTAGAGTGAGAGATAATGGCACAAAACATCACTACTCAGCTCTCTGTTGTGGACATTATCTGTAAAATAATACAAAAACATACAAGAAGACTGTCTATGTTGGTTTATTACGTTTGCACCGGTCCCACTACAGAGTTTCTGCTGCAGTGGGTCCAGAGATGGGTTAAGAACACTTAAATATTGTCTGACGTCCAAGCCCTTCCCCAAACGCAATTTACATTTAGGTCAGTCTGACATTTGGCCTTTTTAGCTCAGAGAGGCCACACCTTAACGTTAGCATTTGAGTACAGGTTAGGGTGATCAAAAAATAGGCATGAGAAATAAAACAGCAGACACATAAATGGAAAACACAAAGTTACCTTTAGCCTTCCTGTGAGACTAAAGGATTTGACAAAGACTAGTGTGGCTTTTGACACTTCTTGTAGTGTATCTTGGACAATGGAAAACAACACACAATATTCAAATTTCCACAACACTCTCTTATAGATGTAAAAAATGGAGGTGGGTGAAGAGGGAAATAATCAAAACTCCTATATATCTGTATCAGCATCAGCCATGAAAAAAGCCATATCGGTCGATCTCCAGTTCTGTTCACTTATGGCTGGTGTCTTTCTTTCAGAATCGTACTCTGTTGCGGGCAGTGATGGCGGCATGACCCCCTCCGCTCCTCAGCAGACCTCGGGAGGTTCAAGTCCCTGCTCTCAGTCTCTGTCTGGGGGCGCACGCAGCCCTGTCAACAGCCTCAAAAAGTGGCTGTCTAACCCCATCCGGAAGCTCAGCGTGGAGGGGCGTCCCGGGAGCCTGGTCAAACAGACGAGCCTGAAAGAAGAGGGGCAGACACCGACCCAAAAACACAACCACACAGTCATCATCCCATCTACAGACACGGTGAGGAGGCCAGTATAGAGTCAATGACCTGTGCTATAAACTTTAAAGCCACACCGTGTAAAATAAAAGAATGTCAACTGGACAAAAAGTTGTAGGCGTTTCAAAGCTCACCCATGGCTTTTTTGTCCAACTGGCTTTTTGTCCAGTTGACAGATTTTACTTTTGGGCTTTTACTGCAGATCAGACCTGGACGACTGAGGGATTACACAGACATCTTTTTTTTTGTTCATTTGAAAGACTTAGAAAGACATGAGTCCTTACTGTGAGCAGGCTTGCATCTCCAAGAACTTGACTCTTATTTGTCCTGGAGGAGTGTCTCTATTGAAATGTTGTTTCTTTGGGTAGGACTGCATGATTTTGGAAAAATATCAAACTGCAATCCTTTGGACAAGCTTTGCCATAGAGATTAGAACTGTGATTTATGTTTCAATAACAGGATTTAGTTAAAAGTTCCTATTTTAAATGTGTCCATAAGAATTGACAAAAAGAGTGGACATTTAATTGTTTGCAAATGAAATTATGGTTCTTCATAAATACTTCAAAATTGCAAATTCGATTAGATTGTGATTAATCTTGCAGCCCTACCTTTGGCTATAATATTCCACAGTATGGCATAAAACTTCTTTCTATCTCAGTGGAGAATGTCCCAAACCTGTCACCTCCAGAAAGTTACGCAGTGTTGTTTTAACTTTTCTTGTGGAGGTTCTACCACCTACTTGTCTGCTTGGAGTTGTTATTGCTTTGCCTGGAATGACATTAAACACTTGCATCTATTCTATTCTATCTGTTCTATAGTTATTGCTAGACAAAGCAAACCTTGAGATTCCTATGTAATGTTCTTGTTTCTTGTTTTTCTCAGATGTTTAAAGACGGTTCATTGAGTCCCGCCTCTCCTTCTCCCACACAAACATCAGCTCCAAACTACTTCAGTGACCTTCTACAGGGAACAGCCACAGACAGCCCAGTAATCTCACCTTTTATTTTTTTCTATTTGGATTTTATCAAAGCTGGGACAAGTAATTATTCCCATCCCTTCTTGATAAAATCCACTGCTCATTGGCAAAAACAGACAAGTTTACTGCTGTTAAAATATAATCCCATCCCTTCTTGATAAAATCCACTGTACATAATTTCTAAGGTGGAAAAGCGCTAGAATACCATAATCTAGAAAAGAAAATGGTAACAAAAACAATATCAAAATGGACACGCCCACTTTTGCTATTTAACTCTTTATTTGTTTTAACGCTCATTATAACAAAAAAACAAGCAGAAATATCATATTTAACCTTTAGTTAAGATTGCACTGGAGGTTTGCTATAAGTTGTGGGACAGTTTTCTGATTAAATAGTTCTATTTTGCAAACTATTAAAGCAATAATTGGACGCACCCATTATTGATCACCATAGTAACTGCATTCATATTGAAACAACTACTTACCAATTTCATACTTTGTAATTATGATTTCAGGATTTTCAAATAGTAGTAGTAGCAGTAGTAAGTGGTAGAAGTATGAGTAGTAGTAATAGACCTACGTGACTATTTTTTTAGAGACACAAAACTTGTTATCTGTTAAACCTGTTATTTTTGGTTTCTTATTTTTGGTTGTTTTGTTTATACGTTTGTGCAAATATTTTAGACCACTTTTGTTACTTTACCTTTTTATTAAATTACAACTTTATTTATACCACTTTAACATTTTTAAGTTTTTTTGTTACTTCCCTAACCTTGGCAGAGCTGGGTTGTAACCGAAATTGTATTAGGAGCAGTAATAGTAGTAGTAGTAGTAGTAGTAGTAGTAGTAGTAGTAGTAGTAGTAGTGGTGGTGGTGGTGGTTGAATTGTAGTACTAAAGTCATATCATCGAGCCACAGTAGTAGTAGCATTTGCATAGTTCTTATTTCAAAACCTGCTCTGACGGGCTGTGTCCGACCATCTGTTGTTGATCAAGAAAAGACTGAACTGGGTCGGGGTCAAAGGTGAGACACTGAGGACCACACTGAGAAGAGAGACTGAAGGGATCTTATAATGTTGCGGCTTTGTATAGAATTTTACAATACTATAAGCTGCTCTGCGCTGGTTTGAGCCCAGTTAAGTCCTGATGCTGATGTGGTTTAGTCTTGGTCTGGTCCTGGTTTAGTTACTGGGTTACACCCAGTTTTGATCTTGTGTCTTCAAGTGTGAACATAGTAAATATAGATGTACTGTATACTCTATAGCATATACAAGTATAATACAAGCAAATAATTAACACACTTTTAGTTTGATGCAAATAAGGAACTGAAGGACATCAGTACATTACAGGTCAGATCTATGGACAGATGGGCCCGCTTGCATGTTTTTGATCAATAAAAACATGTGCAATTAAAGAAATCAAAATGGCATTAGAAATTTGTCTAATGCCATATTGCTGAAATTTCCAGACAATTTGATAATCACAGAGTTAAACAGGTAGTGGACTCCCCACCTGAACCTGCAGTTCACCTTAAAGGGCCAATATAAGCTATTTCTGATCTGTGTTATAATGTTGTTTCCTGATCACAAAGACACCTGGAGTGTGTTTTGTTTCATTCACACATGTTTAATACACAAACCCTGCTGATTTAGGCTGAGCTCTTCTCTCAAACTGAAAAGAATCCTGTTCCACCTTATGATGTCATGTGGTAATTCAGAAAGTTGTCCACTGTGTTTTTTCAACTCCATACATCTTAATGAATGAACCTGAATAATTTGGATGATATCAACTCTGGAATTGCCAATCTCGACTAAACCAAAGGTAAAAGGTAGCTATTAACCTGAAAACTACTGCTTTATGACATCACAAGGTGGAACAGAGCATTTTGAGTTTTGGCAATGTAGACAGACTAATAATAAAGGGTCACTCAAACATGTGTGAATGAAACAAAACACAACTCCAGATATGTTTTTGATGAGATAACATTATAATATGACTTAAAGCTCTCAAGAATCAATTTTGTGTAATATGGGACATTAAAATATGAGCAAAAGTTACATTTTACTTCAAACAGATTATAAAAATGAGGATTGGCAGTCTTTGCAAAAAATCTATATGTAAGATACAGTGATATAATTGTTCATGTCTAAAAATGAGGCCAATGTGGAAGACTGCATAAACATTATCATACCACAATCACTGGACCAGACCCCACTTTTTACCTGCTAACCTACTTTTATGACATGAGAGGTAGGTTTCCCTGCATAGTTTCCACTGTCGGGGAGTAGAGCAGAAAAATGCCATTAAAAATCTGACCTGAACTGAAAGAGGTAAAATAATAAACACTTGGTTCGTTTTTGACCCAGAAAACGTTTGGGATTACAGAGCAGAGGGAACATGATGTGGCCAGACCAAGCTAAGTCCAGAGGATTACAGGCAAATTCACATTAGACCTGGAGAGCTTTAGGTGATAGTTATATAAGCAGAGAGAGGCAGAGGAATGGTATTATGATGATGGGGCAAAGATGGGCTTTTAAAGTTACAGGTTTTCATGTTTTTCTAATTATTACTTGGTTTGTTGGGATAGTACCTGTGGTCAACATGTATCATAGTTTTATATAAGTTTATTGGCAGTTTGTGGGGGAAAAAAAGCAGAGAACAAAATACAGGGAGTAGTGGTGGGGCCAAAAGCAGAATCCCTCTGTCATCAATACGGAAAATTCCATCCAGAATGCAGAGACCATTTAGGCTCAACCAACATATATTCAGTCAGTTTAAACATTAGTTTAACAAAATAAAGGTATAATTTTTGTATTGTTTAACATAACCCATGGTGGAAGGTAACGAAGTAAAAGTAGTAAAGTACTGTATTGAAGTAAAATTTTTGTGTATCTGTACTTTACTTAAGTTGTTTTTACAGTGGATACTTTTTACTTTTACTTCAATAAATTTGACAGCAGACATCTGTACTTTCTACTCCACTACATTTTTTGAACTGGGCTGAAAAGTAAAATGTACTTTTCATATGATTTGAGGGGTTATTTTTACTATATTTGTGGTAACATCCTGACTTAAGTTTGAAGTTCAAGCTTCATCTTTGAGCAAGAATAAATACTCAAAATTCATAAGAAAAATTAAGAAACTGATTCGTATTGTTACTCTTGACCAAAATATGTATCATTTTTAAATCAACATCATTACATTTAACACTTCAGTAAATTAACAACACTTGTATGAAATACTTTTAACTTTAAGTACATTTTTAAATGGGTACTTAAATACTTTTAATTAAGTAGATTTTTTCATGTGATACTTTTGCTTATACTTAAGTAACTTTTTACCTCTGTATCTGTACTTGTACTTAAATAACACAATTGAGTACTTCACCACCACTGATTATAACTAATTTCAGAGTAAACGTGCTCTGTAATGCGCATTGAGTAGACCTGTCACGATAACACATTCTGAAGTACGATACATTGCTGAAGAAAATATGAACAATAAACAATAATACTGAAACTAATTTATACCACTGACACAAAAACCCTAAAGTAAGATCCATATGTACAATATGGTTAAAAATCATGAACGGCAATAAATAAACAGCAGAATGAAACTCTTAGTGGTAAGTTTGTATCTATAATTAGTTATTTATTCAACCCTGTACAGCTCAAATCTTATCGTAGAACAGAAAAATCTCCACTAGTAAAAAGGAAAAGTCCCCATGGTAAACCCTCAAAAATGATTGTTCCATCTTTCATGCACTGAACAATAACGTGATATAGTAATTATCATGACAGGCCTAATATTGAGGCTTCTCTGAATTGGTAATATTTTTGGATGATCTTAAACTGTATAGAACTGTTGTTGCAGTTATAAGGTCTGTAGTAATACTAATTAAGTTTATCAAAATGATGGGCTTGTGTTTCAATTCAATTCAATTCAATTGTTTATATACCACATTTAAATACAACTGCGGCTGACCAAAGTCCTTCACATAAAAAGTCATTCAGCAAAACAAATATACAGATACAATACATAGGCAAAGAACAATAAAACAATAAAACACCAATAAAACAGCAAGATATCCTGTATCGCTAGAATGTACTTCCTTATGATCCAGACTGGACAAAAGCCTTTTCTCCAATAATGCCAACAAGATGTTTTTCACTAAAGATCATTATCAAAGTATTGTAAAAATAATGTTCATGTTTAAAAAATAATGAATTTGTGAACCAAACTTGTTACTTAATTTCAGCCATCATTAATCCAAAGCTAATGAAAGGCTCTCTACCTCACTTTAAATAAATCAGACTGTTAAACACTGCCTATGGTCCATTTTAATAGAGATTTTATTGGGTGAGAACCAGATGGTAACAACCAGGTGTGATACTTCATTTTGCCCAATTAGACATTTTGTTGGATGAGAACTACATGGAAGCAACAGGCTGAGACTATTCCAGACAGTTGTTTCTTTGTCATAGTTCAACTAGCGGAATGAAAGAAGGGACTAAGTGGTGCAGGGCTAACTGTGCACTGAAAATTACGTATCAGGCCTTTAATACTATGATTACACAGCATTTTTCCAACTTTCCTCCTAAAAAGTGCTTATTGATGTCATTTTACTTGGTGGGGTTAGTGTTGTGTAATGTTCCCTGGCATCAGCAATATTTTAATGACTTTTTCCTGTCTTTTTTCTATCACCTACTTTTTCAGGCAACCCCATAATTATCTGCCTAAACACTAAGGAGATAGATGTCAACACTTATTGCATCTAGCAAACTGACTAAAATCAAAACTCAAATTGTGATGTAATGTGCATTTTAACGTTGTTTCCATTTGGGTGATTTAGTCCTTGTACTCTTGTGAGCTTTTAGTCATGTTGGAATGGCTGGAGTTGTGTTTTGATTCATTCACACATGTCAAGCAGAAAACACCCCGTTCCACCTTGTGATATAATAAGTGGTAGTTTTCAAGTTAACAGCTACCTTTTACCTTTTGTTCAGAAGAGATTAACAATTCCAGGGTTGAAATTATCCAAATGATTCTAGTGAAAGTGTATGGAGTTTAAAAACACAGTGGAGAAACATGTGGTATTACCACATGACATCACAAGGTGGATGTCTGCTTGAGAGAAGAACGCCTCTTAAATATGCAGGATTTGTTTGTTAAACATGTGTGAATGAAACAAAACACAACACCGGCAGTGACGTGCAGTGAGGTTCGTGGCTGGTGAGGTACTGATGTCATCACAATCAGATTTACAAACATATAAACCAGGTGTCGGCAAGTAAATCTGGCCCCGGGCCAATTTTTCTCCCAGTGATTTAGGGCCAGAATAAAAAATAATTTCAAAATAAAAGTTCCGAAGTCCGTATGAAATATCTCTAATAGTATGAAATAAAAAGTAGGTTTTATATTGTTTTTTATCCTTATTCTGTTTTCCCAATTTTCAGTGGATTGAAGTCATTAAATTTCTTACCATTTTGTACATCTCTGTTTGAAAAGAGCAAGTCTTTCGTCCCGTCGTCTGGATCAAACCATTTAGCTCCTTTAGCCTTGGTCTTCCTTTAATTATAACCTCCTGCTTCGTCCGAAAGTCCAGTTTAGAAAACTGCTTGAGCTTTAATATGTAATCTTCCCTCATTTAAAAAAGTAGGGTCAGACAAGAAGAAGAAAGTGAATTGCTAAAGTTGACTTTCTAAGTCAATAATTGTAATTTGCTGCCCCTATTCTGCGGGAGTTGCAAGAATCCCTGGGCTCACGAGTTCCCCCTAATATGAGGCAGGGTAACTTTGTGCCCCACCCGGCGCCTTTTCACAGCCGCTTAAAGCACCACCGTCACTGCTGAGCTACAGTCAGTCAAAGACACCGGCCGTTCTTGCCTCTTGCAAAGTTAAATAGAAAATAACTTTATAGTACAGATCATTGGATAAATATAACCATTTCATTTATTTTTCTCTGTGATGACAGGTCAGGTGAGGTGCCTCACCTGACCGCACGTCACTGAACACCGGGTATGTTTTTCATAAGAAATCAACATTATAACATAGACCAGAAAATAGCATAGCCCTTTAAGGTTTAGACTTAGTTTGGTCCCTGGTTTAGTGATTCAATACTATTACTGTACTTGAGACGAATTCTTGGTTAACTTCTGGCCCACAAAGTAGAAAATATTGACAATGATAGATTAGATTTATATTGGTTTACATTTGAAAAACAAATTTAAAGTGCTACCGTTGGTTAAAATCCCACACACCACAGATTCAGGTCCCCACTATGGATGGGACAATAAACACTAATATTGTTTATCACGATAAAAAGGATACAGTAATCGCTTGTGATACTCTTAAACAAAGATAATCACCATTATACCACTAGACTGTAGAAAGAAACTCCTAAAGCATGATGCTCTCTTCTAGATCATTGCTGTTTACACTGGCCTTGTTCACACGCACATGAAAATCTGACTATAATCTGATTTCTGGACCTTCTTAGAACTTATAATTAGACTGTATATATAAATTAACATATGAACATTTATAACAGAGAAATCAGGCGCCTTTTTTCCCAGAGATCTCGGGCAGGAAGGGGTGTTACCTTCAGTAGCCTCGCTCAGGATTGGCTCTTTGGTTGCTATGATACTTATGGTCAGAATTGGAAATATGGATCAGCTCCAAATTTGCCCCTATAAGCGCAAGCCTCGATGAACTTCATTTGACTGGAGCTGAACGCTGTGGGTGACGTCACACTCCTTTAGTCCACTTCTTTATACAGTCTATGCTTATAACTCCAAAAATGTGATGTTTTGAGAGTGTATGTTACCGCAGATATGTATTACAAACAATACTATACAATTATTATTTTAATACCTTAGAGGTAGAAATTTTAATAACTATGATGTTATATTTAATATCGCAATTAATCTGGCCATGATAATCGTGACACAAAATTTCTATACATGCTTTGGCCCCACAATATGATGAATAGCACACACTATTGCACACTCTAATGACTGTTCTGTGTTATAGGGCCACACCAGCCTCTCCACGCTGCCAGGTGAAAACAACAGTCCGGGGAATGATGATATTTCAAACCCGTGGTCGTCTCCAGCTGACACAGAGGAGGCCAGAGCAGCGGCGTATGAGAAAAGCCTGTGGGTGACTCAAAGAGGAAGGAAACCACTTCAGAATCTGCACACATTAATCTCCATGACACTTTTATTGTCGCAGATATGTGCTGACGGAGCTGATCGAGACTGAGAGGCTTTATGTGGAAGATCTGGGACTTATTGTAGAGGTTTGTTTTTATGATCTGATCCAAGATATTTACATTTTTAAATTTAATAATAATAATAATAATAATAATAATAATGCATAACACTAGTATAGCGCTTTACAAGACACTCAAAGACACTTTACACAATTCAAGAACAAAACACAAATGAAAGAAACAGATAAAAGGAGATGCAGTTTTTAGCTTTTTATGCTATTTTTGGTAACACTTTATAATAACTACACCTTAAAGGCCCTGTAGCTGATTTCAAACAATGAGTCAGGAACATTTTTTAGTTTGAACTTCTAGCCTTGCAAAATACACCATGGCAGAGAATCAAGTGTCTGGGATAGTGTCAGGTTGGTTTCCCATGATGCTTAGTAACAATGTGCCTGACTGGATGAAAAAATGTTACATTGTCTGTAGCTTCTGTGTTAGTTAATACCAGAGAAAATGCTATGTAAAATGTATATATTATATTTTGCTGTCTCGGTGTTTGACTTATTTTGCAGCTTTTACTATACAATATGATATAAAGCGCATTTAACTTGAATCTCTTGTATTAAAATCAGTTGCAGGCCATTTAATTAGCCTTAATAAAATAATCAGCAAATAGTTTATTAAAGGTCCTATATACACATACCTGGAGTTGTGTTTTGTCTCATTCACACATGTTTGAGTAATCCTGCATTATTCGTTTATCTGTGTCTCCAAAGCTCAAAATGCTTTGTTCCACCTTGTGATGTCTTGAAGTGGTAGTTCTCAAGTTACCAGCTACATTTTATCTTTTATTCAGCAGTAATTGGGAATTCCAGAGCTGAAATTATCCAAATGATTTTAGTGAAGGTGGAGCACTTCCTGTATTATCACATGACATCAAAAGGTGCAACAGAGTGTTTTCAGTTTGAGTGAACTCAGCCTACATATGCAAGGTTGGTGTGTTAAACATGTGTGAATGAAACAAACCACAACTCCATGTTCTTTGTATGTTTGTGATGAGGAAACAACATTATAACATAGATCAGAAAATAGCATAAATTGGGGCCTGTAAGAATGATTCAGGCTTAGTAACTACCCTAATCTCTAATCTTAACCTCTTAATTCAGGAGTTTACTAAGCCTGAATCATTCTTAATACACTATTTGGTTATCATGGAGTAGGTCATTCTTCATGTTATATTATAGATGTGAACAGTGCAGTTATTATAAAGTGTTACCCAATTAATTCTTCAAGCTTTTCTCCATGTTTTGCCTCAAATAAACACTCATACAATTTTAAAGGAATTGTATGTAGCCTGCACTCTTGTAGCCAACTCTATTGATTTAATAAAGGCACTACAATCACAACTGAACCTTAGAAAGTCCAAGCGCCTTAACCTGTGAATAGAAGACACACATTTCTTATTGTCATTGCATGGACCATGGGCCATGTCTTATGTGAAATTTCAGAACCTCCAGAATTCGCTCACTGAGCTGCAGAGGCTGCATTAGCACTGATTAAATTCACTACAGGTTTTGGAGTTTATTATTATTAGTAATAGTAATAGTAGTAGTAGTAGTAGTAGTAGTAGTAGTAGTAGTAGTAGTAGTAGTAGTAGTAGTAATTTATTTATTTAATTAATTTTATTTAATTTTAATTTGCAGGGCTACATGACAGCAATGACAAACCAGGGCATTCCAGAAGAAATGAAGGGAAAAGACAGAATCATTTTTGGGAACATCCACCAGATTTACGACTGGCACAAAGAGTAAGTTCATTTCATAATTCCCACTTCAACTTTCCCACTCTTCCGCTCATTTTCCGCTCTCACCATTGTTTGTTTTCCTGAGTTTCCTGACACTCTACCCCCGACGGTGGTGTTGTGTGTTGCAGTTATTTCCTGGGAGAGTTGGAGAAGTGCGTGTCTGACCCCGATACTTTGGCGCAGCTCTTCATTAAACATGTGAGTGTCAATGAGAAAATACTGTTTAGATTTGGACTTTGGACAAAAGGTCTGAGGCTATAAACACACTGCTGTTTGTGACGTTATATCCTGCCTCTGTATACTTGAGCTTAGGGGGAAATGATTATAGATTTATTTGTGTTTTATAGCGCCGTAAGATTAATCACAATCTAACGGTAATCGAAATCGCAATTTAAGTGGACGCAATTAGCAAATCATAAAGCATTTTTAAAGGACCATAATTTCTTCTACAAACAACACAATATCCTGTCCTATTCAGCTAAAACTGCTAACCCTGTAGTTTAGATTCTGAAATGGAGTGAGAGTAGCTAAGTTGGTAGTGTTGGGGTAGGGTTGGTGGTTCGAATCCCGCTCTCAACATAAACATTTATATATAAAAATGTTACCATTTACCAAATCTACTTTCTTTGAATATTTGCAAGTAAATACAGAGTAGTTGGCGGGGACAGAGGAAAGATGAAAAAAGACATTTTCCATGCTCTCAGTCTCAAATACTAAACTAAATGCAGGATTACTCAAACATGCATGAATCGAAAAACAACTTTGAGTAAACTAATGATGAGGGAACACTGTTATAACCAGTGGTGGAAGGTAACAAAGTAAAAGTAGTAAAGTACTGTACTGTCATTTTACCGTAGGTACTTTTTAGTTTTACCTCGCTACATTTGAGAGCAGTATCTGTACTTTCTACTCCACAACATTTTTGAACTGGACTGGAAAGGAAAAAGTTCTTTTCATATAATTTGAGGAGTTATTTTTACCATGTTGGTGGTAACATTCTGACTAAAGTTTTCAAGTTCAAGCTTCGGCTTTGAGCAAACAAAAATAAATGCACAAAATTTATGAGAAAAATTAAGAAAGTTATTTGTATTGTTACTATTACTGCTACTTTTTACTCTTAAAAGTACATTTTTCAACTGGCACTTTAACATTTTTACTTACGTAAATTTTTTCATGTGATACTTTTACTTTTACTTGAGTAACATTTTTGCCTCTGCATTTTACTTAGGTAACAGAACTGAGTACTTCATCCACCACTGGCAATAACATGGTTAAAACCTCATAAGAGTTGATGTTACGCAGTGTGTCCCCTTTAAAACATGGTTAGACTCACCGCAGGAGTAGAACCATTTTTCATGAGCAGAGATCATAACTGAGGACTTTTCTGAAGGTCAAATATTCTTCTTGAAGACCAGATTTGTAATGTCTTCCATATTTGGCAGCTGAAGTCAATCGTTCTTCATTCAGAGCTCCCAAAGTTCAGTCAAAGGCCAAACACAGAAATAACTTGTGATGAGAAACAGTGAGTTAAAATTTAGTGCAAAACAGACAAACTACTCTACCCCCACGGCAGAGACATGAACTTAATTAAAACGTGGAATATTCACACAGGTCTCAATGAAGAGCCAAAACTAAAATTATGACCCTAATACTTTCTATTGTTCTATTACTGTCTGTTTTATATGAAAGGTTTTGTCTATGGCTCCCTTGAAAAAAAGAGCTTTGAATCTCAATGGGATTTTCCTGATTAAATAAAGTGTCCATTTAAAATAATAATAAATATGATAATAATAAATTGGTCAGAAAATCCAGTAATACAATTTTAAATGTTACTATGAAAAAATATAGTTTATTTTGAGCTGGGGTACTTTTCAAACTCTAAGAGAAAGAATTAGGTATTTATATTGTTTAAATTTATTTTTTGATTAATAGTTTGTTGTGATGAGTCCAAATGGAAGCACAGTAAAAATGATCTATAATGAGTCCATTAAAGGTGCACTATGTATTTCTGGTGGAGGGTCTGTCAGCTTCTTGTCACCATGGAGATTGTTGCATTAAACTAGATCTATCTCCATGGAAACAAGCTGTTGATGCCATCAGACCATGTTACAGGTAAGAACACAGTAAGAACTTTTCAATATAATTTTGAACAATAAAAAACACTATAATTGTTAAATTTCTGCGCATGGCCCTAACTTGTACCCCGCTCTTACAAACCCATTGGCACATTGCTAGTGTTTACATTTATGAATTATTTGGAGTTTTTTGAACAACATGCTTTTATTCCACAGAGTTAGTCAGCGAAACACACAATTTATGAAAAATATTTTAAGAGGCTAGAAAAAAGCTGAATTTTTTTTTTTGTCTGAACAGGGGTATAAAGTGATAATTTTAGTGGTGGAAGAAGTACTACTTAAGAAGAAGTTACTTCAGTTAAAGTACAGATACAGAGGTAGAAAGTTACTCAAGTAAAAGTATCACATGAAAAATTCTACTTAAGTAAAAGTCTTTAAGTCCCCATTTAAAAATGTACTTTAAGAGTAAAAAGTGAACACATGTGTTCATTTATTTAAGTGTTAAATGTAGTGATATTGATTAAAAAGATACATATGTTGGTTAACAGTAACAATACAAATCAATTTCTTATTTTTTCTTGTGAATTTTGTGTATTTATGTTTAATTGCTCAAAGCTGAAGTTTGACCTTGAAAACTTTAGTCAGGATGTTACCATGAACATGGTAAAAAATAACCCCTTAAATCATATGAAAAAGTATACACTGTTTACTTTTACTTTTCAGTCCAGTTGAATAAATGTTTAGATGGATTACCATAACACAAAAAAACACCACCAACAAAAATCTGCATCACAACCAGTTTGTCAGGGTCAGATTGTGTTTTAAAATTTTCATCCTGCTATATTGTCCATCTCCATAGCATGTATTTGAATTATTTCTATCTTTTTAAATGATCTTAATCATTTTGCAGGAGCGACGTCTCCACATGTACGTGGTCTACTGCCAAAACAAACCCAAGTCTGAATACATCGTCTCTGAGTTTATCGAGACCTTCTTTGAGGTGATCAGTTTTTACATTTATATTTTTTATACAGTTTATACTTACATCTTTTGGTTTATATTTTTCTTTTTGTTTCACCAGGATTTGAGACAGCAGCTTGGTCACAGGCTGCAGCTCAACGACCTACTCATCAAACCTGTTCAGAGGATCATGAAATATCAACTGTTGCTTAAGGTGAGGTTCACTATACACACATTTGTATGTGCACTATAACCATGAAGGACATTTAACTTTAAAGGTCCTATGTTACACAAAAATAATTCTTGTGCACTTTAAGCCATGTTATAATATTCTCACCTCCTCAAAAACATACCTAGAGTTGTGTTTTGTTTCATTCACACATGTTTGAGTAATCCTTTATTATTAGTCTGTCTACATCTCCAAAACTCAAAATGCTCTGTTCCACCTTGAGATGTCATTCACTGGTAGGTCAAGTTAACAGCTACCTGTTACCTTTAGCTCAGTAGAGATTGGCAATCCCAGGGCTGAAATCATCCAAATGATTCTAGTGAAGGTGTATGGAGTTTAAAAACACAGTGGGGCACTTCCTGTATTACCACATGACATCACTGGGTGGAACAGAGTGTTTTCTGTTTGAGAGATGAACTCAGCTGTATATGCAGGATTGTGTGTGAATGAAAACGAAACACGACACCGGGTACGTTTGTGAAGAGGAAACAACATACAGTAATAACATAGATCAGAAAATAGCGTAATATGGGCCCTTTTACTAACTTTTACTATTTTCTTTGTCAGGATTTTTTGAAATACTACAGTAAAGCGGGAAGAAATGTGGAGCAGCTACAGGTCTGTTTTTAATGCCAGAGCCCAGAATTTATTTTTGTTTAATATTTTTATCATTGTGGTTGTGAATGCCATTGGAAACATAGTCAAACAGTCCGTAATCCATCCATTGAAAGGTCCATCTACCCGCTTATCCAGGGCCAGGTCGCAGGGGCAGAAGTCTAAGCTGGGACTCCCAGACTTCCCTCACCCCAGACATATCCTCCAGCTCCTCCTGTGGATCCCAAGGCGTTCCCAGACCAGCTGAGCGACATAGTTCCTTTAGTGTCCTGGGTCTTTCCCAGGGCTCCTCCAGTGTGACATGCTCGGAGCACCTCCCTAGGGAGGCATCCCAGAGCCATCCAGAACTGATCGCTGAGCCACCTCAGCTGGCTCCTCTCGACATGTTGGAGCAGCGGCTCTACTCCGAGCTCCTCCTGTGTGTCTGAGCTACTTATCCTATCTCATTTCAACCACTTGTATCCCTGATCTTGTCCTTTCAGTCATTACCCAAAGTTCATGACCGTAGGTGAGGGTAGGAACGTAGATTGACCGGTAAATCGACAGCTTTGCCTTTCGACTCAGCATCACTGCAGATGCTGCACGGATTCGCCTGTCAGTCTCACACTCCATCCTTCCCTCACTCGTGAACAAGACCCCGAGATACTTGAACTCCTCCACTTGAGGCAAGGACTCTCCACCCACCCGGTCGAGAACCATGGCCTCGGATTTGGAGGAGCTGATTCTCATCCCAGCTGCTTCACACCATTGAAAGAGATAGATATAGAATAGATGTATAAGTTTAAAGCTAAATTGTGGAATATTCCAGGCAAAGGCTATAACATCTCCATGGAGGCAAGCAGGCAGCAGACCCTCCAGCAGAAAAGTTTAAATTTGGTTAGATTAAAAACAAAAAGAGAGAGAGAATTATGTTATTTGACAAAAATATATTGTCATTTTATCCATAAGAAAACACTGGTAATAGAATAAACATAAGATTGATGAGTTAAATAAAAAATAATGTCATACATGTTTCTGTTACCCCCCTGCTGTGTTTCAGAGAGCTGTGGAGGTGACGTGCTTCGTGCCCAAACGCTGTAACGACATGATGAACGTGGGCCGGCTGCAGGGCTTCGAGGTGAGGAGGAAATTATATAATCTGAAGAACAATGAACAAGAACGGTATCCAGGAAGAAACGTGCAACTTCACTGAGTCTAGATTATGTCCCTGTGTCTGTGTGAGCCAGGAGTGAGTGATCCTGTTTATAAAAGTAGACAATGGAGAAATATGACAAATCAACTTTTATGAGCTTTTAACCATGTCATGTTTGCTCTCCCGCATTTGTATTCCAATTGATTCATGCATGTTTGAGTAATCCTGTTTTTTTCTGCATTTGAGGATTGAGTGCTCTGAAAATCTCTGTTTCACCTACTCACCTAAAATTATTATTAAAAAATCAGATTTAGGATCATACACAATTGTTCAAAAGCCTTTTTTTCAAAATTAAAAAGCTGCAAGTTGTTAAAGTGAAATACCACTATGAAGATAAACAATCCAGACTTTAAAGGAGCTGTACCTGATTTGTACTGTCTTAAAATGTGAAAAACTGAACTTCTACTACTACTACTACTACTACCACTATTACTGCTACTACTACCTCTACTACTGCTACTCCTACTGCTACTGCTGATACTACTACTGCTACTACTGCTACTACTGCTGCTGCTACTACAACTACTACCACACTATTACTACTGCTACTATTAATAATTCATTTTAAACAGTTTGCAGTCCTCCAAAGTTTTTTCCTCACTTACCTTATGCATTCCCGAGCATCCTAATTATTCACCACAATGAATTTATAAGCTCTTTTCACAGCTTTCAGAGACCAGTGCGGAGTTTTGCCATCACATTAATGCTAACACAACTAGCATGCTGACAGCGTATTGCCTGATACTTGGACAGTAAAACGCTTTATAATTGCATGCAGACAGTACACAAAATTCCTTCAAAGTCTGAACACTGCTCCACACCTCATGCTTTTACCAACAAAGGATTGGCTAAAGATTAAAAAGACCCAAGGTGATCATTCGCGATAAGAAATAAGTGAATCCCAATCTTTATTAGAATTTAATTAATTGCACACCCTTATACAACACTACAGACAGTTTTGCTATCTTCAAAAACCTGCTGTTTTGTTGTTTTGTCCAGGAGATTTACTGGTAATAAGTTTCATCCCTGTGTTGGGGTCTGTTTTCAGGGTAAGATCACAGCTCAGGGTAAACTCCTCCAGCAGGACACGTTCTCTGTGACGGAGGAGCTGGAGGGGGCCGTCCTGAACCGGAGCCGTGAGAGGAGAGTCTTTCTGTTTGAACAACTGGTCATCTTCAGTGAGCCCATCGACAAGAAGAAGGGACTGTCTCTGACTGGATACACTTTCAAGAACAGTATCAAGGTACAAACTAGCATGTTCACTAGACTAGACACAGTCGTATGAGGGTGATAGTGGGTCAGTGGTTAGAGCATTCACCCAGCAATCCTAAAGTTAGTGGTTTGATTCTAGCTCCAACTGGTGCTGTGTGTACTTGGGCGAGACACTTCACCTACCTTGTCTATATGTGAATATGGTGTGTGTGGGAGTGGTATTTTTTACATTGTGAGGACTAAAACCGACATCGCATTATGGGGGCCTGCTTTTCTTATGAGGATAATATCAGATTCATGTGATTTATTAGATTAGCAACATGGCATAAAGTTCAAATATAAATAGGTTTAGGTTAAGGATAAGCTAATGGTGACTCTGGTTAAGGTTAGGACCAGTCAATTTAAGTCAACTTGATCCAAAAAGCATGGATACCCAACATGATTGTGTGTATGTCAGTAATTGGTGGTCTTCTGACGGCCGATGGCACAGATTGGCAGCCTTGTGTCCATCAGTCGGTCATAGGGCAGCTGTAGGTTGTAGTAGAGAAGTGCTATTTAAGCCTATTTTATTATTATTATCATTATTAACTCCATTATATGTCTTATAGGACAGCTGACAGTTAACATTCACTGTTTGCTAAAAAGACTAAAATAATGCAGTTACGTAACAAGTTTTTTCAGTTTCAATATCAATAGCAATATTTGGGTTTATTTTACTTTATTTATTAAAAAGAAGGACAGTGCACAGAAAACGTTCATTTCAAGACGTCTGTGTAATCCCTCAGTCGTCAAGGTATGATCCATTGTAACATTGTTGCTTGTCTGTTTCTGTTTCACTGTTGATTTTCTAATTCTGTTGGTTAATCAACTCTCATGTTCAGCCCTAAGAGGCGATATGCTGTCGTGATTTTGGGCTCTACAAAAATAAATTGAATTGAATTGAAATTGAATTGAACAGAAAAATACAAATCTGTCAACTGGAATGAAATTTTAATCTCAAGAGAAAAGATGCTCTTGATTTAGGTACAAGCTACTTTTCATGTGCAGTCCTTGGGCAGGTACAGAAGACATTAAAGAGCTTATTTACATAAAAGCACATCTAAGAATATTTCATCAATAACAATGTCTTCTTAAAATGACCACAATCCAGTTCATCGTAAAACATTTAAATTAGTCAAAATTCATCAAGACAATTCCCAAAAATACAAAGTTTCATATTCAAAAAATACCCAGATCCATAATCCAAAGCCCTAAACCAGTGCATACTGTTGCAGGTGAGTTGTTTGGGCGTGGAGCAGCTGTCAGACGAGGATCCCTGCTGTTTGGTGCTGACATCGCGTGGTACAAATGGCTCAGTGACGCGGTTCATCATGACCGCTCCATCTCTGGAGGTGCAGAGGGCCTGGAGGAGCGACGTGGTCCAGATACTAGAGACACAGAGGAACTTCCTCAATGGTATTTTATTGATGTAGATATCCGCCACGACATTTTTTATTTAGTTATTTTGAAACATACGGAACACTACGGAACATAAGTTAAACATACAAAAAATGTATGCAAAGGAGCAGAGTGCCCTTTTCCAGACTTCGACTTTTCAGAGCTTTTGACCATGTTATAGTTGTTTCCCCTCACCATTTGTGCATGTTTGAGCAATCTTTAATTGCTTATTTTCAAGACGCCATTTTGCCATCAAACCTCATTTTCACTGTCATTGTCGACTGCACTGTACTTACTTTGTTCTCCAATTTTAATTTCTTAACGGTGACACATGTTGAATTCAACAGCTTTGCAAAAAAAAAAATTCACTGCTCGCTAGCATGATCTGCAGCTATCCATAGGAGGGGTTGACTTTTTGTTATGGTGACGTTTACGGCGACGTCAACTCCTGTACTATATATAATGATGAATATCTAAATATATCTATATATATGTATATGTATGATGTATGTGTGTATGTATATATATATATATATATGTATATATATATATATGTGTGTGTGTGTGTGTGTGTGTATATATATATATATATATATATATATATATATATATATATATGTATATATATATATATATATTACACTAATTACACTGACTATATTTTTCTCATATGTCTCCTTCTCTTGTGCAGCACTACAGTCCCCGATAGAGTACCAGCGTCGCGAGGGGAAGTCGTGCAGTTTGGGCCGTAGCTCGAAGCCTCAGACGGCCTCCGCCTCAGAGCTCCGCCCCCACTCCTCCGGCTACATGGACTGCCACCAGAGCCTCCTGTTCTACAACACCTCCCTGCCCACACTGCACCCACAACAGCACTGCCCTGCAAACAAAACAGTGAGTGCAGCGGGTTAGCTGTCCTCCTGTAGCCACCATTTTGAAGACTTATGACCATTCAAAAGAAGAAAGAATATCCTGTTCCAAGGGTCCTCAAGTATGTTTAGCACTGTCCTTACTTAAAATGGGTTTGAAACCACGGTTCTGTTTAATGTTTACACCTTGTCAAAGCCTGATCTCTCAAAAAAGGGCTGAGCCTGGTTATTACCGGCACTTGGATGTGAGACCTCTGGGAATATCACACTAATGCATGCTCATCTTCATAAATATAAAACATAAAAAAAAAACATATCAAATATATACTTTTTTCATTGTTGCCTTTTATTTGTTTCCTTTTAGATTTCGACCCCCTGTGAAGCACATCGATCGCTCTCCGCTTCTGATAAAATGTTTCCAGCAGCGTTCAGTGGACTGCCACATTCAGGACAGGTGCGTAAAATGAACTTTATATGAGGTCATCCTACAAAACATCCAAACTAGCAGAGAGATTAGCGCTTCTGTATTCTCTGATGTGACATAATATTGAGATTTCCTGTTGGTATTGTGAATTGTATTTTGCAAAGTAAATTTGTTCATGCAATATGTTTATGTTGTAGCAGTTTATTATTTTTATGATGATGATGATGATGATGATTATTATTGTTATTATAACTGTATTTCATTTATGCATGTGGTAATTTATAAAGAAATTGTAAAAAAATATACTTTAAAATCAATATATACAGATTAAGACAGAAAGAAGGGCTTTTATTTGCAATGTGCCAGCCTTAAATTAGTTACTTACTGTTGAAATAATCATAGTCCTCCTATAAGTATGCTGATTTATAGACTCAAATTACTGAAAAAATTTATGAAAAAAACATAGGCTACCTTATATAGTATTGCATTCACATAGTTAGAGACAAATTAATAATTCAAAACAACATTCAAAACAAACATTCAATTTGATTGAAATCACCAAAAGTCCTCAAAATGGCACTTTTAACAGTTAACTGAAAGCCATAAATTGAATGGAAAACCTGAAGTGAATCACTGACTCAACATTTTCACAGGAACAATATGTTACAGCTTCACTGGAAAAGGAACCAGTACAGTCAAATGTCCCATATTTTCTACTTAAAATATTGTACATTTGGTTTGGTACATTTTAATGAGCCATTGTCTTTGATATAGAGTAACATTGATTCATTCTTTATTTGTTTTGACAGGATACAACCACTAGTTTCCAGGAAGACAATTTTCAGACCGGGACAATGCACCGGCAACAGTCTCTGGACACAAAATGAGTGTGTTTCATCTCCAGACTCTGCTGTGCTCTAAGTCACGTTCAGATTTACCACTTTTATTTTCACTATCTGTCCTTGTTTTGAATTTCTTGGATATTCTTTTAGCATGTGTGGGTTTGGGAAAGTGGTGAGATTAAAGGTCTATAAAAGCATTGCATTGACTGGGTTTCTGTCTATTATGTCTATTGTAAGTGAGTGGAAGTAACTCATTTTATACTAAAATGATTGCATCTGAATATATAAAATTAAAATCAAAATGTACCAATGTCACTGAAAATAAAACTTTATGTGTATTGTCAGTTCAAGTATCTGCATAAATTAGTGTTTTTATCTATATTTAATCCATTTATTAATCCTGGTTTAGAATTCCTCTCTTGTCTTTTTGACTGTTAAGCTCAACTGAACAAGTACTTTTTATATAGTTCAATCTTCGGCGTTGAGCAAATAAAAATAAATTCGAACAAAATTCGTAAGAAAAATGTAAAAATTGATTTGCATTGTAACGGTATCATTTTTAAATCTATATCATTACATTTACACTTCAATAAATAAACAACACTATTACTCTTAAAGTACATTTTTAAAAAGGACTTAAATATTTTTACTAGCAGTTTTTTCATGTGATTTTACTTGTACTTGAGTAACGTTTTCCTCTGTATCTGTCGTAATGTGTGGGGTGTGACGGACCAAAGGGTACAGGACTCGGGCAAGTTTAAGGGTGTTTATTGACAAAACAGACAAATGACAGTAGATACACGAGGAAGCTGGGTGCAGGAGTGCAGGTCGGGATCCAGGGTAGACACAGGTGCAGGGAATAAACAAGGCAGGAACAAAACCAGTACCGGGAGACAGGGTCGGAGTCGGGAGTCCAGAGCAGTGCAGGGAGGCAGGGTGCTGAACAGGAACACGAGCAGGAACACGAGCAGGAACAACGAGCTGGGACACGAACAGGACGAAGACACACAGATAGCACCACGGTGAAACAAACAGCACGAAGACAAACAGACGATCTGACCCAGAGTGTTGGGTCCTGGCTCCTCTTATCCACTGCAGGTGGTGTTGATTGCGCTGATAGAGTCCAGGTGCATGTAGGAGGAGCCAGGAGTCCTCCCAGCTCCAGGCTCAGACAGGTGAGGGAGGGGCAGGGCACACACAGGAGGCAGGGGCAGGACAGGGATCATGACAGTATCTGTACATTTACTTATGTAACACACCAGAGTACTTTATCCACCTGCTCTCATCAAAACATGCACAATAGACAAATCCTCCTGATTTTGGGTCTGCTCCCCCCACTGCTCCTCACCCAGAGGCATTGAAGAATGGGTCAAATGCTGAGGACAAGTGTTCATATAGTGACTATAAAGCACACCATAAGATTGCATTTTCTTAAAGGAGCACTTTTTATCTTTTACCTTTTCTGGTGCATGGTTTGCCACCTGCTTGTCACCATGGAGATGTTATTACTTTTCCATGAATGTTCCACAGTATGGCATTAAACTTCTATGGTAGTGGTCACATCTTTTCCACCTTTAAAGCACTGAAAGCGCTTTTACATCACAGAACCACTCACTCATTCACACACACATTCTTACACCAGTTTAGAAAAGACACTGGGGTGAGGGGAGTTAAGTGTCTTGCTCAAGGACACAATGACAGCATTCATCTGTGGGAGCTGGAATCACACCACCAACCTGTGAGCAGTGGATCAGACTGCTCAACCAACGATATTTATGTAGAGAGCGGGACTCAAACCACCAACCTTCAGATCAGTGGACAAATGCTCTACTCTTGCTAAACCTCTATCTTATCTTTATTCAATTTCACATTTTCATTGCTCATAAAGACCTTAAAAAACATGCATTCTTTCTATAAGCAGGGTTTCCTCTCCGCAGATGTGACCCGCAATTTGGTCTGGCCCTGTCTCCAGCTTGTCTCAATGGAAAAGTTTAATTAATGCCATATTAAGTAACATTCTTGACAAAGTAAACAAATGTACACCTTTAAATAATACTTTCCGCTCTTTTTCCATACTTTTATTTTAGTTCCAAATGTTTTCTTATGAGATCACTGCTGCACCTCTTCCCCTGAGAAACCTCCGTCTTTTTCCTAAGTCCTTAAATGACTGCATCCTTGCATTATGTTTGAACTGTATATCATGTTTGCAGACAGGCTAAAGTGAGAGCCCCACCGAGTTACAATTAGCAACGTTTTCCCTTTGGATTCCCATTTTAGCTCCGCCATTGTTGCCGTGTTATCGACTTAAAGCACAGAGACACTGACGCAATGCAGGAGACTGACACAGGGGTCCAAAGAGGAAAGGGGTGGGCAGGTTACAACAGGACTGTAAAAAATGTCTAGTTCAAAAATGAATAGTTCCAAACATATTTTTAGATTTTTTGTTTTTGTTTTTATTTTTATCTTTAATTGCTGATTTGAGTCCCAGATAGTGAAGACTTTTATCAGGCAAAAAAAAGTACCTGGTGCTATCCTAATCTTTCATTTACAACAGCGCATTCTTGTGGACAATCATTGTTATACTGTCTACTTGCCCAGTGTGTTCCACAGTATGGCATTCTACCATGAGCAAGTTTGCCGCTCCACAGATCTGACCTGTGACTTGACCTTCATGGCATCTTTATGGAGATATAAGAGTTTAATGCCATACTGTGGAACATTCAGTCAAAGCAACACCTTCATGGAAACAATGAATGTGCATTTTTCATATTTTCCAACTGCATAAACACTTTACTGCATTTCTGGTGAAGGGTTTGCCATCCACTTGTGTCCATGGAGATGTTATTGCTTTGCCTGGAATGTTCAACAGAATTTTATGGGCCACAATAACTAGTATTCCCAAAAACCTGCAATTTTACTATGTGCGCATCTGTCTTCCCACATATTTTAGAACATCTCCATGGAGACAAGCAGGCAGTGGACCCTTCACCACAAAAGTTACTCAGTACATCTTTAAATACACCCAAAAATCTTCAAAAATAATACATTATAATGAATTTCAACAATAGATTTCCGATATTCTTTATTTGCCCATTCAAACTCACACACTCAGTGACACTTATTCCGTGAACGATTTACTGTACTCCTCAAATTTAAATAAAAATATCACTTTTAGTTTTAAATTGAACAGTTTGAAAAAACAATTACAAAATGTCACCTTATTTTTATCATATGATATAATAACACATGTCCCGAGAGCTACTTTGATTTGAACAAAGTAATAAATAATAACTCACAAAAAAATCACAAAAAAATATTTCCTTTTTAAAAAAAATCAATAAATATATGTGGCACCTTGTTACTAATACTATAAACTATAAAAGGAAAGAGATAGAGTAGTAGAAGGGCGACCTCTAATGGCCAATGGTATAAAAAAGCGCCATATAATTGACAACAGGCAAAAGTTATCGCAGTTTTAGTCCATTTTCCTCCTCAAAAGTCCACACAGCGTTCATGCTCAGCTCCCCTCCATCCAGAAGTTTAAACATGCACTTTGGTTCATCCCATATTTCTTCAAGGCAGTTTTTATAGAAAATGAAGTCTCTTTTGGAGTCGTTTTGATCACCTCCTTAGTTATAACACTGTTAGAAGAAAGTGGAGGGTTCCAGATAGCAGAAAATGAGCATTAGGGATCAACAAAAAATGGTTTCAAGACAAGCACACAGAAATGACGTAATGAACAACATGGTCAGCCTGCTTCCTCACACAGCTCTACACCGAGACCAAAATGTAGCTTCAAAAAAATTACCTTCAAACTTTTTATTACTCCCAAAATAACCTTTACAAATGTAACCTTTAACGTAACTAAGTAAGGAAAAGAAATATATTTAAAATGTAAACTTGGTCTAAGCCAGGACTAAAAAGTAAACACTTTTGAATGAGGATCTAACAGTCAAAATTATAAAAAAAAAAAATTCCCGATACAATTCAATTCCTATTTGTATGTTTGTAATAAGCTGCCATCCGATTGACATTTGATATTACATATCCTAATAGGTCTACATACAATTTAAAGATACACTATGTAACTTTTTAGTTGAGTGTCCTTGAGGCATTATTGCTTTGCCTAGAATGTTCCACGGCATTAAACATACCTATCTAGTATTTATATAATTACTTGGGTTTTTGTTGCTCACAGTTACCTCAATAATCATCTTATCCCAATTGGGTTTGCCTCTCCACAGATCTGACCTGTAATCTGGCCTGTTGGAATCTCTTGCTGGTTTATCTACATTTACATAGTATATTAGTTTAATGCCATACTGTGTAACACTCCAATCAAAGTAAAAATATCTCCATGGAGACAAGGAGGTGAAAAGGTTACATAGTGCCAAGTGTAAAAAAACAATAAAACAAAAAGGTTTAAATACAAAATATAGATACAAGCCTTATTTAAAACATGTCAGCCAATTTTGCAGCACATAATCGTTGGCCGAAGTTCAAAAACTGCAGCCTCTTTAAAGTTTATCTCACAAGTCGCGATGTGAAGACAATGCTTTTTAAAAACTACGATGTAAACATGTTTTGTGTTAGTACAGCTCCTTAATGTGAGCCTGACATTTGAGTTCATACAAGACAAGGGAATTCTGGGACGCCACAAAAAGCATGGACACTTTTCATGATCACAAGACTCCTGAAAAGGCAAGAACTGCAAAAAAATACATTTCTACACAAGTTAAAACGACTTCAGAATAATAATCTTGATTTGAGTAGTTTTGACTAGTTAAGAGCTGACGTACATAGATCACTTAACCTGCTTCAAAACATTTCTTACTTGTTTCTTGTTGTATTGTGTCTTTTTAAGCTGACAATTCAGAAAAAAAAAATAAAAATAAAGCATGATTATTAAAAACAAAATTTAAGTCACGATTATTTGAAAAAGAATATTTATACAACCTATATATATTTATCCTATTTTAAAGCTATTTAAATTCAAAATAGCTCTGCTGTGTATCGTCTGCATCTAATTATAAAGTGTTTTTTTTTAGCACGTTTTATCATCCCTGCAAAACTCCAGTCTGGTCTCTGAGAATTGTGTCTCATAAACACATCACAGTGAATAATTGGGATGCTTAGAGTACATAAAGTAAGTGAAGAATAACTTTGGACCATTGCAATCCGCTTAAAGTGAATGAGTTTTTCACATTAGGTAGGCTACAGCACGTTTAAGATAAAGTCAAGCATTTAGTGAAATCTGTCATTTGATACATATAAACTGGTCAGAACCACTCAAATCAAAATAACTAATCAAGTCAGTTTAACCCAAGCTAGATATTGTGATTTTGCAGTGTAACAAAGGTGTCTGCGGCGAATAGTCGTACACAAAAAACTTCTTTGGCAACTCAAGAAGAGCAGAAGACTTCAAGATGGCGGCGGTGGAGCGGGGTGTTAGTTATGAGTCAAACATTGAAAGCGGTTTTTAAAGTACAGCAGTCCGTTCTTGGTCTGCGTGGCGTCCGAGGAGGCGAGAGGGTAGCGGAACTTGGCGTAGGTTTTGTCGCTCTCTGATTGGCTGACCCAGGGTAGTCGGATTTTGGTGGCGTGGTTCACAATGACGTCATCGCAGGAGCCGACGTGAAGGGAGCCGAGGCCATCTATGAAGAACTCTGGAAGACAAAATCATAGGCTATATTTTTCTAAATACTCTTAGCCTAAAATGTGTTGCATTATGGGTAAAATCTAAAACTGCAATTTGTTAATTATATTTTTTAATCTAGGTTTAAAGCAGCACTATGTAACCTTTTGGTGAAGGGTCTGGCACCTGCTCTATCTTTCTCCAAAGAGACAAGCAGGTGGAGCTACAGGAGTTACAGGTCTGATCTATGGAGAGGCGACGTTCCTCACAGTAAGAATACATGTTTTTACTGTATACAGTTAATTAAGATAGATTATTAAGATGTCATGCCATACTGTGAAATATTCCAGGCTAAGCAATAACATCTCTCCATGGAAACAAGCAGGCGGAGCTACCAGGCATTCTGAGTTACAGGTCAGATATGTGGAGAGGCTACCCTGCACAGAATACGAATGCATGGTTTTCTGTATATAATTAATTAATATACATTTCATGCCGTACTGTGGAACATTCCAGGCTATAAGCAATAACATCTCTCCATGGCAACAGGAAATAAGCAGGTGGAAGATCCCTCATCAGAAGACTTAAGCGTACCTATAAATATTGTGTCATTATAAATAAATTGAGATACCAAACTGGGAATGTTCCACAGTTTGACAAAATATATATATTTTGCATGTACTATATTCAATTACAGAATTTGTACTGCTCCAGAATACTGCAAAAACAGGCATTCTTTCTGTGACAGAGCCATACTGTGGGACATTCCAGGCAGAACAATAACATCCCCATGGAGACAAGCAGGTGACTGATCCTACACCAGAAATGTTAAATAGTGCTTCTTTAACATTTACAGTCTCTCAACTATTAAAGAGCCCCTATTACACAATTTTCTGATCTGTGTTATAATGTTGTTTCCTCCTCACAAACACACCTGGAGTTGTGTTTGCACATGTTTAACCCTGCATATTTAGGCTGAGTCCTGAGTCCTGAGTCACTCTGTTCCACCTTGTGATGTCATGCAGTAATACAGGAAGTGCTCCACTGTGTTTTTAAACTCCATACACCTTCACTAGAATCATCTGGATAATTTCAGGCCTGGAATTTCCTATATATACTGAACTAAAACTCAATGATAGATGCTAACTTGAGAACAACCACTACATGACATCACAAGGTGGAACACAGCATTTTGAACTTTGGAGAAATAGACAGGCTAACAAAGTCTGGATATATTTTTGATAAGGTAACAGCATTATACATGACTAAAAGCTCACAAGAATCAATTTTGTGTAATATAGAAACTTTAAGAATCATTCAAACGTACAAATCCCACTCAGATTTATAACATATCACCCTTTTGGACAGTGAAAGAAGATCATACTGACCTAAGTGTGCGACTCGGGCCAGTCTGGGGTCAAATCCAACCTGTTGGACTTTATCTGTTCGAGCCAAAAAGAAGTTTATGACGCCGTCAGTGATCACGCAGTTTGGAAACCCCTCCACAACATGATGAAAACCCCTCCTCATGTGCAGACAGTCCCCCTCCTCCTCCCCGGGCTCAATGGAGATGGTCTGCCTGTAGGTGGAAGTGTAACCCGTGGCCTCTCGCACTGCTCCACCCACCTAAACAGAAATAAAACATACAAATCTGCATCAGCTTTAATGTATGAACAGGGATGTGTTTGTATTCATGAGGTTTGGTTTGCTGTTTACAGGCTCCATTTTGAGGACTTCTCACCATTCAAAAGATATAATATTTTTGTTGTTATAATTGTTAATTGCTATGGCAACCATCCTAATGTTAGAACGTTAAAGGGCTCAGATTACACTATTCTCTAATGTCTGTTCTAATGTAGTTTCCTCATCACAAACAGACCTGGAGTTGTGTTTTGTTTCATTCACACATGTTTAACACACAAACACTCCATCTTGTGGTATTATGTGGTACTGCACAAAGTGCTCCATACACCTTCACTAAAATCATTTGGATGATTTCACCCCTGGAAGAGCCAATCTCTATTGTGCTAAAGATATCTTCTTTCGCTACTGTGCTAAAAATGTAAAATGTAACTGTTAACTTGAAATCTACCGCTTCATGACATCACAAGGTGGAACAGAGCTTTTTGAGCTTTGGAGATGTAAACAGACTAATAATAAAAAGTTACTCAAATGTGTGAATGAAGCAAAACACAAAGCTGGTATGTTGCTGATGAGGTAACAACAGAACAGCATGGCTCAAAGCTCACAAGGGTCAGTTTAGTGTAATTTAGGACCTTTAATGTTAGAAGACTACATACTTCATGGTTATATAGATCTCAGGCTCAAATGTCCAAGCAAAATTTATTGACAAAATCCATAATTTTTGTAGGAATTGGGGCGACAGAGTGTTTGTCCACTGATTTGAAGACTGTCGGTTTGAATCCCACTCTCGACATATTCTCATATCATTGGTAGAGCGGTCAAATCCACTGACCTACAGGTTGGAGGTGCGATTCCAGCTCTGACAGATGAATGCTGTCATTGTGTCCTTGGGCAAGATACTTAACCCATCTCGCTCCCAGTGTCTGCGTACACTGGTGTATGAATGTGTGTGAATGGGTGAGTCGTTGCTTGATCTAAAACGCTTTGAGTGCCTTGAAGGTGGAAAATCGCTTCATAAAAATGTGATCATTTAGCTGTCCATTGAGATTCATTGGCCAAGACAAAAGCAAACAAAAGTAAAAGTATCACAATATAGTGATAGTCAGAATACTTTTGAATGTTTAGTTTAGTATTTACCATCTTAAAATTTCCATTAGTTTAATATTGTGTGTGATGACAAAATTTCTCCAGACAGGTACTTTCTTGTTGTGAAGCAGGAATGCTAAACACTGTAAAAGAGGTAATATTTGACTTTGAGGGTGCCACGAGCATCCTAGGACATGCTGGTGCAGTCCTTGGGATTAAAATTCAGTTTAGATTTCAGTTTTATGCAGCTAAAACCTGAAACAGTCTCCCTAATGTGAGATGTGGCCTCTACTTTGACAATGTTTAAATCCAGGCTCAAAACGGTTCTGTTCAGCTGTGCATATGACTTAAATGTTTTTATTCTGCACTCTTCTCTTTTAATGTTAATTTATGATGAATATTTATGTTTTGTTATGTTATGATGTTATGTCTTATTCTCTAAAGTACTTTGAAATACTTACAAATAAACTTGCCTTGCCTAATAATCTGAACACACACAGTTTTACTCACCAAATCCAGTGTCGTTCTCTCTAAAACATCCACAAGTTTCTCCAGTTTGGTGTTTGCTGTGAAGATGAAGTCGTCGTCCACCCACAGTACGTACTTAGTGGTGACCTGTGATACTGCCAGGTTTCTACCAGCGAACCAGCCCTGAAATATGTAACAAAGCCAGTGTACAAAGATTCATGAGCTACAACTATCTACAGTATTTATTTATTTTTTACAAACAGTTAACAAGTAAACTACTCTGTTTTAAAATGACATAACCTTAACTAGACTGACTCCAGGACTAGAATATGACCAAATCAATACTGTCGTGGTGATTAGTTCATTAACTTTTTTTCTCTTTTTACTGTTTGGTTTCTGGAACCGAGGTGAAAGGAGCCAAGGCCGTTTATGAAGAACTCTAGAAAACAGAATCAAAGCCTATATTTTTATAAATGCTCTTAGCTTAAAATCTGTTGCATTATGGGTAAAATCCAAGACTGAAACTTGTTAACTTCATTATTGTTTTGAACTCAAATCTAGGTTTAAAACGGCACAGTGTGACCTTTTTCCTGAAGGGGCTGCCATTTGCTTGTCTCCATGGAGATGTTATCGCTCTGCTTGTAATGTTCCACTGTATAGAATTAAACATATCTATCTCTGTTTGAATTTCATACATTTGCAATGAGCTGTACTAAATAAGATTAGTTAAGATAACCTTTATTTGTCCCACAATGGAGGAATTCCACTGTTGCAATGCACAGTTCAAGCACAGCAGGAAATGGGGCTGATATTGGGACTAAATCCAGAACTAAACTTGGACTTGATTAAACAAGGACTAGGACGAGACCATATCAAGTCTATATCCGGATTAAACCCAGCTCAATACTAAAACCAGGGCAAGTATGAGCACAGCCTCTTTTGGGGTGGGTTCACTGTTCAAAATAAAAAAAAAAAACTGGGACTAAACCTAGACTAGACCAGGACTAGGACTAAACCAAGTCTACATCAGGACAAAACCAGGCTCGAACCAGGACGAAACCAGGACAAAACCAAGACAAAATCAAGACAAAACCAGGACAACACCAGGCTCAAAACAGGACTAAACCAGGACAAAACCAGGACAAAACCAGGACAAAACCAGGACAAAACCAGGACAAAACCAGGACAAAACCAAGATAAAACCTAGACAAAGCCAGGGCAAAACCAGGCTCAAACCAAGATTTAACCATCACTAAACCAGGACAAAACCAGAACAAAACCAAGACAAAACCAGACTCAGACCAGGACAAAACCAGGACTAAACCAGGACCAAAGTGCCCCCCTCACCTTTCCGAAGGGCATAATGTAGTGCTCGATGTAGGGTCCGGAGATGCTTTTGGGGTGCTCGCTGTCGTCGGCGATCACTATGGTAACCGTGGGGTAGTACGTCCGGATGCTGTCAATCAAATCCTGAAGTTTGTCATAACGAAGGAACGTTTTTGTGGCAATGGTCACCAGGGCACTCACATTATACTCTGAGGAGAGACAGGGAAGAGAATTAGGTTTACTCAAATGTTTTATGAATAATATTTAGCATTTCATATTTATTTTGTTTATTTTACCTTGTTTGGATCCAGTGTTGTAGAGTTTAGGAGTCTTACCATGGCGGATTTTTATGACAAATGTGGCTTGATGTCTTTCTGTTTCAAATTGCACTAAAAACATATGAAATCGAACAGGTTTTAAAATATAGTAAACATTTTTCCTTTTCTTCTTTCTGATCTATGTCAATGTTGTTACCTCATTAAAAACATTAACAACATCATTCACACATGTTTAACACACAAACCCTGCACATTTAGCCTGAGTTCTTCTCTCAAACAGAAAACACTCTGTTCCACCTTGTGATGTCATGTGGTAATACAGGAAGTGCTCCACTGTGTTTTTAAACTCCATACATCTTCACTAGAATCATTAGGATTATTTCAGTCCCGGAATGTCCAATCTCTATTGAACAAAAGGTAAAAAGTAGCTGTTAACTTGATAACTATTGCTACGTCACAAGGTGAAACAGAGCATTTTGAGCTTTGGAGATGTAGACGAACTAATAATAAACATGTGTGAATGAAACAAAACACAGCGGCAGGTGTGTTTTTGAGGATGTAGCAATTTAACATGGTTTAAAACTCACAAGAGGCAATTTTGAGTAATATAGGACCTTTAAATTTGTTTTATGTCCCATTTTATAGACTCTTGATAAGGTATGATATAATCTAATGAGAATTTTGTTTTTGGACTGGTTACATGTGATTATGGAAGAAGTGAATACTCCTACGCTAAAAATGTGTAAGGAGGCAGAATGAAGCAACGATTGACCAATGACACAGGTTTCGTTAGTACAAGTCTGTGACCAGTGACGGGAAGAATACTTTGAAAATGTATTTAGCTACAGAATACGGCATACCTGCATTGGATTCCATAAAATGTGTGTAAAATTAAGTGTTTGTTTCAGTGTTTGTTCTGTGTTTCCTATCACTAATTAGAGAGGGAAAATATACATGCACACACTATAAGAGATATTTTTCTCCCTAATTCTGTGCGGTTTGAAGCCTAAATTGTGTGATCAAGTACCGCCATGTATTCCTTTGACTTTAGATAATTAACTAAACTGAATACCACAGAATGAAAGAGTAATTGTACCAGAATACAGTTCCTCAAAATTTGTATTGTGAATATGTATTCTCAGCACATTTATTCAGTTACTGTCACTGTCTGCAGTTGTACAAGTGTCTAAAAGTGTTTCCATGCTGTAACCCTATGACCTCCAGTGTTTTGTTATTTTTGTTCTGTCTTTATTTAAAAATATGAAGAACTTAAAATTATCTGGACTTGACCCATAGTCAAGTTCAATATCTAAACATGGCACACTACAACCGCACAGGCAGTCCTTTTCTACACTTCACTCTCCTTTTAATTGTGTCTTTATTTTTTTGCTTTTTTGTATAGTTTTAGTTTAAAGAAAAGCAAAAAAACTCAGTTAACTGTTCAGTTTATTTTAAGAAAAAAAACTAGAGCATCATATTAAAACTACTTTGTCTCTGCTGGGGTCCTCACCTGTGTCGGCTGTGCTGGGGTGGAACAGTGTGTTTGTATAGGTCACAAACTGCAGCTGTCGGTTTAAACTGTTGAGGGTGGAGCTTGTTATGGTCATGTGATTCTCTCCATCACCTTTTAACCTCACGCCCTCCACCTCTGCCGCCACATTCAGGGTCCCCAGGGAGGCCGTCAAGTTCACCTGGGGGCAGATAATGACATAGTTTTAGCCACATCATTGGAACATTTTATGGTTTGGCTTGTCTGACTCATGTGTTTAATGTCAGTGTCTGGAGCCGCGATTTAAAACAATTAGTTGTTCCTATTATTCAAATCCTCTTTTAATTTTGTGGTAACCTGCACTGAGGGAGACCTAGAGGAGAATCACACCTGAGACCAACTTTTTGTGAGGCTCAAATTTTACCAGCTATGCCTTCATGCTGCTTCTACACAGTCTCGAAATGAACTTCAGCACTTAAAACTGAAGCACTTAATGGTATATATTTACAGACTGAGAGAAAAATAAACTTGTTGGAGAAGGGATCAATCAAGAAGAACACATTGTAAGGTATCTACACTCAGCAGTACCTGAAGCACCTGAAGCCCATCAGCGCAATCAACACCACCTGCCATGGATAAGAGGAGCCAGGACCAGACTAGGTGGTCGCTCCTGCTAGTGGCTTCCTGTGTCGTCACTTCCCGGTGAGTGTATTCTGTTTGCGAGTTGTGTTGCTACCTGTTGCCGCCCGTCTCTCCTCTGTTATTGCTAATCCACGAATTAACTAAACACGTTTCTAACTCCCTTACATTCAATTGGCATCTAGTCACTCACTTAAAGCCTCGGAGCCCTATTCAGCTCCCAACCGCTCAGGATTCCGTGGATTAAAAGCCCTTTTCACTAGCCTCAGCCTGATCTAGCCTAGCCGACTAGCATCATGGCTGGACCTTCCTCCGCTTCTTTCGCACTGTCCTGCTCAAGGTGTCATATGTGGAGTCAGAACCCTGGCTCCTTCACTGACGATAGGGATAGTTGCGTGAAGTGTAGTGTACTGGCAGCACTGGAGGCCAGGGTTACAGAGTTAGAAACGCGGTTCCGCTCATTGGAGGCGCTAAAGCCTAGCTATAGCCAGGTAGTAGCAGGGACTGCGGACCGCGTCAGCGCTAGGACAGCTAGTGAGACTAGCCCCCCAGCGCGTCCCGTGCAGCCGGGACCAGACCAGGATCGATTTGTGACAGTTCGGAAGAAGCAAAGCGCTAAACGCAAAAACTTAGTGCACCACGAGCTCCCCGTCTGCAATAGGTTTTCCCCCCTTAGCGATCACGCGCCCACCAAATGGACACGTGACACTTTAGTTATTGGTAGTTCTATAGTTAGAGACGTGGAGCTGCCAGCAACGAGTGTTAGGTGTTATCCGGGGGCCAGAATGGGGACCCTCGAAGGTAACCTCAGGCTTTTAAAGCAGAGTAGAAATAGGTACCGCCGAATTGTGATCCACGGTGGCGGCAATGACACCCGGCGCAAACAGTCCGAGGTGCTCAAACTGCAGGTAGGAGCTGTGTGTGAATTGGCTAAGTCTATGGCAGATAGTGTAGTGTTTTCTGGCCCCTCCCCAACCGGACCAACTCAGAAATGTTCAGCCGATCTTTCTCCTTTAACTGCTGGTTATCAAACTGGTGCCCCCAAAACAACGTAGTGTTTGTAGATAACTTTAGCGCGTTCTGGGGGAAGCCCGGGCTCATACGCAGGGATGGCATCCACCCGACTTCGGCTGGTACATCTCTTCTAATTCGGAACCTGACCAACAGCCTGGCGTGACAAGCCAAAGATGAGCCCCGGGCGCAGAGCAGCGGAGTGAGTCGCTGCTCTGTTACTGTCGCTGAGCTCTCGCCCGCACTGTCACAAATTAAGTGTTCAGACTCAGAGCAGATAGAGACTGTGCGTGTCCCTCGTTCTAAAAAGAACAATAAGCCACATGATAAAAAACACTATTTCAGGTGTCAGACCACAAAATTTAATAAAAAAAAAACGACTGGTGCCATTAACAGACAATTTGATAAGCATGTAAAATGTGGACTGCTAAACATTAGGTCCCTTTCCTCCAAATCTCTTCTGGTAAATGAATTAATTCGTGACCATAACCTAGATCTATTGGCTCTAACTGAAACATGGCTCCTAAAAGATGACTATGTTAGACTAAATGAGTCTACTCCACCCAGTCACTTAAATTTCCAGAGCTCCAGGACCACAGGCCGAGGTGGTGGTGTGGCAGTCATTTCACACTCCAGTTTACTACTTAGTCCTAAAACTAACTATACATTTAGCTCGTTTGAAAGCCTTTTACTGTCAATCACCTGCCCAAGCTGGAGAAACCAAAAGGCTGTTTTATTCATAATAATCTATCGACCTCCAGGTCCCTATTCAGAGTTCCTGATTGAGTTCTCTGATTTTATATCTAGTCTAGTGTTAGCCTGGGAAAGGATAGTAATAGTTGGAGATTTTAACACATACACGTTGACAATAGCAGTGACTATCTTGTAATGCCTTCAGTGCTCTACTCGATGGGATCGGCTTTACCCAGAATGTGAATAAACCAACCCACAGTCACAAACACACCCCTGGATCTTGTTCTAACATATGGTGTAGAGATCAGTGACCTTAATGTCCTCCCTCAAAACCCCATATTATCAGACCACTTTCTAATAACCTTTCAGTTTATCCTTAAAGATTATCCTGTCCCACAGAATAAAACTATAATGAAAAGAACAATATCTGAAAAATGCATTGTAACATTCAAAGAAACAATAGAGCCAGTATTTAGGACCATGTCATTTGACTCTGAAAACAGCTTTAGCCCATCTATGTATGACCAGTTTGCTGACAGATCTATGTACGCCCTGAAAACTGCTCTTGATACTGTAGCTCCCCTAAAACAGAAGGATGTTAGGCCCAGACCTCCTGCCCCCTGGTACAATGAAGAACTGCGCTCACTCAAACAAAAGGTCAGAAAATTAGAGAGGTCATGGCGCTACTCCCGCTCTGAGCAATCACTAAAGGCATGGAAAATCTGCCTTTTGACTTATAAGAAGGCTCTGCGGAAGTCCCAAACCAGATATTTTTCAAATTTAATTGAAGTAAACAAAAACAGCAGCAGGTTTCTGTTCAGCACTGTAGCCAGGCTGACAAACTGCCACAGCGCAGTTGAACCCTCAATCCCTGCTACTCTTACCTGCAATGACTTTCTTAATTTCTTTAACAACAAAATCACAGAAATTAGAGATAAATTGAACAAAATGACTCCTACAGTCAGTATTGAGCAAGCCCAGGCTGTAAAACTAATGTCCCACATAAATCCACCAGTGACATTAGACAGGTTTACTGCTGTTGACCAAGCAGAGATAACTTCAGCCTTTATGTCCTCAAAAACATCAACTTGTATCTTAGACCCTATACCAACCAGACTCCTCAAAGAAATCCTCCCTCTAATTATAGATCCTGTCCTTAATATAAAATACCTCATTAGAAAATGGCTATGTCCCCCAGTCCTTCAAATATGCAGTGATTAAACCGCTTCTGAAAAAACTAATCTTGAACCTGATATTTTAGCCAACTATAGCCCATCTCTAATCTCCCCTTTGTCTCAAAAATCCTTGAAAAAATTGTAGTTAAGCAGCTTTATCGCCACCTAGAGGCTAATAATTTATTTGAAACTTTTCAATCAGGATTCAGAGCTCACCACAGCATAGAAACTGCACTACTTTAAGTCACAAATGACTTGTTATTAGCTGCTGACAATGGACTAGTCTCAGTCCTGGTTCTGTTGGACCTCAGTGCAGCGTTTGACACCATCGACCACAATATTCTACTACAGAGATTTAGAATGTGACATAGGTGTCCGAGGGGCAGCCCTCAGCTGGTTTAAATCCTACCTGTCTGATAGGTACCAGTTTGTTAATGTAAATCAGAGCTCCTCTCCATGTTCTAAAGTAGCCTATGGTGTGCCACAGGGTTCTGTACTGGGTCCAATCCTGTTCACACTCTATATGTTGCCGTTAGGTAATATCATCAGAAAACATGGCATTAACTTCCACTGCTATGCTGATGACACACAGCTGTACTTGTCAATGAAACCAGATCAGTCTGATCGAGTGGACAGACTTAGTGCCTGTGTGAAGGACATAAAAACCTGGATGACACTTAATTATCTGCTTCTTAACCCAGAAAAAACAGAGGTCATTACTCTAGGTCCCAAAAGCCTGCGAGACTCTCTGTTTGACCAGAAAGTCACTTTGGACAGTGTCAGTATTGCCTCCAGTTCTACTGTAAGGAACCTTGGAGTCTTGTTTGACCAAGAGCTCTCGTTCAAACCACATATAAACCAATCCTGTAGAACAGCTTTCTTTCACCTGCGTAATATTGCCAAAATCAGAAAATCTTGTCTAAAAGTGACGCTGAAAAACTTATCCATGCATTTGTTACATCAAGGCTAGATTACTGTAACTCCTTACTAGTCGCTTGCCCTAAAAGCTCTATAAAAAGCTTTCAGCTAGTTCAAAATGCAGCAGCCAGGCTCTTAACAGGAACTAAGAGAAGAGAGCACATCACCCCAGTGCTGGAGTCCCTTCACTGGCTTCCTGTCGAGTTCAGAATCAAATTCAAAAGTTCTCCTCCTGACATATAAAGCCATAAAGGGCATGGCCCCGTTGTATCTGCAAGATGCTATAGTACCATACCACCCAAACAGAGCACTCCGCTCCCAAAATGCTGGACTGGGTGGTTCCTAGAGTGACTAAAAGCACAGTAGGAGGGAGAGCTTTCACTTTACCAAGCTCCTGTGCTATGGAATCAGCTTCCTTTCTATGTTAAAGAGGCCCCCACAGTCTCTACATTTAAGACCAGGCTTAAAACGTATCTCTTTGAAATAGTTTATGGTCAGGCTAGCTAGGACCAGAAATAAACCCTGTAGTTTTAGTTAGGCTGCCTAGGGATAGCCATGCTGGGGGAAGTATGGTAACCTGAGCACTATCCTCTTTTTCCTCCTGTTATCCCTATCAACTTCATTTACTATTCAGTCTGTTCATTGCTATTCACATGTTGTCCGCTGTCCCACTCCCCTCTGGGGAGTGTAATTGTTTCAGATGCCTGGCCGCTGACCGCCTCCTGATCGTTGGTGATGGCTGGACCCTAGATGCCCTCCTGACCGTCTGGTGATGGCTGGACCCTAGATGCCCTCCTGACCGTCCGGTGATGGCTGGACCCTAGATCGCCTCCTGATCGTCCAGTGATGGCCGAACTCTAGATCGCCTTGCCCGAATGGACTCTGGCCCTACAGACTTGAACTGGATGCGCCTTAGTCCTGGACACATATAAAGCCTGTCCGTCCATGGGAGTGGATCTCTCCTTCACTGTGGTTCTCCTCGAGGTTTCTCCTTTTCCCAATGGGTTTTTGGAGTTTTTCCTTGCCGAGAAGGAGGGTCTAAGGACAGGGGATGTTCTGGAACAATTTGCTTGTCTGTTTCTAATTTGCTTGTCTGTTTCTGTTTCACTGTTGATTTTCTAATTCTGTTGGTTAATCAACTCTCATGTTCAGCCCTAAGAGGCGACTGCTGTCGTGATTTTGGGCTCTACAAAAATAAATTGAATTGAATTGAATTGAACTAGCCAGAAGCCAGATCGTCCGCGTGTCAAACGTGACTACTCCTGCTCAGCTTCGTGAATATTTGTTACCTACCTTTTTGATACTCATTGGATTTTTGCTACTTTCCCAGATTCCTGCTCTCTGGACCGTCCCAGCTCCTTCATCTCTGGCTCTGTTCCTGACCCTGCTTCTCCGTTCTGGTATTGTCTGTTTTCCTGTCATTGTCTCCACGTCACGCTCTGGACCCTGGCTCGTACCTCGAACCCTGCTCCGACTCCTGCTCCCTGCATCATCCCTGCTCTGCGTCTCTGGCTCTGTTCCCGACCCTGCCTCCTCGTCCCGGTTCCGTCCGCTCCTGTCTCCGCCTCCACCTCACGTCCCGGACCCCGCTCCTGCTCTTCACGCCCTGCCCTGGATTCCTTCTGACTTTATGTTTCAGACTCTTGGTCCTATTTGACGCTTACGCCAGAAACGAACATTCTTACAACTTTAATTATCAAAATGCAAACAGTTGGGCTAAAGCGTTGTACAGTAGAAGGATGAGTAACTTACTGTGTAGTGCTCTCTGGGGATGTCATGTAAGGCCAAACCTGGGACAAAAACATCATTAGTTTTATTGTTCAGTGGCTGGTGTACCTTCCCCTGTGACTGCGGTGTACCTGGGATGATGATAGTTTTGAGTGGGCGCACCTCCACCCCTTGTGTGGGGAACTGTAATGGGCTGTTTGCTTCAGCTACGATCAAGACGTCTGCTGGAGTTTGGGACCTGAGCACAAAATGAACTCAAGTTACAGTTAAAAGGAGTTCAAAACTGGGTAAGGAGTTCTGATACAGGAAGAGAAATTATTTAATATGAATATTCACTGTTTATAGAGGAGGGAGATCTCAACTATATTGAATATCTCTGTAGCCTAATAGTAAAAGAAAAATTAAAAACAAAAAGCTGTAGGCGTGAAATATAGCGCAGTGACAATAAACAATAATGACAATGCGATGCAATGTGCCTGTAAATGTTTGAGATTCGAGTATTGCAAAATAACTGTAAATTTGATATAAACCGAAAAGTGCAGCGATATTCCACTTTAATACAGGTAAATGGTCACATTTTTATAAAGCACTTTTCCGCCTTCAAGGCACTCAAAGCGGTTTATATTAAGGAACCACTCACCAATTCACACACACACACACACACCAGTGTACACAGGCATTGGGGTGAGGTGGGTTAAATGTCTTGCCCAAAGACACAACAGTTTTCATCTGTGGGAGCTGGAATCGAACTGCCAGCCTGTGGGACAGTAGATCTGACTGCTCTACCAATGATGTTTATGTCGAGAGAAGAATTCAAACCACCAACCTTTGGATCAGTGGACAAATACTCTACAAACTGGGCCATTGTAATTGTTTTATGACAGACAATGTACTTCATATTCTAATTTTACTTATCAGTTTTAAAAAATATTTTCCGCCTATACTATTCATGGGTTTCAGGCATAAGAGTTCCTTACTGATTTGAAGGATATGTCATGGGAACAATCCTCCGTTATTATAGCAATGAATCAGTTCAGATTTAAATATTATATCTTTTGAATAGGGAAAGGTCCTTTTACTTTTTTGTTAAGTTTTGTTACTTTTTACTCTTAGTAAAAATTTTATTTTAAACAGGTACTTTAATACTTTTTCTTCAGTATTTTTTTTTTATGTGATAATTTTACTTCAGTAATTTTGTGCATCTGTATCTGTCCTTTTACTAAAGTAACGCATTTGAGAACTTCATTGACCACTGCATTGCACTGAGTTAGATTCTCACCTCTTCTGGAAGCTCTGGTACTCCTGAGCCCTCCTCCTCTTGAGCTCATCCAGCTCTGAGGGCCTGAAGGCGGTGTGCAGAGGGTGAGCAGAGACCCGGGGGAATAGGAGCTGGGAGAAGGGCAGGTTGAAGCCTCCACTGTCGCCTTCACAAACACAACTGTTACGGGACAAAAGGCTGTGGGCCAAAGTGAGAAAGACAGATGCAAAAGATAAGACCAAAATGATTCTTAAAGGCTTAAAAATGTTCAAAAAGAACATTTTAAACAGTTTGCAGTGGTTCAAAGTTCTTCCTCACTTACTTTATGCATTGTGAGCATCCCAAGTATTCACCACTATGAGTTTATAAGTGCTTTTAACAACTTACAGAGATACAGTAATGCTCACAACACCTAGCATAGTAACAGCATACTTTCTGATTCTCAAACAATAAAACACTTTATAATTAGATGAATGCAAGAGCTGCTTATATATATATGTATATATATATATATATAAATATATATACACACACACACACACACACAAGGAAAGCAGCTACGGCCAAATATCTCAGACGAGTAAGGCAAGTCCTAAGGAGTCAGCTCAATGGCAAGAATAAGACCCAGGCAATAAACAGCTACGCCCTGCCAGTAATCAGATACCCAGCAGGAATCATAAGCTGGCCAAAGGAGGAGATACAGACCACAGATGTTAAGACACGAAAGCTCCTGACCATGCATGGTGGGTTCCATCCCAAATCCAGCACCCTGAGACTGTACGCGAGCCGTAAGGAAGGAGGCCGAGGACTAGTGAGTGTGAGAGCCACAGTCCAGGATGAAACATCCAAGATCCACAAGTACATCCAAGACAAGGCCCCCACAGATGACGTGCTCAGCGAATGTCTCAGACAGTGGAGTGCAGAGGAAGAGGAGCTGGAGGAACCATCATGGAAGGACAAGCCCCTGCATGGGATGTACCACCGGAACATAACTGAAGTGGCTGATATCAAGAAATCCTACCAATGGCTTGAGAAAGCTGGACTGAAGGACAGCACAGAGGCACTCATCCTGGCTGCACAGGATCAGGCCTTGGGCACTAGAGCGATAGAGGCCCAGATCTACCACACCAGACAAGACCCAAGGTGTAGGCTGTGCAAAGTGGTCCCTGAGACAATCCAGCACATAACTGCAGGGTGTAAGATGCTGGCAGGGAAAGCATACATGGAGCGGCATAACCAAGTGGCGGGCATAGTGTACAGAAACATCTGTGCAGAGTACGGACTGGAAAACCCCAGGTCTAGTGGGAACACACCTCCAAAGGTAGTGGAGAATGATCAAGCCAAGATCCTGTGGGACTTCCAGATACAGACTGACAGAATGGTGATAGCGAACCAACCGGACATAGTGGTGGTGGATAAACTACAGAGCAAAGCCGTTGTGGTGGGCATCACAGTATCACGCAATGGCAACATCAGGAAAAAGGAACATGAGAAACTAGAGAAATACCAGGGGCTCAAAGAAGAGCTGGAGAAGGCCTGGAAGGTGAAGGCCTCAGTGGTGCCCGTGGTCATCGGAGCACTCTGGGCAGTGACCCCTAAACTGGAGGAGTGGCTACAGCAGATCCCAGGAAAAAACATCAGACATCTCAGTCCAGAAAAGTGCAGTACTAGGAACAGCAAAGATACTGCGCAGAACCCTCAAGCTCCCAGGCCTCTGGTAGAGGTCCCGAGCGTGGAAAAAGAGGGGATAAAGACCACCCGCGGAGGGTGAGGAGGAGATTTTTATATTATATGTATATATGTATATATATATATATATATATATATATATATATATATATATATATATATATATATATATATATATATATATATATATATATATATATATATATCTCTGTACTGAGGCAAATACAATAAAAATACTGGTTAAAAGATGTTGATGATGTACAAATTTTGTTTACTTTGTGAAATTGTCAAATATAAACAGGATAAATATGTTCAAATATAAACTGGATAATTATGTTCAAATATAAACTGAATAATAGTTTAGTTATACACTGATGATAGTTTGTGCTTTACGTCTGCCTCACTTGAACCACTTTCAACCACCCCTATAAAGCCACAAAGCTTGATGACACACAGACACATTCTTTGTCTTGTGCTAAACCTGATCAAATATGGACCGGAAACTGAGAGGAACCAGTCACCTCTGTGTTTGACTTTTATGAATCTACCTCAGTGATACTCAGCACATTCACACTAGTTTCGATTTACCTGAACAGTACCCCGTGTAGGTAATCCCCAGGCTCGTTTCATTTAAGCACCGCATTTACCAGGTTGGAGAGCGCGTGGCATACAAGCACAGAAATATGCAAGTGCCTACAAGATTACTTAAAATATTTATAAAAATCTGCCATCTCTTGTTTCTAACACTTACCTGGCTACACTGTCCCGTACGCGGATGGGAATGGTGCTGAGCTGATGGTCGGATTCAGTAAGCTTGTCCTCCACGTTCCTCTCCAGCAGGGGGCCTCGATGCTGCCACACATCCACAGTGGAGTAGCCTCGAGTGGGCCACGAGTGAAGCAGAGCCAGGACCACCACCACTGACACCAGAACAGCCAACACAAGGGTCTTCCTCAGAGAGCGCATCCTTACACCTGAAAAGACGAGACAGGGATTAGACCACATTATTTAGCATTTTAAAGGACCACTATGCACTTTATAACAACTACACCTTAATTAACTTTAATAAACATGAACAAAGGCTTAAATTAAAATGCACAAATTTTTCAGGCAAGGCAAGTTTATTATTTACAGCCTTCTGTCTGTGTTAGGAAGAGGTCTACTGATGAATGTCTTAACCTCCACTTTGTCAAACTCCTCAAATAATTGTCTGTTCCATTCTGGTGTCAACTGCACCCACGTGCACAATCAGCTGCTTAACAGCTGACAAAACTTTTGGCAAGAGTTTTATAATCTCAGAAACAGTGTAACAGGGATTCCTGTGTGGCTCACATCTCTGATAGCACTATGTCCTAGAAGCAGCGTATACATAGAACTCAACATAGGACAAAACAGCCTTGCTTCCTCCAGAATGAAACCTAATATACCTTGGCTCATGTCTGAGGAATGTTTTATAATTGGTTCCTTATTTGTTTGAATAGAGCAGTCAGAAAAATCTACTCCTTATCAGCTATTTTTTTTTTTTTTTTGCATAGAACTCAACATAGGACAAAAAAACACAAAAAATAGACTTGCTTCCTCCAGAGTCTAAATAAAAATGTATATACAGGCCTTGGTTCATGTCTGAGGAATGTTTTCTAATTGATTCCTTATTTGTTTGAAGAAGGAAAAATCCACTCTGAAGCAGATGTTTGAGATAGCAGAGATTTACTGATGCTAACAGATGTGCAATTCAGAAGTACAAAAATAAAAGTCAAAGTAAAAAAAAATGTTTTGATAAAAAGGCAAAGAAAACACAAAGGGGGGGAGGGGATTCTAGTGAAGGTGTATGGAGTTTAAAACACAGTGGGGCACTTCCTGTATTACTACATGACATAACAAGGTGGAACAGAGTGTTTTCAGTTTGAGTGAAAAACTCAGCCTAAATATGCCGAGGTTGTAAAACATGTGAATGAAACAAAACGCAACTCCAGGTATGCTTTTGATGAGGAAACAACATTGTAACATAGATAAGAAAATAGTAATATGAATAGTAATATAAATAAATTGTCCTATTTCTAAAGGTTGGCAGTTCAAAATCTGCAATCATCAATGGGCAAGACACTTCACATGGTTCACAGATGTTTACAGAGCAATCACCACATTATTGTCACTCAGAGACACAGAGGCAACAGAGTCCTTGGGATTACACAATTCATTTTATTATTACTGTAAAATCATGACCCTTCCGTTGTATACTTAAATTAATTTTGATCAAAGCAGGTTTAAATTTCCCAGAAGATGTAAAAGGCAGAGTTTTTCGGCAGAACGTGGTGCTATTATTTGGCCACACTTTCCTGTTTGCCGGATGTGAATGTGGCGAGTTAGACACACTTGGCCTAAACACAGAAAAATGTAGCAAGGAGAGAATCCTTTTGGCATCTGTTTTTATTCACAGATAAGAAGCAGATTTTCAGAGCGAATAAAAGGAAGGTCATGGTCCTCGGCCTTTGTCTGTTTCTTTCTGTTTAGCAATGATGATTGCTTTTCGCTCTCAACTGTGTAGTTCAAAAGTTGCTCAAGACACTCCAAAACTGGAACTTATTCAACTAAAAGCCTGTGGGAAATAACTTGGAATTCAGTTGTTCTTCCTAAAGCACATCTGGCAAAAGGCAAGGCGACTTTATTTGTAGAGCACGATTCCTACACACAGTTATTCAAAGTGCTTTACACAATAAGAGAGACATTAAAGTCACAATACAAACAAATCAAAACATTCATAATCATCAATAATCATCATAAGCTTAACATTAAAGAGAAGAGTGCAGAATAAAAAAACTTTCAGTCATATGCACAGCTAAGACTAGACAAGTTCTCATGTTTAGTCTTGACTCTGGGCACCAGCACTGAATTCACTACAGATTCTAAAAACTGAAAAATAATTATTTTTGCAAAAGTATAAAAAATATAATAGCAATAAATCTGCAAAGTATTTAGCAAGTTTGATCAATAATAAAACACAGAACGCTACAATAACAAAAGTAAGAGATGTAAGTGGCAAATTAGTTTATACAACAAGTGAAATCGCACAGGTGTTTAGAAAATATTTTATTATTATTATTATTATATTTATAAATCTGAAACTGTAAGCGATGAAAGTAATACAAATTTTGACTTGTTTTTTCAGAAATGAAAATTACCGAAAGTTAATTTGCAGGATAATGAGTTTTTCAGATTTTCAGAGCGAATAAAAGGAAGGTCATGGTTAAATTTTTGCTGAAGTTGTTGAAATGTATAATAATGAAAAGTAAAGTCAGTAATCTGTTTTACAAGCTTGACCCCAACTACACTGGAGCCATTATTCATTCATTCACTCATTCACTCATTCATGGTAAGCAGTAAGCAAATACTATGACTAAATCACCCCAAATATTTTCCTCAGCCTTTGTCTGTTTCTTTCTGTTTAGCAATGATGATTGCTTTTCGCTCTCAACTGCGTAGTTCAAAAGTTGCTCAAGACACTCCAAAACTGGAACTTATTCAACTAAAAGCCTGTGGGAAATAACTTGGAATTCAGTTGTTCTTCCTAAAGCACATCTGGAGAAAGGCAAGGCTACTTTATTTGTAGAGAACGATTCCTACACACAGTTATTCAAAGTGCTTTACACAATAAGAGAGACATTAAAATCACAATACAAACAAATCAAAACATTCATAATCATAATAAGCTTAACATTAAAGAGAAGAGTGCAGAATGAAAAACTTTCAGTCATATGCACAGCTAAGACTAGACCAGTTCTCATGTTTAGTCTTGACTCTGGACACCAGCAGGAGGCCGGTCCATAATCTGTCTTTCTCAACGGTGAAGAACTTGATCTGGTCTCTGAATTTAAATACCTTGGAGTCATCCTGGACCCAACATTGTCCTTTAGAAGTCATGTGAAAAAAGTGTCCCAGGTAATTAAATTCAATAACCAGAATTTTCGCCACATCTGAAATAACTTAAACATGAGTGCCGCTAAAACCTACTTCTACTCCATGATCATCTCCCACATAGATTATTGTTTAACTGCTTGGTCTCTTGCCTGCCCCACAACACTCAAAACCATTGAAAACCTCTATAAAAGAGGCCTAAAAATACTTGATAAAAACCCATTTCCTACCATCACTGTCACATTCTGAAAAAACATAGCTTATTGGACTTTACAAACATGATCAAACTTAAAAGAGCTTGTCTGATTTACAAGGTCCTACACTCCCTTGCACCACCACCACTAAGGGAGCACATTAAATATAAAGACAGTCCAGGAAGGGCCACGCGAGCTACCACCAGAGGAGACCTGCTGATCCCCCACAGACGGACCACCTTTGGGCAGAACGTATTATCTGTCCGGGGTGGGAAACTGTGGAATGGTCTCCCGGTAACCCTGAGAGAATGTCCAACCTACAGTTCTTTTAAAGCCCAAATGAAAAACTGGCTATGGGAAAATCAAACATGCACCCATCCATAGTAGCAATGTGATTTTAACTGTTCCACAGAGAGAAATATGCATGTAGTGGGTAAAATATGAAGGGGGTGTAGAATATATATGGGTTGCGTAATGAATGGAATGTGCAGTATTTTGTATGGTGCGATAAGTGTATTTGTGCAATTTTATTAATGTGCAATGAACGGTATGTGCAATGAACGGTATGTGCAACGAATGGTATGTGCAATGAACGGAATGTGCAATGGACGGAAAGTGCAATTGTGTCGAATGTGCAACTATGGGAACTGTGAATGTAGTGCAATTTTTAACTTGACCCTTTTTGTGACCCCAGCCTCTGGGACAACAGACGGAAATTAGCCCTTGGCTATAATCTGGTGTATTTACTTTCATGTTTTCATGTTCGTTCATTAATATGCATTGTCCCAGTCAAATAAATAAATAATCCAGGACTAAACCAGAACTGAACCAAGACTACAGCAGGACTACAGCTGGACACCAGTTCCTGAAGTCCTCAGAGTGTGAGATGGGTCATATGGCACTAACATGTGGGAGATGTACTTTGGTGCTACGCCATGGAGAGACATGTTCACAAGCAGAGCTGCTTTAAAATATATTCTCTGAGCCACAGGAGCCAGTGCAGAGACCTGAGCACAGGACTTATGTGTGAAGTACTTCTTGGTTCCCAAGCAGCGGTGTTCTGGATGTACTGCAGCTGTCTTAACGCTCGTTTGGAGAGGCTAGTGAGCAGGCCGTTACAGTAGTCTAATCTACTGGAGACAAATGTATGCATAAGTCTCTCCAAGTCTGGTTTAGACAGAATTTCTTTGATTTTTTAAAATGTTTTTAGATGGTAAAAACCTCAATGCACACTAATGTTTCCCAGCACACTGGCTGAAAATCAATGCTGTAGCCACATCTGCTCTGGGGTAGACTGACAGAAGACTGAAAGGCCTGTATGTATTGATTGTTATTCCAGTGATTTACCTTGGTTTAGTTTGGTTTCAGTCCTGGTTTAGGTCTGGTTCAATCCTGATTTAATCCTGGTTTACACCGTTTATTTTACACCTAGTTTAGTTATGGTTAAGTTCTGAATTCCAGGCTTAGTTTAATTTGTTTATTAATTGCTCTATAATGAACCAAACGTAATATTCAACAATGTTTTTGCTTTTACACGTACCTTCCTTGTTGAAGTCAATGAATGGGGATTTTCTGCTGACACCTGCATCCCCAGAAAGTTGACACTGTCCACAGACCAGCGAGCTCCTGCCCCATCTGGAAAACAAGACAAACATTAATGTTATGCTGATGCTAAAGAATAAGTAGCAGAACCCTGAGGACTCTTGTCACTAGTCAACAAGTCACAGCCTGGTACCTCTGACTCTTAACCAATCACCTTATTTATATAAAATCCCCTTCCATTATCAACTCCATGGAAACATTTGATGGGTCTTTTTCTTCTCAACACAGAGCTGAGCAAGAACTCAATTAAATCAGTTAATCGAATTTGAAGTTCAAATTAATTACTTTGGATCGATTTTTATTTCCCCCACTTTCTTGCATTGGAAATTGCATAAAAAATGTAAGAAAGGTTAAGCACAGGTGAGCACAGGGCCGTGCATGACCATTTCCTGCTCATCCAAGCCGACATGTGACATGTGAGCCACAGAGGGATTCAAACTTGCTTCTGTCCCAGTCATACTGTTTCTGAGATTACAAAACTCCTGCCAAAAGTTTGGTCAATGCACCAAGGAGTTAAACAGCTGATTGTGCACGTTGGTGCTGTTGACACCAGAATGGAACAGACTGAAATCTTGAAAAGGGATTTTATCAAATTATTTGAGGAGCTTGATAAAGTGGAGGTTAAGACATTCATTAGCGGACCTCTTCCTAGCAAAGAGAGAAGAAAGATGAACAAATTTACCCAGCTGCTTCAGCTGAACACATGGCTATTCAACGCATGTGTGGCCAGAAGACTGCACTACATTGAAAACTTTGCTCTATTCTGGAAACGAGAGGACTTGTTCAAGGAAAATGGCCCCCACCTGAGCAGAGATGGAGTGAGAGTGCTGACAGATAACCTTCTCGAATCTCTGAGGCACTAGGCCTGGACAGGGTCCTGGGCCAGTGAGAGAAAAGAGGAATGAGAGAAGCATTCCTGCTGCACCAGACAGAGACCGAGCCATGTGTCAGCACTACCAGCAGCACCACAACTACCACAACCACCTCCCCCAGCAAAGGAATCACCACCAGCAGCACCACCACCTTCGTCACAGGCCTTGAACCTGTCTGTGACAGCCACAACAAAGGTTTCATCTACTCCCTCTAGGGACCCTTCACTCCCCTTTTCCTCCCCACCTTCACCCATGGCCCTTCCCAACCATCTAGAAAACCTCATCAGATCAGGAATTAACATGGCTCCCCTCACACCTAATATAGTGCGATCAAGAGTTCTGACATCAACTATGCTGAACTCTTCCACATACCCACCTATCCCCCATTGTCTTTCACCCAAACTCCCCCCTGCTCCGCCTTCTCTGCTCTCACCTGTTCCCTCACCCAAACTCCTCCCTGCCACGCCTCCTCGTCCCTCACCTGGTCTCTCACCCAAACTCCCCTCGCTCCGCCTTATCTGCTCTCACCTGGTCTCTCACCCAAACTCCCCTCGCTCCGCCTTCTCTGCTCTCACCTGGTCTCTCACCCAAACTCCCCTCGCTCCGCCTTCTCTACTCTCACCTGGTCTCTCACCAAAACTCCCCTCGCTCCACCTTCTCGGCTCTCATCTAGTCTCTCACCCAAACATTCCCAAGAGCTTTGAAAACTGTGGTTCCTCTGGAGTGGAAATATGTAGTATTTAAACAAATTTCCAGCAGTTGGCAGATTTGATCAGGAGACAGTTTAGTTCTTTCTTTTAGCTTAGCATCCTGCAGTAGCCTCCTCTTTGCTGCTTCCACTGCTACTGATGTAGGGATACAAGTGAAAAGAGAGGTCACATTGAATTAAACCGTGGTCTCATCCAAATCAAATTGGAGATGCTTGACTTTGTTAACAAATTCTGCGCTCTCAATATGGTGCTCTGTGTTGCCAACCATAGGAGCCTGGATGGTCTTCAGATGTTTGGCCACATTGTATGTGATGGAGTCTGTGCTACATACAATGGGTCTTAGGCGTCTCTGTTTGTGGATTTTCAGGAGGGCATAAATGCAAGGAATGGAGTCACCAGGATAGAGTATTACAGCTGTCAATGACTTCTTTCTTCTCCAGCTTCCTTAAGCAGTCTATGATTTTCTTCCTGTACCGACTAGTAGGGTCATGTTTCAGTAATTCATAGGTTGTGGTATCACTGAGGAGGCAGTTCACCTTAGCCTCCTAATCAGCTGAGTTCAAGATCACGGTGAATCCCCTTTTGTCAGCTGCCAAAATGTTGATGCTGTGGTCCTTTTCTAGAGGAGTGAGAGCCTTCCGTTCCTCTGATGTTATGTTGGAGGGAGAAGGTTTGGCGTTGCTCAGTGCAGCTGTTACTTTCAGTCTAAGGTCTCCAGCTTCTGTCTCTGTAAGCTTGTTGTTTCTAATGGCAGTTTCAGAGAGACTTTGTTACAGAGAACGTCAGTACTTTGGAAAGTAATTCTTTCTCTGTGTGGGTAAGTAAAAGAGGTACCCCAGTCTGCTGTACATCTCCATCTCAAAGCCACTAACCACTACTTTGAAGACAGTGAGGTACAGATCCAGCCAAAGAAAAGAAATGGTTTGAGAGAGGAGTTAAAAAAGCAATATTTGTTAGGAAAGACAATCCTTCCTTGAACAGGAATGGGACACTTAGCCATCATCTATCTCATAGTTATAACCCCATCCTCAGACCCAAAGCAAGCAACCATTACTGAGATGTCTGATGTTTTTCCTGGGATCTGCTGTAGCCACTCCTCCAATTTGGGAGTCACTGCCCCGAGTGCTCCGATGACCACCGGCACCATTGATGCCTTCACCTTCCAGGCCTTCTCCAGCTCTTCTTTGAGCCCCTGGTATTTCTCTAGTTTCTCATGTTGCTTTTTCCTGATGTTGCCATTGCGTGATACTGTGATGTCCACCACAACGGCTTTACTTTTTATTCACCACCACTATGTCTGGTTGATTCGCCATCATCATTCTGTCAGTCTGTATCTGGAAGTCCCACAGGATCTTGGCTTGATCATTCTCCACTACCTTAGGAGGTGTTTCCCACCTTGACCTGGGGTTTCCAGTCCGTACTCTGTACAGATGTTTCTGTACACTATGCCCGCCACTTGGTTATGCCGCTCCATGTTTTCTTTCCCTGCCAGCATCTTACACCCTGCAGTTATGTGCTGGATTGTCTCAGGGGCCTCTTGGCACAGCCTATACCTTGGGTCTTGCCTGATGTGGTAGATCTGGACCTCTATCACTCTTGTGCTCGAGGCCTGCTCCTGTGCAGCCAGGACGAGTACCTCTGTGCTGTCCTTCAGTCCAGTTTTTTCAAGCCATTGGTAGGATTTCTTGATATCAGCCACTTCAGTTATGTTCCGGTGGTACATCCCATGTAGGGCAGGGGTGTCAAACTCAAATGGACCGGGGGCCAAATGAAAAGATTTACTACAAGCCGAGGGCCGGACTTATCGAATGTTCATTGAAAACATTTTAAATGACCGCACATAGTCTAGTGAACCTAATTGTAATTGCAATGTTTTCTTATGGCTCTGTCAGTAATTTTTTATTTTCAACAGGCACAAAAGACAAACTTCCTTTATATAAAAATCCCCATAACATGCACATTAAATGAATGAAGCGGGATTATTCAAGGCACAATCAGTATATTTTATCAGGGAAATGACAAAAGTAGGATCAATTTACTTCAAAGAAATAAATAATATCAGCAATTTTCTATCAGTCACTCAACTGAAATATTTTTAAAACATAATTGGATTGAAATACAATAAAATAAAGTGCAAAACTCTATGGATGAGAGAAAAACAACACTTTCTGTGCTTCCCACAGAGTCAGTTTGGTTTTAAACTTCACTGTCCTGCACATATCAGAGACACGACCCCGACCTGCAGCTGCAGGTTCATCACATTCAGACTCGTGATGTCACAGAAAACACATTTCACACACAAACGTTTCGTCTCAGAGTTGTGTTGTGTCTTTCCCTTTGCTTTCCAAGAACAGACAAATCTCCTCACGCAGCTCAAACATCTTTGCAGCACCTTTCCCTGGTTTATCCATCGCACCTCAGTGTGACAGGACAAATCACCAGCTCCGTTTAACTCGCTCAGAAATGTTTTGAACTGGCGATGATTTAAACCTACGGCTCTGATAAAGTTAACTGCAGCGTGATGGTCTCAGGACATGTTCCATTTTCAAGGCTTTACCACAGAACTGTCGTGTCCCATTTCGCCAAATGCACAGCTCGATGTTCGAGGTGCGGGTCGAAGTACCCGCACAAATGCGCCATGTGAACAGCGCATTTTAGGGCAAATTGGGACACGGCCATCGACTCCTGGAGTATGACACAATGAGAAGCTGTCAGCTCACCTGTGACGTTTTCCTCCTGATCTTCTCCCGTGTCCTCCCCACCAGTCCACTCCTGTGTCCTCCGGTACACTCCTGTGTCCTCCGGTCCGCTCCCGTGTCCACCGGTCCACTCCCGTGTCCACCAGTACACTCCTGTGTCCACCGGTCCACTCCCGTGCCCTCCGGTCCGCTCCCGTGTCCTCCGGTACGCTCCCGTGTCCTCCGGTCCGCTCCCGTGTCCTCCGGCCCACTCCTGTGTCCACACATTGCAGGTGCTCCGTCTTGTCAAACCCACGAGTTTTTCCCGAGGCAGCTCCATCTCATTTACACATCACACATCTCCTGTAGTTGTGCCATAGGACGTAACGCCAAAAACTCCTCTGTCACGCTCAGGCAGATTTAAGACCTCGTTTTAATTCGTCCATCTTCTGTTGCCTTTGTTCCATGTCCATATTCTTGTTTTTGTCCACGTGTTTCGTGTCATGATGCAGTCTTAGATTATACTCTTTCATTACCGCCACATTTTCTCCACACAGAGACAGAGACACACAGGTTTTCCAGCCTCCTCCGTGAACATGTTTAATGCTCCCACCATGTTTGAAACCCCCGGTTCTCAGTGTCCACTTTACGTTTTGCCATTTTTGATGGGTATCTGAAAGTTGACTTTTGCTGTTATGCTAATGATGCTGATGAATAATGAAATGAAGCCGCCTCCCGCTCAGTCGTGTAAAACACCTGCGGGCTGCTGGCCTGCTGCGGCCTGTGTCTGACACATGCACAGACGCTACTGACACAGAGGAGGGGGCGTGTCTGCCTCTGTCCTAATTGACGCTCCAAAACAACAGCGGAGCATCATGGGATTTGTAGTATAAGCGGTGAATACAGCGCTGCCACCGTATAATACCGGCGGGCCAGCTCTAATATTAATTTGAAATTGCCTCGCGGGCCAAATAAAATTACACTGCGGGCCAGAGTTTGACACCTATGATGTAGGGGCTTGGCTTGTCCTTCCATGATGGTTCCTTCAGTTTTCAGCTCCTCTTCCTATATATATATATATATATATATATGTATGTATGTGTGTGTGTGTATATGTGTATATATATATATATAAACTATATATAACGAACTATAACTAACTAACTGACTAACTATATACACACACACACATATATACATATATATATACATATACATACATACATACATACATACATACATACATATATATATATATATATATATATATATATATATATATATATATATATATATACATATACATATATATATATATATATATAGAATTGTAAAAAAAATTGTAGCCTGTTTTAGATTGAATTACCTCTGCTGTGGAAGAACATATGGTGGGGCATTAATGGACCCCAGGTCCCAGGAGGCCATATTACTGTCATTTTGGTCATACAAATAAATCAATAACCTGCTCAAAGCATCTAATCAGAGGAAGAGAGAGGATGAAAGGAGAGACAAGAGAGAGAGAAGGAGGGAGAACAGAAAAGGAAGAGATTGGAGGAAAGAGAGGGGTAGAGGAGGGAGAGACAGAGACAGAGGTAGGAGGTGAGAGGGAAGGGGACCACGAGAGAAAGAGGGAAAGAGAGACAGAAAGGAAGGGAGGGAGAGATGAAGAGGGAGAAAGTGAAAAAGGAGGGTTAGAGGAGAGAGAGAGGGGGTAGAGAGAGACAAGAGGGAAAGAAGATGGAAGAAAAGGGGGGGGGGGCAGATGGGGAAGGTGAAGGGGCAAAGAGAGGGGAGAAAGAAGATAGATGTAGAGAGTGAGAGGGTGGGGGCAGAAAGGGTGAAGTGAGATGGAAAAGAATGGGGCAAAGAGAAGAGAGAGAAACTAGGGAGAAAAGAAGAGATAAATAGGGGAAGAGGGAGGATAAATGAGAGAGAGAAAGAGAGACAGGAGAGGAAGGGCTGGGATGGAAAAGAGAGAGAATAAAATAAATATAAAGGAAGGTATAGGGAGATAGAGGGGTAGAGGAGAGGTGTCTGAAGCAGGGGATAGATGAGAGAAAAGGGAGACAGAAGAAGGGAGTGGGACAAAGGGAGAAAGAGAGAGGGTAAAGAACAGAATGAGAAAGAAGAGAAAGTGAGCAAGAAGGAAGATAAAGAGGGATGAAAATAAAGAGAGAGAAATTAAAAGGAGGGATGGAAGAGATAGAGAAGGGGGTAAAGAGAGAAAGAGAGAAGAGAGAGAAGGACAGAAGGAGACAGAAAGAGTGAGAAAGAGAAAGAAAGAGTAAGAGAAAAGAAGGTCAGGAGAAAAGAGAGAGAAGGAGGAGAGGAGGAGGGGGAGAGAGGGAAGGAGAGCGAGAGAGGGAGGGAGAGCACTTAAACATCTCTGAGGAGGGACTTTCTCATAAGTGGTTTCTTTGAAAGCATTGCTCATTATTGAGGCATGTGTGCACTTTGTCAATGCAGAGCCCATATGATTCATACAGATAAACCAGCCCAGAGAATTCTTCCGGTAGAAGTTAAACATCCCAGAGTCTCTTATTACTCTGGTTTGGTCTTGGTCCTCACCCTAGTCCTGGCTTTGTTGTTGTCTACTTCAGTTTCAGTTCTTGGTTTAGCACCATTTTAGTTTTGATGTTCTGATTGTGCAAGCTACTGTCTTTAACCATTTTGAAATATATTGAGGAATTATATTTTCATGTGTGTATTTGCCCCTTTTTGGCAGGTAAGCTCTATGAAATTGGTTGTATATATTTTGGGACAGAGTTAGAATTAATTTCAAGAATAGACAGACTAGAACTACACAGCCTTATCTTGTATATTACATATATTCCGCTAGTTTTGTCATCATAAACATACCTGGAGTTGTATTTTGGTCATTCACATATGCTTAATACACAAACCCTACATATTTAGGCTCTGTTCTTCGCTTTGTTTTTGAGAAGGTAACAACATTATGACATGAATAACAACAACAACAACAACAATAACAACAACAATAAAGAGTCAATTTTGTGTAATACAGGACCTTTAACATATTCTCCACATTGTAGTAGTCAAATCAAACATCTAATTAAAAAAACAAATGTACCATCATATTGCAAGCGCTGGGGCTAGCAAATTCTAGGCTATATGTTAAAATACAGACTAAAGAATTAACCGTGTGTGATGCACAGTGTATGTAGGGTAGCCAGGCTAGCAGCACCTCATAGTAATTGGATGCAGTCATTTTGGGACTATTAGATTATTGCATGTTGAGCTAATTTAGGAAAATCCCCAACGCGATGCTAAAAATGAGGGGTTTAGGTCCGATTTCTATTCATTTTAATATGTCTCTTGCCCTAGTATACGTTTGTACATGGTTTTAGAGCCTACAGAACGTCACGGGCCATGTTTTACGCACGTCACAGTCATGCATGTATTCAGCTAACGGGATTAATTCACTATTGCAATTGAATCTAAACCACACGTGGATAATTAGGCTAGGTAGAATTGTATTGTAGAAAGCAATAGAAATAACATTGCAGCGCACCGGGAATAGGCCTGTTATTATTGCATAGACCTCATCCAAAACCTTACCTTCGTACAAACCCCTCCTCAAGATGCGCGTCCCTCTGCAGCGTCTACGGCCTCAGAGGTGGTCCGATGCAAGAGCTTGTGTTAAATCCGCCCGGTTTATAGATAAGATGAGTTTATATATAGCGGACAGAACCTCCGCTGGAGGTTTCGGTCGCTCCTCCTGCGGTATCAGAGGAAAAGCGCACCTCACACAACGCAGCCGCGGTCAATCACAGCACCAGCGACCGGGAGAATGAACAAGCTCCTCCGCCCATCGCATTACAAATTAATGGACAGAAGACCACATGAATACATTTTTATTATTTGTGATAAATGGATGGGTGGATTATACTAATGTACACGCCTGTATTTTATCATTTGAAGCAATTTTAGTAACAAAAACACAATTTATTTTCGGTTAAAATGTAATTTGGTTGAGTTTTAAATTACCACAAATTATAATTTCATGTACCTATTTTATTTTAGATGGTAACAAAAACACTTAAACAATCAGGTAAACACCTCATATAACATTCTCATATTTTACAAATTTAACTAAATATTCTTCATCTACCAAATTCACAAGCAAATATGTTATCAAATTAGCTTGTAACACGCCTTTTTAATCAAGCCAAATAAGGGAGGCTTTGCCCATAACGTTTGCATTTAATTTTAATACACGCAGACGTTGACAGTTCACGTGCAGGATCTTTTCATAAAGAAACTAGACGACTCCGCCCGTCTGGTTTGCGCCGGCTTTTAAAACGAACGACTCATTTGAAAGGAAAGCTTTTGATTGACAGGAAAATTAACCAATCGCTGTACGGTGCGACTGAGCTGGACCAATCAGCGGCTCCCATGTCATGCGTCCAGTGTTTTGTTGCTGTCCTGTCGTGAGCAGAGTCAGACATGGCTGCTTCCTTATGGTCCAAAAGACTGTTCTCTTTTTTATTAATATGCCCCGTTTTAGCATCGGGGTTTTTGAATTTAGAGGAGCTAAACGAGATGAAATACGGGATCCAAATTCTCCCCGATCCCGTCATTTTGGGACAGGTGCGTAAAGGCTAAAAAGGAGCTAAAGATTAGCCTGTAGCTAATGATATCAATTATGTCACGGATTTTCTGAAGCTATGGGCTCTCTTGTAAAGTTTTGTAATTATTTTTGACAATTTGATACACATATCTTTTTTATTGGTAGCCAGGTAAGAAAATACACTGAGCTAAGAAGGTTTTTTCTCATGTAAATCACGAGATGAAACAATGGACTGCTGCTGACAGCTGTCAAAACACTACACATCTACTGCTACTTTTACTACGACATGGATGCAAGTTTTAATTAAAAATACCTTAAATATATATCATTTTACATATATAATTTTTCTGTATTTTATGGCTGACTAGATCTTGATTTATAGTAGCTGTCTAGTCAGTGGGCACTTTTACATGGCCATTATAAATCATACTACTAGAATAAGGAGATAACCCAATAACTAGATCAGATTTTGGTGTGTGTTTACATGCTCAAGAGAAATCTGATGTGTCAGTTAATCAAAGGATTTTTAGAGTAACTGTACAAATAATTTAAAAATAACTCTTTCAGTCTTTAATGTCTTTTTCATTTTTGTCTTTGCCACATTTACTCTTTTTTTGCATAATTATCCTGCACAGGTGTGAACAACCAGAAAGAAATCTGATCACTCACCTCAGATGTAACTGTTTACAGAAAGATAATGATCCAATTATTGGTGTGCATGTTAACATAGCCAGAGTTGTTTGCCGTGATGTGCATTTGATAAAGTCTATTTGCTTACAGTGAGTCATGTCAAAGATACTAATCATGAGCACTTGTGCATCTTAGGGCGGGAGGCTGCTAGTTATTAAGTCGATTAATTGGTTGATGGAGTCATAGTCGACTAAAATTGTATTGGTCAAATAATTCATTTTATTTTGATTATCAGAATTTATATGGAACAGCAGCAAAAAGGAGACATTAGTGAGTGAGTTTGGTATTTATATGTAAAAGGCATATTAAACTCATGATTCACAATTTAACCCTTATATAAATATGATGTTTCTTAGTACTTTTTCTGTATAAATAGTTGTTTTGGTATGGACTCTTGTCTGGTTGTAGTCTTGAGAGTGCAGTTTGGGTCAGATACATAGAGATATGCATTTCTTAAAGCTTTGCCACACCCCCTCTTTAGTTGACCAAGAATTTGTTTGATTGACTACAGCTCTAGTAGATCCACATAATCTTGGCTTTCTAAACGTTGAATATGATGCAAATTTCTCAGTGAATACAGCTTACTTTTGTCGTAGTCGTATACTTGGAACAGGGCTTGTCAACACCAGCCAATAAGCCAAATTCTGTTTTCTTTATTCAAGTACACAATTAAACTATTCTCGGTTGGATTTAATCAATTACAGGTGTTTTTATTGCTTGAAAAACAAAAAATAAAAATAAATCTAAATAAATCATTCTTATTATGAGCATGGTCTCCTCTCCAATGATCTGACCTGTAACTTGTCCATGTGGCATCACCTGCTTGTCTCCAAGGAAATAGATATGTTAAATGCCCAACTGAACAGCTCAGGCAAAGCATAAGCAATAACAACTTGTCTGAGATAAACAGATGGTGAGCCCTTCACCAGTAAAGTTAGATAGTGACCAAAATATTAGCCACAGTGTCCAGTGAGCAAAAAGTTCATGTCAAACCAACTGCATAGGCCTCATTGTTCTACCATTTTGACAGTATTCATGCTAGGGCTTTAGTCCAATGATGTGGACCAAAATGTTATTAGAATATAAGGATATATATGGAACAAAAGCAGAAAAGAGAAATTAAAGAGTGAGCTTGCTGAAGATTTTGTATTTTTGGTAGTTGTATGTATTTAATATCTAATGGATTGGTAGGACCTGTCTTTAACTGACTACAGCACTAATTTATGCATCTAATCTCTTAATAGTGCCATAATTACTAAATGCACTTATCCATGTTGTTTCTTCCCTGTAGACAAAGGCTGAGGAGGTGATGATGGTGTCTAATAAGTTTAAGCAGATGTACGAGTGTCGTCTTCCTGCTCAGGCCGTTCGTTTCCATCAGGACCCAGCGTCAGAGCCAGAGACACAGAGCTACAGCGGCCCTGACATCCCACAGCTCCTCAGCCCCATGCAGGACGCCCCCTGTCTGGTCAAGGTGAGAGCTCCAACAAGTGTGATGAATATAGCTGAAAAAAAGAAGACAAAACTGCATATGTTGTGAGCCATACACTGCAAAACAGATTATTCAGTTTTTATTAGTGATTTGTTTTGTGTGCAGTAATGAAAAATATGTTAACCATGCCAACTTCCATTGTTTGAGTAAACTGTCAAGACATGACTTGGCCCATTAATCATTCTACCATCAAGATAATTTGTTTTCCCATAATGCCTTGCTCAGACTGCATGCAGTGCTCTGGATAAATTATGCTGGGAGTCTATTTTAACTAGGGGCTGGTTATATATAAATGGTAGTTAGTGCACATGAAGCTTTGAAAGTCTAATGATACTGCAAGAACGCAGCAGTTCTTCCTTGTTCACATGAGTGCCACTCTGTAAGGTTAGTGTTCTCACAGTAGTAAAATTTAAAACTCAATTTCAATATACCGTTTTTTCCGGACTATAGAGCGCACCTGATTAAAAGCCGCATGCTTTAATTTTAGAAAGAAAAACTTGTACAAGCCACACCGGATTTTAAGCCGCAGGTATCCCATGGAGTAATATGAAAAATTAGCTCAAAAACGTTCATTTGCGAGGGACCACTAGTGCATTTTTGTACGCTTTTTTTTACAGTGTATGCAGGCGCGTGTTCTGCGTCCTGATTGGCTAAAGGAGGTGCCGTGTCTTCTGTACAGTACAGAATGCGTTCAGCCAAATTTACCAAAATATTCGATGCTGCAGCGTGACTCTGAAACAATCGTGTTGGACACCTTTGTATTTGAGGACAAACGCAAAACATATATGTTGATGGGGGCGCTAGATTGATCATACAATTTCATTAGACCAATAGACCAATAAAACTGATGAGTAGTTCACAGAGGTACAATGTTGCTGGGCAAAATGTTTTTTGGCGCCACGGGAAAAAAAAATTGTATAAGCCGCACTGCATGATAAGCTGCAGCGGTTAAAAAGTAGAAAAAAGTAGCGGCTTGTAGTCCGGAAATACAGTACACCTGATTTTCAATACTGTTAACCTCTTTATTCAGACAATAAATTCTCTTGTCTGAATGAACTGTGACATGACATTCTATTGAACTGTGACATGACATCCTATTGAATAGAATGAATAAAATCACAGTACGTTTTATATACAGTATTATCATGTGGCCTTGTGTTCTATAGTGGTCTGTGGGTGTATACTAGTTTGTGTGGTCTTATACTTCTTATACTTCTCATAGGGCTCATTTCCATCCTGTCAATGTGGCTTTTGTGGATAATTTTGACAACACTTTCCAGCTCTTATATTTTCATATTAATTCTATTATAGTGCCCTTGTGCAAGACACTTTATTGCCTTCAGTCTCTTAGGCTCTGTGATTTTGCTGACTATAATCTAATGACTCAAATATTGCTCATCTACAGTTAATGACATTCTATCCCACACCTCCAGAATAACCAAATAAGCACAATGTTATGTCACCTTTTATTTTAATAAGGGAAAATGTATATATGAGTAAAAATAACTTTCTCCTCTCTTGTAGACGAAGGACTGGTGGACCTATGAGTTCTGTAATGGTAAACACATCAGACAGTACCACCTCGAAGGTAAAGAAATTCATGATTTAATTTTAACACACTTTATTTTAGGCATTTATAGTAGTAACAATGGTACACCAGTAGTAATTGTTTTTTATCTGACTAGACACAGAAATCAAAGGAGATGTACTTTTCTTGGGTTACTACGAGTCTGATTTTGACTGGAGCAATGAAACTGCAAAGGTAAAAACTACACGATGATACTTTGTAGAGACATCACACTAGGGGATTCTCCATATATGTATACGGTGGAATGTTCAGCTGCTACCATGGTGACACAATGCACACATTAGCAAATACTGACAAGAAAAAATACATTAATACATTTTCAGGAGTCTTTGATCTTATAAGCGTTCATGGTCCCGTTTAGGTGAGAGTGACGTACTTGTAACTGTAATGGTTTGTGAGAGGGACGATACAAAATCATCTCACCTGTTGTAGTTTTTATTAAGTCAGTCCTTTCTGATCAGATTGTGTTAAACCAAAATTAAAATCAAATTTGTAACAGTGCTTCAGACAGAGCAAAGCCTCCAGTTAGCATCAAACCTCCAGAGAATGTTGATGACATCAGCTGCAAAGTGTGGATTGAAGCACATGATGGCAGCACATTTTTACAAAAACGGCTTCATAACCTTCCCAGATATTATTATTTGTTAGGAATGATTAAGATAATGAATTACATTAAATAGGTAAGGCAAGCAAAGTTTATTTGTTTAGAACAATTCACACACAAAGTAATTCAACGTGCTTTACAGAATAAAAAATACATTAAAATCACAATACAAATAGGGGTGAGACTCTAAGCCGTTGTATTACCAGAAGGTAAAAAAAAAGCTACTTACCCATAATGGTCTTTGATAGATCATAGTTGTTTTCACTTATACAAGTACAATTATATAGTTGTTTGGAACTTGGAACTTAATCATAACATTAAAATGTTAAGTATTAATATCCATACATTTTTTAAACTGTGGGCATCTTTAATCATCTGATGTTATTGTTAATCACAATTATTTTGGCCATGATAATCGTGGCACCAAATTTTTATTTTGCCCCATGCCTAAATACAAACCGAGCAAAATATAAATAGTCATCATACAATTAACATGAAAAGAGAAGAGTGCAGAATAAAAACCTGTCAATCATTAAAGACATTAAAGCTAATGTTTGCACAGCTGACTATTGATTTTGTTTGGCACGTGTCTAATTGCAAATAGTGTTTAGTCCAATTGCAGGATATATAAACATCCTGATAATAACTTCCTAGTAATACAGGATGTTATTATGATGATTTATTTTTTGTTATTGTTTATGCTAGCCACAATTAATATCTTCATACTTTTATTATTGTCATTCATAACTGGCTCAGTTTTCCTGGTCTGTGTATGAAATCTGTAGATTTCAGCAGTTACATAGTTCTGATAAATTAAATAACTGTGAAAATAATCTATAATTTCTACATGTGGTTAACCCGATTTACTTTACTGGCTGTTGTTTTTAATATTTGATATAAATTGTTCTTGGTTGAAAAAAATGCAAATATAATTTTATTTTATTCTATAACTTTTTAATTTGATTTTCCTAGGCTTCTAAGCAGCACAGACTGAAGCGGTACCACAGTCAAACTTATGTGAATGGCTCCAAGTGTGACCTCAATGGGACTCCCAGAGAGGCAGAAGTCAGAGTAAGATATTATAAATAGTTCTGGCACCTGTATCTACTGTCTTGTTCCGTACATGAATTTCACTTCTCCACGGTTTATGCAGGTGGCGAATATTCAAATAATATCAAATAAATATTTTAAATGTACAATACTGTTGCAAAGCTTTAGCTGCAATAAATACCTTTAGCAGTGAATTTGTATCTATAATGAGTTATACAAGTTGTTATTTTTTTGTAGTATCATAAGGTTTGAGTTGTCGAGAGTTGAATGAATGAAGTTTCCCACTAGTACAAAGACAAAGTACCCATGATGCCTCGAAATCTATTGTGTGTACCATTTCTTTGTGAAAGTGGGGAGATTTTGAGTATTTTTGTTGGCACTTTTTCAACCCTCTACAGCTCAAATCTGACCGTATTACATCTGTGGTTATTTATCGCTTCATTCTGCTATGTATTTGTTGTAGATCTTGTCTTTTAATGACATTTAACTCTCTATTTACAAATTGTTTACAAGGATCGTGCAATATGGTCAATGTATGAGGGCCATAAAGCACTTTTAGTATTATCGTTTATCATGATATGTCTCTGTAGCAATATATCGTGCTTCAGAATTTGTTATCGTAACAACAGCCCTAAAACCAGAGCATCCATTTGACATTCGCCCTCCACTGTCTTGTGTTCAGTTCATTTGTGAGGAGGGTTCAGGAGACTTCATCGCTCGTGTGGATGAGCCCCAGTCATGCAGATACGTCCTGACAGTCCACACAGGACGCACCTGTCAGCACCCCCTCCTCAGACCCCCCTCCACTGCCAAACCTCAGAGCATCCTGTGCCAACCCGCCCTCAGCCCTCAGCAGTACATGGATTACGTCAAAGCCCAAGTCTGTAAGTATGATACATTGCACCTGTGTTTATTTATGTGATAACTGTAATTTGTACCATCACAGGGGACTTTCAGTGTTGCAGAAATATTGTACAGAAAAATCAGTATTTGAATGTAATCCAAAACAACCAACAGAAAATATATCATTTATTATAAATGTGTATTCATGGGTGTTTATTGCCAACATTTTGAGTACTTATAACCATTAAAAGATACAGTATTTTAGTTTTGAATTAACATTAACACATTAAAGCAAACATTTACACAGTTGTTTATTGGCAATCATGCTACGTATTTTGTTTGGCATGAGTTCAATTGCAAGTAGTGATAAGTCCAGTTACAGGATTTATAAATGTGTTAAGTCCTGATAATACACAATTATATCTTTATTTTGAATTGTTATCTATAATAATAACACTGGTTTTGAATAAAAAGTGTGTATTTCACAATCCTTTATTTAAGCAATACATTATTTTCACAGTTTTGTTTGCCATTTGCTGAAACTATTATCTGCATTATCTAAATATAATTATATTCACATTTTTCCCCTCATTTCTTATTTTAGTCCCTCACTTGTCCATTTCAGGCTTAGTTTTCACCTAATTGTTCTTTCCACAGGTTTTGGTCCACTTTTCGTCCTTATTTTCAAATCCCTGTCTTATAATGAATACCAGGAATATTTAGAATAATTAAATCAAATTAACAGTACCAAGAAATAAATGACTTATTTTTCCTCCTGTTTGATCCCAGCTGACACGAAGCGTAAAGTGGAGCAGATTTCTGAGGAGCTGAGGAGTCTGGACGAGATTCTTGGCAGTGATGATGAAACGACGAACGAGAGTGCAGCGAACACACCACTGGAGTCAGCAGAGGATAATGAGTCAGTTATACAAGAAGGTAAAGAAATACAGTAGAATTCAAATAATTAATGTGAACTTGATATGTAGTTATTCACTTTGACTTAACAATGAATTACAAACTTGGATTAAAACAATGAAATAACAAACAAACATTATTGCAAATTTTGTAACAAGAAACAATTTGCATTTATGTTTTAAAATAAAAATTCAGTCCATAGTACATATTTTATTTAACACGTCGAGGGGCTTCAAAACTTAAATATGATCTGCCAAATATAAATCTGCACAATAACAAATTTTGAAGTGCGATATAATGCTTAAGTAATTATAGATGATAAATGATAATATTGAAACCAAACCATAAAGCAGAATTCTCCACCAAAAACTAGTCTAAATGGATAATATTACACAACAGCAAGTGGTTAGTCAATAATGAGTCATAATAATTTCCCATTAGTGCAAGGAAAAAGTACACACAATAAATATTGATTCCCAAAAAGTATTGTAAGTAAATACTGCCATTTAACACAAAAAGTGTTACATTTCTCCCTTCAAAGTCTAAACTCTGCTCCAAACCACATGCTTTTTCTGGCAGAGGATTGGCTGTAGACCTCTTGATTAAAAAGACCCTAAGATGATCATTCATGACCATTGGAAATGATTGAATCTCAATCTTGATTTAAATTTTACTAGTTGTACAGCTCTAGTCTTGGGACTTTTGTAAACGGCAGCACTGTACCCCATCACATAACATAGACAACTACAATTACAGATGTATTTAAATTTTGTAGGACTGACTGAAATATCCAAACCCATTAAGTGTTAATATTTGTAGTTTCATGTACTAATATTTTTTGTCTTTTAAACAGATATAACTGAAACGTCTGAAGAAGAGGAAGACTCAGAATTCTGGGATGGAGTGAAAAAGAAAAGAATGGCTCCTAAACTAGAGGTACAAGGACATACAGGTTGACAGTAGCTCAGAGTGTTTGTCCTCTGATCCGAGGGTCCTGCTCTCAACATAAAACATTATTTGTAGAGCGCTGAGATCCATTGACCCACAGCAACAGTAGTCACAGCTGCTGTATTATAATGGTAAATGGTCACATTTTTATTTAGTCCTTTTCCACCTTCAAAGCACTCAAGGCGCTTTACATCAAGGAACCACTCACCCATTCACACACACATTCATACAATAATGTACAGAGACACTGGGTTGTGACGTGGGTTAAGTGTTTTGCCCAAGGAAACAATGACAGCATTCATCTGTGTGAGCTGGAATCACATTGCCAACCTTTGGGTCTATGGATCTGACTACTCAACCAATCATGTTTTATGTCGAGAGCAGGATTTGAACCACCAAACTTTGGATCAGTGGATATGTGTGAATTAATGTTGTTTTTGCTGTTACTGTAAATGAGCAACTGCAACAAAGTAATTCCCTAAAAAGGATTAATAAAGTATATCTAATCTAATAAAAATAATACAAACTACTTGAAAATGAGTGGGGAACAAGATTCAAGCTCCAACAGCTCAACGATGTTGTTGACATAAGAAAAAGCTGGAGTTAGTGTTGTCATGATACTAAAATTTTGATACCAAGTTTGATACATGATACTAAAATCTTAAGTTTAAGTTAAGTTAACCTCGAAACTAAGGAATAGACTCAATACGCAATACAGATTCCAATATCACAATGATAATAATATTGAAAAAAACTATCTTTCTTAAGACAATAGAATGGATGATTTCAACATTAAATAATAGAACTTTCTTTTATATTTATATTATATAACTTCCTTTTATATTCATGTGGCCTTATATCTGTGTAGTCCCTCAGTGGTCCAGGTTTCTTTCATACTGGTCCATGAGTGTATACTAGTCTATGTGTCTTATACTTGTTCTGATACAGCTCAAAGTCGTTCTACAGCTATTCAGGAAAGGTTCATTTCTGTCCTGTGAATGTGACTTTTTTATTATCGATACCTGTTTAAATGAGTATCAAGTTTTGATACTAGTTTTAGATCGATTAATATCTGAGTTTTGATACTTTTGATAATCCTACTTAAAAAGAGATGAATGGAAACAAGATCAAGGGCCCCAGTGAAACAATTTACATATCTGGCTAGCTCAGTGATGTTGTCATAATGTAAAAAAGCTGGAGTGTACTGGTATAGTAAAAAAGTACTACCAAACTTCTATGTGGGTGGGAACATTAAGTCAACAAGCATTTAAATTAAATTGATTTTTTTTGCTTTTTAGGAAACTGAGGAGAAACCAGTTACAAGTAATGAAGTAATAGAAGAAGGTGAAGAAGGTATTGTTTTGTATTGTATTTAACATAACTTTGTCAAACATACCAATGATTTACTATTAATTTTGTATTTTACTGCATTTACGTTGCAGTGGAGCAGTTTAACTTTAAAATCATCACAGACCCTGCAGATCTGATGAAATTTGTTCAGCATCTCAAAGAAAGTAACAGAAAGGTTGGTTGCTGTCAAATGAAATCTACTTTTCTCCTTTTTAATTTTAATTCTTAGTTGAGTAACCGGTTTTGATTCTTGTGATAGCCATAGTAGCACCGGTATCGGCCATTTCAGTTGTGATAATAGTTGTAATGCAATGTCTCCATCTTCTGTTTAAACATATTCCACATTTGGGGCAGATAGGCTGTGTGTGTCCCTAAGAGAGGACTGCTCCTGTATTTAAAATGGGTATCAGGCCTGTTTTTTTTAGTATTCAGTTTGAAATTGTAGTATCCAAATTTTAGTGGGCGAGTTATAGTGAAGTTTACAAAATACATTAAAGGGCCCATATTATGTTATTTTCTGTTCTATGTTATAATGCTGTTTCCTCGTCACAAACATACCTGAAGTTGTGTTTTGTTTCATTCACACAACACATATTTAGGTTCTTCTCTCAAACAGAAAACACTTCACTTTGTCATATCATGTAGTAATACAAGAAGTGCTCCACTGTGTTTTTAAACTTCACTAGAATCATCTGGATCATTTCTGCCCTGGAACTGTCAATCTCTACTGAATTAAAGGTAAAAGGTAGCTGAGCATTTTGACTTTTGGAGATGTAGACAGACTAATAATAAAAGATTACTGTAATTTCATGACCATATGGCGCACCGGATTATAAGGCGCAGTTCAGTTACGGTGCTTTTTCTGCACATACACATACAAAAGGTGCACCGGGCCTTAGGGCACAGGCACGGTAAAACATGCATGTTAGTTTTGTTTCCTTTGCCTTTTTTAGAGCACATACTGTGTTCGGTTGTGCTTTATGCAAGTATTTAGCAAAATACTCACATATTTTTTTCAAATAATTCACAAATCCATCAAAGTCCTCATCCTCTGTATCTGAAATGAACAGCTGGGCTAGATTTCTATAAAAATACACCAGGTTCCCTCTCGTCACTATCAGAGTCCGTTTTGTTGCCTCCGCGTGAACGATGCCGACTTTTGCGAAAGCTCAAAGAACAGTACAAGCAGATACGTGAGCCCAAGCATCCACAATCCATTCACAAATCGTGGCGTAACTCGTCCGGCGCTGCCTCCCGGTCTTTGTAAAGCTGTGTTCACCATCTGTCATCCATCGCTCCCACAATGTTCGCAACTTTTACCCGCGCCTTATGGTCGTGAAATTACGGTACTCAAACATGTGTGAATGAAACAAAATGCAACTCCAGGTATGTTTTTGAGGAGGTATCAACATTCTAACATGACTTTAGGCTCACAAGAGTCCATTTTGCATAATACAGGACCTTTAATCTGGAATGTAAATCCATATTTTCACTCACTTAGTCTGCTCAAAAAGACAGATCAATGCGGACGAGCTAGGAATGACACATTGAGCAGTGTGGAAAAAATATTTTCAATATCGGACCAGTACCGTCTGGAGAAATCCTCAGATATCACCATTATTACCAATAACGGTGTACCATCCCTAACATTTTATTCCTGTGCATTTCAGAACATCTTTGTGCAGGTTTAGCTACAGGGTTTGCAGGTTTTATACTAGTAATACAGAGATATAGAGTAATACCCCATAGAAACATATTAAACTGTTATCTATTCTATGTGGTTGTTTTTAGAAAGCACAGAAGCAGTTAGAGAAACAGAGGAGTGTCCCAGAGGAGGACAAAGATGAAGACGACCGATTACTAGAGGAGTTTGAGGAGGAGCTGAACGACCTCACAGTGCCCTCTGATAAAATAGAGGGAATAAAAGATGAAATGCAGAAAGAGTTTGATAATATTATAGATGAGGTAAGTGGTATTTTTGGAGCTTGGTTATGTGCATAGTAGGGTTAAAGTATCGATAATAAGATACTAATCGATACTAAAACTTGTATCGAAACTACCTTTGTGCAGGTATCCATACTAAAAACACTTAGGACAGAAATTAACCTTTCTGAAAGTACTACTATTTACTGTTGAAAATCACATTCTATTGTCTTAAGAGTTTTTTGGTATCATCATCGTATAGGACTTTGTATTGAGTTTCAAGTCTATTCCTTAGTATCAAAATTGATATATATGCAATACGTGAAATCCTTGAAGTAACAGCTTTATTTTTTTAAATTATTATATATGTTTTAAGACTGTAAAACCCCTCAGAATTGCACTGGAAAAATATGTGTGCATATATAAATAAAAAAAACAAAAAAAACAATGCAAGCGGCAAAGAGGCATTAAAATAATATGTGGGTTTCAATATATAAACCGTCACACTATAACACACTATAACAGCTGGAAGTCAATACTTTGTTACCTCCATGGAAATGTTATTTTGTTACCTTCCAAAGCATTATAAGCATACACTCTATTTTTATTCAATTACATGTGTTTTAATTGCTAAAAATATCTTAGAAAAATATGCATTCTTATTGTGAATGAGCTCGGCTCGCCACACATCTGAGAGATCTAACCTGTCACTTTGCCTGGTGGCAGCACCTGCCCGTTTCCATGGAGATTGATATGTTTCATGCCATTCTGTGGAACATTCAAGGCAATGCAATAGCATCTCCAGGAGGCAGACACTCCATCACCTTTAATTCAGTGCACATTTAATTTCCACTGCTAACAACATTAAAGGGAAAATTTTTTGTACAGCACAGGTCTTTATATTGATTAAAGTGGCTGTTCTAGATAAAAATGATAAATTGTGGAATTATGGAAAAATGATTGAACTGATTAAATTGAGAGTATTTTTTTCTGTAGGCACAACAAGAATTAGAGACAGAGGGTCTTAAAGGGGAGTTTGACCGCTCTCAGGCCACACAGGCTTTAGAGACGACACTGGACAAACTGCTCGACCATTTAGAAGATAAAGAGGGACACGAGCAAGACCCGCAGTCACCAGCAGGGGGCGCACAGAGAGGCAGTGACCCCACCCGAGGGAGCCCCAGTCTGGCACCCAAACATCCAGGTAAAAACAACAAACTAAATATTAAAAATCATTACATTCACACTGCAAAACGGAGTAAATACAGTTAAAATGACTTGAATTAATATCATTAATCTAATTTGGACTTGTTTATCTATCTGGTTGGCTATAGTTTTTCAGTTGAAATATTTTAGGTCTAGATTTTTTTCTAATGTTAAAAGAACAATTGTGTAAAAAAAACAAAAAACAAAAACATTTGAGAAGTCAAATAAATAAATACACTATTTAAAAATACTTTAAATAAAAATAAAATAAGAATACTGCCAACTAAATGAATACAAACAAATGATATATTGAAGTGACATGTGTATAGTTACTCCTGTAGGTATTCTGTTTTTGCAGCATCATTATTGTCTTCATCCTCCATGTTTTTTGTTCATTCCATTGCATTTAATAGACCTATTCCATGAGCTACAGGGATACATGAGATGCTAGAGAAAAGTAAATTATTGTAAGGCAAGGCAAGGCAAGTTTTTTTGTACAGCACAATTCAAACACAAAGTAATTCAAAGTGCTTTATAGAATAAGAAAGACATTAAAATCACAATACAAACTAATGAAAACATAAATAATCATCATAAAATGAACAATTAAATAGAAGAGCACAGAATAAAAACCTTTCAGTCATATGCACAGAGAAACAGAACCATTTTGTGCGTGTATTTATATATTGTCAAATTAGAGGCCTGTCTCACATCTTCAGAAAAACTGTTCCAGGTTTTAGCTGCAGAAAACTGAAATGCTGATTTCCCATGTTTAGTCCTGACTCTTAACATCGACTTGTCGGCATAGCAACCAAGTGTCACATACAAAAGCAGTTACATTAACAACAACAACAACATAAACAGCTACAAAACAACAAAGGTGTCAACTCTGAACTAAACACAAAATATCAGATCATCAACTATGATTATACACAATTTAAAGATTTTGGCAAATACAATTTTCAGTAGGTTAGTTGTTGTCCTAATGCTTCAAATTTTCCAAAATTGTAATGAGAGATGAATTCCAATATAAAAATTATTCTTTATTTATGAATGAATATTTTATTTCATTCATAAAATATAAAAATATATCAAAAGGTAAAGTTAAAAATACAAGAAATGAATGTAAAGCAGGAGAAAGAAGAGTAATCTTATGTTTTATGCCCCATTTCCAGACAATACTTTAACACTGAGTTGCTTTAAAAGTTACACACACACACGCACACATGCACACATGCTAACACGCCCACATGCTCACACGCACACACACACACACACACACACACACACACACACACACACACACACACACACACATGCTAACACGCCCACATGCTCACACACGCACACACACACACACAAAGACACACACACACAACAAAAACATGTCACAATACTTGTAATTTAAATCACCTACAACTTATGTTTTTCATACTTGAATGAGTTAGCGCAGCATAGCACAATACATTTTTTTTTAATTATATTTGTAACATATAGATGACAAAATTCTGTTTTTCCTCATTCAGGAAAAGAAAGAAAAATCCACTCAAAAACTTCATACAATTTACCAGAAAAAATATGATTTGAAATGAGAATAAATCATAAACGTATCATATTGATGTAGTTTGGAGGTGACTTGTTTTGTTTTTCTGTCTCGTCGCCTTAGACCAAGCAGCAGAGGACCATGTTAAGATCAAAATTACTAAGTACAAAGCGGGCAGCAAGCCAGATGACGGAGAGGTCAAAGTTCAGGAGCTGGGCGAAGGCGATCCGCAGTGGAAACACATAAAGGACGTGGTTAAAGAGCAGCTAGAGAAGGCAGGACTCAAGGCCGAAGGTACAACGGCCTATTTTTACATTTTGTCAAATATATACTCTATCATTTCTCGTTCTTCCTCATTTTTCTTAAAATTTATCTGCTTGTCTCTGACCTAAACTGCTGAAATTTTCTTCCTGCTGCCATTAAATGTGCACTACATAATTTTTCAGTTTTTTAAAAACATTTCCTTGAACTGAAAAAGTCTCCTGCATTTGTGTCATTTAGAAATGTAAAACTGGAGCATAAAAACAACTTAAGTAGATTAAGTGAAGAGCTACATTCAAATCTTTTTTCTCAAGTAAATGACCTATTTCTGAAGTGCTTGGACATTTTGTCATATGTTGAAAGTAGGGATGGGACAACAGGGTAGACAATAGTCATTAGTGGGACATTTACGTGTAAAAAAAGAGCAACTTCTCCCTGTTGATTTCTTCACTGTTGTTTTCACTTTCACCATTGTTTAAATATGGAACTTAATAATATAAAAATTATAATTACCCAAATCCAGAACATTTTTAAAACTGTCAGCAGCTTTAATAATTATCATGTTATAATCGTTAATCACAGTTATGTTGGCCATGATAATTGTCACACTAAATTTCAATATCGTCCCTATGCCTCGTTGGATATTTCGTTTTTTCAGACCTAGTTATAATCAGGTATGTAATGGTTTTTAAGAAAGAAAAAATTAGATTGGAGTTAAGTCTAGCACTAAAGTGAGCACAAATATTGTAAATGTCTGCTTTCGACATAGTAAGAAAACAAGTAGTGGCATTACATCAACAGAAAATCATAATTTTATATATATATATATATATATATATATATATATATATATATATATATATATATATATATATATATATATATATATATATATATATATATATATATATATATATATATATATATATATGTATACATGCAATGATCTTAAAGGTGCTCTACTTTATTTTTACTGCTTTAAAACATGAAAAACAACACATTTTAAAAGGTTTGCAGTGGCCTAAAGTTATTCCTCACTTACCTTATGCATTCAGAGCATCGTAATTATTCACTACAATTTGTTTAATCGATTTTCACAACTTTTAGAGACCTGTCACGGTAATGCTAACAACAAATAGCGCACTTCCTGATTCTCCAAACAATGCTATTATTTTAATCGTATTTAAATGTAATATAATTATTATATAATTATGAGTAATAATAATAATTATTACGGTATATAATTATTTTTTATAATTAGATCATCAGACCGCACCCAGTGGATTTACTTTGGCCTCAAGAGCTGCTAATACAATATATCTGTAATGGGGCAAGGCACATTTTGCTCAAATACATACAATACACTAAACTGCATAGTAAAGATATAGATAATCATTTCTTCATCTGTCTTTCTATTCCATTCTTCTTGTAGATTCATTTCCTTGTACTACTACTTCTTATCTCTCTACCTTTTTTTTTTTTTTCAGGTAAAATCGAGGTTAAAATCTTGACTCGTAAAAACGCAGATGAAGCAGGAGATCAGTGGCTGACCGAAGAAGATACAAAGTCCTTCAGAGAGCTACTCATAAATCTCCTGGTAATAGTTTACAATGTGTCTAAATGGCAATAAAGCTGCTTTATGTAACTTTTATAGCAGGTGGTTCACTACCTGCTTGTTTCTGTGAAATGTTTCACAGTATAGCGTTAAACGTATGCATTTATTCGATAACAGGTGTTTTTTATTAGTAAAAGAATACCTCAAAATACATGCTTACTTACCGTACTTATTATGTGAGTGGGATTGTCTCTTCACAGAGCTGACCTGTTACTTGAATGGGAGATAGATGTAGTCTAATAGGGTATTGTGGAATATTCCAGACAAAGCATTAATATCTCCATGGAAACAAGCAGGCAGCGGACCATTACGAGAAAGTTACATTTTGTATCTTTAAGTCTTGACCTGGATTTGTGTCACACATGTTTGAGTAACCATTATTATTAGTCTGCCTGTACCTCTAAAGCTCAAAATGCTCTGTTCCACCTTGTGATGTCAAGAAGTGGTAGTTTACAAGTTAACAGCTACATTTTTTACTTTTCGTTCATTAGAGATTGGCAATTCCAGGGCTGAAATTATCCAAAGGATTCTAGTGAAGGTTTATGGAGTTTAAAAACACAATGGCACATATACAGCACTTTCTGTATTATCACATGACATCACAAGGTAGAACAGAGTGTTTTCTGTTTTAGAGAAAAACATTGCCTTATTATGCAGGGTTTGTGTGTTAAATGTGTGAATGTATGTGATGAGGAAACAACATTATAACATAGGTTGGTTAATTAACTCTCATGTTCAGCCCTAAGAGGCAACTGCTGTCGTGATTTTAGGCTTTACAAAAATAAATTGAATTGAATTGAGTCAGAAAATAGTGTAATATGGGCCCTTTAATGTTGACTTTTTGCAGAGTACAGTGTGCATACGTAGTCTTGTATTTCTGATGACATTTACACTAATCTTTTCTCTGTTTGTATAGACCGGTGGCACAGAGGAGGTGTACAAAGAGCAGAAGAGGCAGCAGGAACTCGAGGATAATTATAGGTTTGTGTGGGGCCAGTCCCAAGAAGAGAACCAGGCTTCCAGCTCATCTGATTCAGAAGACATGGACATCTGAGCTCAAACAAGCCCAACTTACTTCAGTAAACTCCTGTGGAGAAGAGAGACTGTGAAATGCTGCCTCAAATAATAATAATAAGGAGAACCAACTTTGTAATTGCTAAAGATAATTGTAATTTGTAGCCTGGCCAGTTAAACTAGTCTGTGTTGAAGGCTCTGAACATGATTAGTTTTCAGTTTTCAAGCAAGTTACTTATCACTTACAAGTACCTAGTCTGTGAAATCCCCCAGTCGTCCATAAATAGCTCATAGTAAAAGAAAAATATATTTCTGTCAACTGGACAAAAAAGATTTTGAGTGAATGAGTTGGAAGAGCAGCGAGACGTCTTCACTCAAAAAATGTTTTGTTCAGTGAGCAGAATTTTATTTTTCTTTTACCACTTACCATATGCAGTCCGACCATCCAGATTATACACCACGATGAGTTAATAAGCGCTTTCCACAAGTTACAGTACCGAGATTGGAGTTTTACTGTCTTGGCAATGCTAGCACACTTCCTGATTCTCAAAGGATAAAATTCTTTATAATCGGATGCAGACAGCACACAGAAGTCTCATTTTGACCCTAAGAGCGGCTTTTACAATATCTGTACTGGGGTAAAACAGATTTTGCTTAACTACACAAAAAAATGTGTACAACCTTAAACAAAATATTTTCTCAAAGTCTTTGAGCAATGCCATGTTTTTGCTGACCAAAATTAACTATAAAACGTAAAGTTTTCTGTAATGACTAAAATTACAGGTATTTTAAATCCAGCTAAAATCAGGAGGAACAAGACTATATGGAATTATTTGTAATTAAAATGACTTGGCCAGGCTATAACTGATAGGAGCTCATAATTTTGCACATTTAAGATTATTGTGTGTCTCGCAAATGCAATATAATGTGTTTTTCATTAGGCACTGTTAATATGTACGCTGCATCCTTTTGGGAGCTGGTTTTGATAGACTTTAAACAACTAAGAAATGTACAATTTATGAAACTTCCACATTTAAATGAGTAAAAGTTAATTATGTTTTTTTGCAAACAGTTAGTGACATTGAATTCTGCTTTATCTATAGGGCTAAAGAACTGTTCACGCAGCAGAAATTTCACATTTTGCACAGATTCTTTATAGGCTGAAAAAAAAGGTACTTTAATTTCCTTTTTCTGAAACATTTTCTAAAATGGTTAAAATTATTTTTGTTTATATTCCCTGTTTTATTGTAAATTTGCAAGAAAAACATGACGTTCCCATGGTGACCTATTGTTTGTTATGGCCAAACACTGTATTTAATTTATTAAAATAAGCACAGTTTACAATCATATTTCTTGTTTGTAATATGACTTGCTTTGTTGTATCAATAGGAGATTGTAAATAACTACTCACTTTTCTAAAAGCACTGTACATTACAGCTTTACAGACCGTTAAACAGGTTTAGGTTACCAATGTCCTAAATGTGCGTTTTCCCAGGTGGTCAACACAAACTCTAAAGGCCTTTGTGCCACTGTAAATAATCTCCATTTGTGGATATCGATTTAAAGGGCACAGTGAATGCTTTTTTCAATAAAGTGGACACATTTCTGCTCATTGTTTTATTAAGAAATTGCCAGATGTAGGTCTATGTTGTATCAGTGATAAGTTATGCTATTAGATATTTCGAGGATGTTTTAAATCAGACATGTCAAACTCAGGTCCGTGGGCCAAATTTGGCCCTTGATATAATTATATTTGGCCTGCGAGATCATATCAAATATGTATTAGAGCTGGCCCGCCGGCTGCCATGCCAGTATAGCGCATACACTGCTAATACTACAAAATCCCTGAATGCTTTGCCCCCACCACTTCAACTCATTAGCATCTGCTACCTGTCACCTCACTCAAATTTAATCCACCCTTTCTGAAAAACATGCAGATGTTGTTGACATTTTTCAGTGAATATTTAGTTTGGCCTGCGGCTTAGTTCCAGCTTTTAATTTTGGCCCTGGGTGAATTTGAGTTTGACACCCCTATTTTAATATTTCTAGTAATCCTTGTGGGTCAAAAATGGCTTTCCTTACAGCAAACCTTTGGATAGTGCAGTTTACCAAGTCATTTGTCTATAGCAGACATGGGCAAACTATGGCCCGGGGGTCACACATGGCCCTTTGGACCAAATAATATTAAAATAGGTAAGGGTAAACCTTGTTCAGACTATTTCTGCTGTGTTTATTTAACTAATGCATTTGAAAAACAATTTGTACATTGAGCCTTGCATATTCATACTTTGCTACATGTTACAGGCCAAAATTCTAATGTTATAGAATGTTATAATGTTATATTCTAATATAATTTTTGTTTATTATTATTATTATTATTATTATTATTATTATTATTATTATTATTATTATTATTATGTCAAATTTTAGAACGCATTGTGGCCCATGTGTCAAAAAGTTTGCCCACCCCTGGTCTATAGTATCATTTGTTCAATCTTAATTTTTTTTAAAAACTTTTTGAAAACTCATTTCAGTCATCAAAGTGGCAATACAATTTTAACTAATAAATAAAAATACAGGTGTGCATTTCATAGAGTTATACAAGGTTTCAAGTCAAACAATAGAATTAGGCTTGACTTAAGAATATACATAAGCCTATATATATATTTAAAAGATGCCCAAGTTTAATCAGTGCATTTTTGTCTGTAAAACATATTACAAATTGAACATTCATATAACTGAGAGGAGGTGTATTATTATGCACTATAAGCCAATTCTATAAATCCCCTAAAGATTCCAAGTCATCGCTCACTTTTATTTTGAAAGGTCCTATCGGAAGTGGTTACAAAAAGGAAAGTAGCGGCGTGAAACAAGTTAGGCGTAGTTCTTACACCGCTGTTAATTTTACACAGCATTTCTTTTACTTGTCAGACTTACGTATAGTTACAGGACAGCTCCAACGGGTTTTTGCCTATGTTTTCATTGGACGCGGATGTTTTGTCAAGATTAGAAAGGCTAAGTTTGTGTTAGCACAGTGTTGCCACATAACGGGAAAGCTAGTTAGCCATTCCCAGCTGTGCAAATACAATGTTATTTTTATAAGAGGGGACATAAAACTCGCTTTAATTACTTTATCTCCGAATGGGAAAATACCAGCTAATCTGTCTCTAAATCCGGTTGTAATTTTTATATCACGGACATCTTAGTTTGCAAACGGTGCAGCTGTTTGCTAACTATGACCCTACCAGATCCGCAACGTTTATCTCCAAACGTGTTGAAGTGGCTCTCGGAAGGACAGAAAGCAGGATGGGGCTCTCGATAAGCCTGGTAAGTAAACCACACCTTTTGGTAAATGTAACGAGTTTTTCAGGTGTAGCGTGAAGGTTTTTTCACAGCCGGTAGTTGCAGAGCGTACGACAATGTAGATTTGAAGCTAACTGAAGAACTGAGGGGCCCAGATTGTGTTTGAACCTCATTTTGAACCTCCTGGTGAATTTTAGCTGCGCTCTCTCGCTTTTTCCACAGCTCTTGTCAAGTTGAAGGACTGACAGCCGCCAAATAGCCTGTCAAAATCGGGGACAGGCAGCATGAAGGCGCTGGGGTCCAGGTTTTCCTTTTACGCTGGGTTTGTGGTGGGGACTTTCGCCTTATACTTGTTCCTACGGCAGCTGTGGTACGAGAGGGCTGCCACGGCTGGTTCCAGTAATTATGACAAAATACACGATAATCAACTTCAGCTGGAGCAAGACCGGAAAGTATGGAAGAAGGACAGATCAGCACTGTTCAACCTGGAACACCCACACCACACAGGTATGTATAATGATAAAACTAAGACTAGCATAGCACAATTTGTAGCACAAACTTTTTATATCATTATTGTCTTCATCCTCCATGTTTTTTGTTCATTCCATTGCATTTAATAGACCTATTCCAGGAACTACAGGGATACATGAGAGACTAAAGAACAGTAAATGATTGCGTATAATTAGTGCTATACAAATAAACTTGCCTTGCCTTACAAAGTAATTCAAAGTGCTTTACAGAATAAGAAATACAATGAAATCACAATGCAAACAAATCAAAACATAAATCACATCTACTATCACAATGTAAAACAATCAAAACATAAATCACATCATGGTAAACACCCTAAAATTAACATTAAAAGAGAAGAGGTCAGAATAAAAACCTTTAGTAGTTAGTTTACTGGTTTATTTTAACAGGGGCCATGTGCAAACACATTAATCTCATAAAAGAATAGATGCTTTATGAGCTAGTTTCCATCTACAGTCCCCGGGCAGGGTAGTAGTAGTAGTTCTAGTACTTCAAGTAGTTCTAGTACTTCAAGTAGTTCTAGTACTTCAAGTAGTTCTAGTAGTAGTAAGGTGTACTTTATTAACACTAAATAAATATAGTATTGATAAGGTACTAATGCACTGGTGGTTTCATAATCAAACAACTCAACTTCGGCAAACAGTCTGTGTCTGCTGCAAATAATTGTTGAGTGATATTTCACAAACTACAAAGCCCTCAAACTATGGTTAGGTTTAGCTGTGCCTATGCCTGAATGTTTTTTATTCTGCGCTCTTCTCTTTAATGTTAATTTAAAGATGATTGTTTATGTTTTGGCTTAGTTCACATTGTGATTTTAATGTCTTTCTTATTCTGTAAAGACTTACTTGAATGACTTATGAATTGTGCTGCCTTGCCCTGCCCTCTCATAATAGTGCATGTACATACATTATCAGAGCAAATGTTTCTATTTTGGAAAGTACTCCCAAGTATTTTAGCACCAAGAAAATTCTTGAGAGTTCTTTGAGAGTTGACATTGTGAACCTAGAGATAACTTAACAAATGTTATGTTTTCAATTTAGTGATAAACTGTCATTTTAATTGTAGCAGTGAAGTGATATCTGTAGTAACAAGAGTGGTAATGATGGTAGCCTTGTATTTGTAGCAGTGGTAGTTAAAATATTGGTGGTAGGAAAAGTAGCAGTTGAAGTACTAGTAGTATTAGCTGGGTAAATTAGTACATGATGAATAAGGCTGGTTGCTGTCTAGTCTGTTTGAATAATAGAGTTACACACACTAATTTTACTTCTGATTCAGTAACATTGTAGGAACTTCAAGCTATTTCTTGGTTTAATAAGTTGATATTTTGTTACTTTGCAACTGATGTTATCAACGTTCTTTGGGGGTGTAATGCTAACTGTAGGCATGCGCTGTCTGAGGCTTTGTTAGACTTGAATCTGCTCTTTATTTAAGACAATGTGACTATAAAGAGCTGGTTTTGTTGGAGCTAGCTGAACATTCCTCCATAGACATAATGCAGTACACCCAATTAATATATAATATATAATATATATAGAAAGCCAAAGTACTGTTGAGTTAAATTCATTGTGTTCATTGGGTCATATAAGAGCAGACTTTCTTCAACAATTCATTTTAATTATTATCAATTAAGGTACATACTCAATTTTAAATGCAGCAGCAGCTCACATCCATTGATACTTTGCAGTGACTGTGGGTGTCCTGCGTATATGCCTATGGTGAAATGTTCAGCAATTAGGTGTTTTTTTAAATCTTAACTTAAAACAGACATGCCAAACTCCAGGTCGCGGGCCAAATTTGACACCATATCAAATATGCATTAGAGCTGGCCCGCCGGCTGCCGCACCAGTATAGTGCATGCATCACTAATACCTCGAATCCCAGAATGCTTTGCAAATGTGTTGGCGCTGACCCCCAACACTTCCGTTGACACTCATTAGCATCTGCTACCTGTGGCCTCACTCAAATTTAATCCACCCCTTCTGGAAAACATGCAAATATTGCTGTGAAATTTTTCAATAAATATTTACTTTGGCCCGTGACTTAGTCCCAGTTTTTAATTTTGGCCCTCTGTGAATTTGAGTTTGACACCCCTGACATAAAAGGTGAGAATGACTAACTGAAAATCTGTTGGCTAATGCTAGCGAGTTTGTGATTGCGCTGTTATGTGTAAGAAACGTTTAACAGTACAAATCACCTCAGCAGTTGTAGTTCCAACCAAGTCAGCCCTGGTGGTCAGATTGTGTTAAAATGAAGCTCAGATTAACGTCTGACAGAGATGGATAGAGCAGTGCCTACAGTTAGCATCACACCCCCAGGGAATGTTGGTGACATCAATCTATGGATCATACGTGGACAACTGAGTGATTACAAAGACTTCTTTCTTTAGACAATAGAATATTATTTTCAACATTAAATAATAGTCCATCCATCTGTGTAATCCCTCAGTCGTCCAAGTAGAGGTTCCATAGTGGTCCATTGACATTTACTAGTCTATGTGATCTTATACTTGTTCTCATACAGTTCAAGATCAATCTAGGGTTCATTTTTCTCCTGTGAATGTCACTTTTTTAGTACTGTTACATGCCAAAATGAGTATCTAGTTTTGATACTAGTTTTAGTATCAATTAGTATCTGATTTTCCATACTTTTGACACCCCTACATCTAACTCTGCTCTTCTGGTTTCCAGGTGAGGACAGTCGAATGGCGGATGAACTCTACAAGAGAATTCGCATATTGTGTTGGGTCATGACCGGACCCAACAACTTGGAGAAGAAAACTCGGCATGTTAAAGCCACCTGGAGCCGCCATTGTAATGTTGTCGTGTTCATGAGCTCCGTCGACGACCCAGATTTCCCTACTGTGGGTCTCGGCACCAAAGAGGGACGCGACCAACTTTACTGGAAAACCATTCGTGCATTCCATTACGTTTATGAACACCACCTACACGAAGCAGACTGGTTTCTAAAGGCAGACGACGATACTTATGTCATTGTGGATAACTTGAGATGGGTTCTGTCCAATCATACGCCAGAAGAACCTATATATTTTGGTAGGAGGTTCAAACCGTATACCAAACAGGGGTATATGAGTGGAGGAGCGGGTTACGTTCTGAGCAAAGAGGCGTTGAAAAGATATGTGGAGGGATTTAAGAGTAAAACGTGCACGCATACTACCTCGGTGGAGGATTTGGCGATGGGGCAGTGCATGGAAAAGGTGGGGGTCCTTGCAGGGGACTCCAGAGACACAGCTCTAAGGGAAACGTTTCATCCGTTTGTACCCGAACAACACCTCACCAGCAAGTTCCCCAAGAGCTTCTGGTACTGGAGCTACTGCTACTATCCCATCTCAGAGGTAAGAGGCTCACTGAAATGTCACTTTTGTATGAAGTTTCTGTTGCTTTTTTTCTTGAAAGTTTGAACCCTGTGAAACTTACATTAAAATAGTTAATCAAATTTGAAGTATTACATCTGTGTTTTGGATTGATAACACCCTACAATATTGGGTAACGCATAGTTGGTTGGCCTCTGTTGTGCCTTTTAAACTCTTAAAGTGCCCATATTACACTATTTTCTGTTCTATGTTATTATAATGTTGTTTCCTCATCACAAACATACCTGGAGTTTTGTTTTGTTTCATTCACTCATGTTTAACACACAAACACTGCACATTTAAACTGAGTTATTCTTCTGATGTTATTTTGTAATACAGGAAGTGCTCAACTGTGATAATCTGGGATCTCAGTGGGCTTTAATGTGATCGGGACTGTTGAGCTGATAATAAAGAGTCTGAAAGGGTGATATATTTTAAATATATCATGATTTTGTATCATTATGAAAATATTCCAATGAGATTATGACAGCCCATCACAAATATGCTAAAATATCCTTGTAAATGGTTGAGGTTCAAGTATAGCACAAATGTGATAACAAAATCTCCCATAACTGATTTGACATCATTAGCTTTGCCTCCCTGAGATGTGTATTTATGGGTTTGAAACAGAATCTTATCTGGCCGATATTTGGACTTTTTAGCACATTGGCTATTGGCCTTAAATCTCCACCACAGGCCGATATTTTGTTCTGGTCAATCTTCTGTCTTAAAAAAGCTTATAAAGCTATATATTAATACTTTAACACAAAGAGATAGCTGTACAAATGTGATTACACAGCTCTCTTATAGGTATGTGGTGAAAAGGGACTTGGGGGGGAGTTTGTAGTAAATTTAATTGACAGAATTTGGGGGAAATTATCAAAATCTGACCCACGTTTGGCCCAAATTTATCAGCAGAGCTTATCGACCAGCAGTTACTATGGCTTCTAAACAATCCATATCGGTCTGATCCACTATGCCCTTTTCAAGATTAGGCTTGTAACTTGTGATGTGCTTTTCAAGGTTGTTAGCATTTAGAAAAGTACACAAAGAAGATCCAGTCACACATTTGATCCATTTAAACAGTACAAACATACAGATGCAATCAAATTAAACAGTTTCTCACAAAAATATATGGCTTTTGTCTGGCCTTTAGTTAAATCTCACAATAATTGAAAATGTTTGAACTTGGCTCTGTCGTGAATTTGATGATGATTTTGAGATTCTTTGTTTGTTTTTTGCACTTCCCTATTTTACTTCCTGTCATGTGAACCCAGTGGACCTTCTGTAGTTGGCCTTTATAAAACTTGGATTACTGTAAATGTGGTGCAATGACGTCAGCATAAATAAGTATAAAAATGTTGTGAAATGTCTTATCTTTCAGAGTTCTAAACTACAGGGTTAGCGGATTTTATACAAGTTATTATTTGCAAATGAAATTTATAATATGCAAACTAGGACCATTTAAACTGCAACATCATTTGGGTTTACTGTTTTGCTTGGGGCAGCAAATAAGTTTTATATGAATTACAAAGTTGTTTTAAAGCTGCCCAGAGAATCAGTGCAGTGTTGATTTTTTGGCCATATGAACATAGAACATTTTACCCAAATCAGCCTACCGGTACTTTATATCAGGTTTAGGCAGCAAAACCTTTCTCATTTAAATGAATGGGATTCCCGTTAACCAGAATAATGCTTTTTAGTAGCATTTGGAGGCAAAAGTGGGGGAAAAGGTCAGTAGTGTCAAAATACTTTTGTATGAAAAGTTTAGCATTTTAACATATCTATACATTTATTATTGTGCTAACTGAAATTTCGATGAGTTGTCACAAGATCCCGATCGTGAGGCAAACTTAATACAAAGAAAAACAAAGATTAATTCAATGCCCACTTTCTTAAAGAGGAGGTATTGTTCCAAAATTTTTTTTTTTTTACTTTGCCTGTAGATATTTTCTTTGTCATCCATGTATGTTTCAGTAATTTAGTCATCTCTTCCAGGTACTATTCGAATCCTCCTTGCAGTTAGAAGTACGATCCTTTCCAAAGCCTTAAAGCCTGCATCACTCATGCTCTCACAAGTCTCCCATTAATATAATTACACAGCAACTTGACAAACCTGATGCGATAGTAGTGGTGTGCAGTAGTTTCATTAGCGAAATGTTGTGATAGCGCTCTGAAGGGGGAGTGACTCAGGATGGAGAGTAAAGGGAGGGGGGACTCAGACTATCACAAACTAAAGTGAAGCTTATAAAACATGTTAATGTGTTATTTTTGTGTTAGAAGTTAATACCCCATAGAAGTAAATATCTTAAATATGTTTTTCCTATTCTTCAGGGTCCAAACTGTTGCTCAGACATCTCCGTCTCCTTCCACTACGTTGACTCATCTCTTATGTATTTAATGGAGTATTACACCTACCACCTCCGTGCCTTTGGATACAAGTACCGATACAACCCTCCTATCTCATCCGTGTACAAGAGGGCTCTAGAAGCCCCCCCTGCTCCTGCTATGGATCAACAAGATCAAGTCCGAGACCCAGCCCAGGACCAAAAACAAGTCCAGGAGGCAGAGGAGGCACACATTGAAGGTCATTGATGACAGTAGGACCGAACCAAACTGAAGGATTTTGTTCTAAATGTTTTGACTTGTTTCAACCTTGCTTCATATCTGAAACAGTCCACTTCTTTGATAAGGCGTCAAAGATGAACAGCAAAGAACACGGTTACCAGATAAAAATGAATACTGACCTAGTATTTGAGTGATTTTTAAGGTAATTTTGTCATAACAAATTTATATCAATTCTGTATACATACAAGGCAAATGTCAGTAAATTATAATAGGGAGAAAGTATTGAACATACTGCAAAAAAAAAAAAATCTATTTTAATAGTGAGAATTAGATTAAACATTTTTGGAGAATGTATGGTTTTAATTCAAAATAACTGTCACACAACTAAAATTTAACTCACAGCTTTAGAAGGAAATTTTAAAATTTTGCAGACAATATTTTTGAATTATATAATGTTTGGGTTTCTCTGCTAAAAGTAAAAATGATTAGACTTTATGACAGTTTACAAATTTATTGACATTTGCCTACAAGTATTAGCAACTTTTAAATGCTTATGTTACTACCTTCAGCTCTTAACTAGGGGTGGGTGATATTGACAAAAATGAGTTCATTGTAAAGGGTTTGCTGTGGCACAAACTTACGCCAGAGACCAGCGCGGAGTTTTGCCGTGATGGTAAAGCTAACAACAATTATGCTAACGTGCACCTTCTGATTATTGCCCAGTGAAATACATTCTAATTAGATGCAGACAGCAGTCTTATTTTGACCTCAAGAACTGCCTATGTAATATCTGTACTGGAGCAAGACAGAATTAGCTCAAATACACGGGGGTAAATATAAACGGTATACTCTGTATTCAAATTTAGCAGATCTCCAGAACATTAATTGCAATACTGTCAATTTTTTCAATATATCTCCCATCGCTACTTTACAGGACCAAACAGTTCAGAATATCCTTCTTAAATTTTGTTCAAGCCACAATGGGATGTCGTTATAGCTTTTCTGTTGGGCTAAAGCTAACTCCTCCTGTCATGAAACTAAATGCTACCCATTGTTTCTCTATGGGACGAACATTTGACTAGTAACAATGTAGTTCAAGTCTAGCAGCTCAAGTTTCTTTCTCCTCAAACAATGACAGTAGTAAAGCTAGCTGTTTGTCAAAACCTGTCCTCAGAGTTTTTTCAGTTTAGCTCATTTGACCTATATAACCTCAACTGCTGCTAATTATATTTTTTTTTTTATTTGAAGTGTCTGCCACCTAAAGATGACACATTATACAATTAAGCAATATTTTGAGCCAATAACATCTGCCTTTCTCCATGCCTGCGATGATCCACAATATGACATTAAACACATCCATCTCTATGGAGACAAGAAGGCGAACTTACAGGTCAGATCTGTGAAGAGGCAATTCCCCTCACAGAAAGACTGCATGTTTTTCAAGGCATATTTTCAAAAACAATAAAAACACCGGTAACTGAGGAACATTTCGGTTAATGCCATGCTGTGGAACATTCCAGGCAAAACATCTCCAGAGACAAATGGGTAGTGTACCCTCAACCAGAAAACTTCCAGAGAGTTTCTTTAAACCACTGAAAATACCCATAGATTTCAAGGCAAGGCCAATGTGTTTTGCATTAGAAAACATATCTAAACTAAATACAACCAAAATGCTTTTCAATTTTACAGTAGATAAAGTTTCAAAAAGTAGTTTCCTGATTACATATAACTTCAAATGTCTGAGATAAAAGTGCTTTAATTAAGTTATATTATTTCATATACATTGAATGTTTTGTTTTGATTAGTACAGAAAATCAGGCATTATAACTCTTGAATTTCATACCACATAATGCCTTTGTCAAGTTGCTGGGAGTATCCACTTTCCACCACTGCCCATTGCATAGGGCTTTGTTTGGTTATGGAAAAGTATATGACTAAACCTTCACCTCAGATTTGCAAAGCCCGCCACAATCTTTAAAGCTAAAGTTGTAATCTAGGCTATTTCCTAAACATGTTCCCTCTATGAGACTTTAGCCAACTGTTATCCTCTATAATTTAGTATCTATTTACACTTGGCCTTAAGTAGCACTGAGGAATTAGTGCCGTGTTGACAGTAGGTCCTTGATGGTGAAAACCGCCATTGAGGAAAAGACTATAGTACACAATGCCTAGCTTCAAGCGGGACAATGGAAAGAGGACTTAAAAGGACTAAAGTAAATGCTCTTCATTTGAAATAAGGAAGAAAATCAATATATCTGTTGGTAGAAGTTCCAACTATGTCATAAAGTCCAAAATGAATTGGTAAAAAAAAAAATAGGGTCACATCTCAATGCAAAAAACAAACTTTATTTTATTTTGTTTTACAACTTTTGGTTAAGAATTAATAACTATTATAACACTTTATTATTGTTAGTATTAATGTGTTATAATAGTTATTAATTATTAACTGAAAGTTGGATAACAAAGGAAGAAGAGGAGAGAGAAGCTGGTCTAGGGTTCAGCATTATGAATGATGTGTAGTTTGCTTCATATTGATTAAAGGTGCACCATGTAACTTTTCCTTCACCTTCTTATCTCCATGCAGATGTTATTGCTGTGCCTTTAATGTTCCACAGTATAGCATGAAATATGCCTGTCTAGAATTTATTAAATTGCAGGTGTGCTAAGTGCTACACAAAAAAATCTTGAAAAACATGTATGTGTGAGTGAGGTTGCATCTCCACAGCTTTGCTCTGTAACTAGATAAACCAATTTAATGCTCTATTGTGAGACATTTCAGGCAAGGCAGTAACAACACACACCAACACGCACACACACTTGCATAGAGCAGCATTTAAATTGAAATATCTTGACAGTTTTTAACACATTTTAAAACTTTAGCTGAGTTTAATGTATGCATCTCCTTAAAACCCACTTCTTAATAGAAAAAAAGTCATTTTTCTGAACTTTATCTGATCTGAACACGGTGCACATGTGCGTATCATTACTTTGGCCTTTCATCTCATTGTGGTTTCGGACACGGCTGTAAAAAAAATAAATAAATAAATAACAACCAGGAAACAATTGTTTTTTACGAGGAACTACCCTCTGGCTGCATCCGATTTCTGATGACGCACATATACCTCCTCGACGCTTCAAATGTACTTTCATTTTGAGTCATGTTGTGTCTTAATTCCTGAGACCCTGCGACCTCACACGAGGACATTACATTTTTGCCAGACAAACGTTCGGGTCTCGGGAGGTTAACTTCTTCTGGGTCTAATGAAAATCTTAACTCTGAAATGAAATTATTATGTTTTGCCCCAGAACTTTGTATGGACCTTGTTTAAAATGTTTAGTTGTAAAAAGAAACCGACACATTTATTTTTGCTAAGGGCTGCACATTATGATAAACTATTGCGATAATACATTTTAACATTAGATTTAAAAAAATGGAAAGATGATTCCTCACCGGGAGGAGGCCCTGGGAAGGACACGCTGAAAGGACTATGTCTCTTTGCTGGCCTGGGAACACCTTGGGGTCCCACCAGAGGAGCTGGAGGAAGTGTCTGCGGTAAGGGAAGTCTGGCAGTCCCTGCTTAGACTGCTGCCCCGGAAAAATGGAAGAAAATGGATAGATGTCTAAAGCCAAATGAATGAATAATACAACACATTTGATTTCATAGATAATTATCATTTTAAAATTCTGCAATACTTCAATACAGCCCTACTTCTTGCAGTACTTTCAGGTCTCAATGATTGTCTTAATTTAACTGTAATCTCTTGGTCTATATGAAAAGATATTGACAGCTGACTGGAGAAAATTGGCACGAAAGAAGGTTTATTTACCAAAAGGTTCAAATAATTCCCCTTTTCTGCTTATACTGTCCACGGAGGAACTGAGGAGTTGACATTTTTGGAGCCAAGTTTTGAAAATCGAGCTGCATTATCCGTCTCGCTTTGTACTTCCTGTTTCTACTTCCTGCTTCCTTTCATGTGAACTGTTTTAGCTTGTGCCTTGAACATGGAGACGCTGCACATATGACTTTGCACTGTGATGTTATGGAAAGATTTAAAATGTACCTAATTTTTTGGACAATTGCCTTTTGGGAAAGTCAGTTGAAATATGATTTAAGTGGATTGTAATGATAATTTAAAATTTGTAGGGCCAAAAAATTGTATTTCTTGACCTATTCTTATATATTGTGTGTGTTCAGCATTCAAATCAGTTTACCATGTTGTACTGTAACCAAACAATAAGTTTTAGTATGCACAGTTGTGGCCACTGTAAATTGGTGTACAAGTGTCATTTGAAAAGTACAAAGGTATTTGGTTCTACCGGTTTCAGTTCAAACAAGGGAGGTAGTCACTGAACAAGATTCCTGGACGTAAACATTGCTATTCATTTCTGTCATCTTTAAAGTATCTGACAAGTGTTTAGTCAATAGAATGTGTTCAGATTGTGATGTCATAATATTGGATTATAGCAGGGGCCTGTGCAACTATGGGAGATTCACTGTTTTTGAAAGAAATACCCAACAAAATCCACAAATGTTCAACCGTTTAATTTTTTGTTTGGGATCGGCTCCACAAACTTGCCGTATTAATCTTAGGGCTTAAAGTCCTTTCAACTGACATGTCTTTGAACATGAACTTTGTGCCAGCTTTTGTGTCATGTGGATAGGCCCAGTAATTATTCCTGAATGGTGAGATCTCAAGTGAACACAACGTAGAACTAAATATCTCCAAATATTTGCAGCATTTGCTGATTAGATCTGAAGAACATTTAGAGCTGTGTGCCTAATGCTGTGGAGTTTTGAACAGTTTATTACCACACGTTGCATATTATTGTCAATTTTTAGTATTAATTCCATGCACTTTGGAGTGTAAAGATTTAACCACTGATGCTTTTTGTCCTTACGACTAGAAAAACCTGGTTCCAAACACTGCACTGCAAAACAGAAATATCCGTTGACTTAGAATGACGTGAATCCAGAATAATTTTGTTTTGAATAGTTGTTTTTTGGTTTGTCAAAATAATCAGTACCCAGATAGATTTTGTATTAATTATAATCTGTCAAAACCAGACTCTCATTTGAAGTGTTTGAAGTTATATATTACCTATTAGGACTAAGTTGGACCCTTCTTGTCCATGTTTTAAAGGTCTTGATCCTCATCAGAACTAACCCAAGATCACTTGATATTAAGTTTTGTTTCATTCACACATGTTTAACACACAAAAAACCCTGCATATTTAGACTTTCTTCTCTCAAACAGAAAACACTGTGTTCCACCTTGTGATGTCATGTGGTAATACAGGAAGTGCTCCATTGTATTTTTAAACTCTATGCACCTTCACTGGCAATTCCAGGGTGGAAATCATTCAAAGGATTCTAATGTTTTTTGAACTAAAGGCAAACGGTAGCTGTCAATTTGAAAACATCACAAGGTGGAACAGAGCATTTCGAGCTTTGGAGATGTAGACAGACTAATAATAAAGTGTTACTCAAACATGTGAATGAAACAAAACACAACTCCATGTATGTTTTTGATGAGGTAACTTAAAGCTCACAAGAGTCAATTTTGTGTAATATAATCATTGTGGTGTTTAAATTGGATTGATAACACTGGTTTATTTAGCTGATTTGACATTTTGGACATGTTTCAAGGTGGCTTCTCATTGGTTTTTAATATCTTCTTTTTTTTTTTCAATTAAGTAAAAATATCATCTGAATTACTCCAGTTTTCGCCTCGTCACTCAATAAAACCAAACTCATCGACTGAAATAAACATTCATAATTTAGGTAATTTAAACTGTTATATTTTGTGTTTTTGCAGTGTGGGTTTAAGTGGACTGGACTTACTTTTGAGCATGTGTGTCTAGACTGCGACAATCTTGAACATTTAACGTTTGATTTAAAGGGACGGTGTACAGCAGTGTATTTATGAAATCTGAATGTATTTATGTTGAACTTTCTAAATTGTGTAAATAAGCCTTGACCAGTGTGAGCCGGAGCGTTTTGAAGTGAACGGTACTTTAATCACTATAAATAAATGCATATTTTATTGTACAGCTGTGTCTTTGCAATTTATTTACATCACATTACACTGGACTTTTAAGGTTTCACTTATACACTTAATTTTTTACATTTAACCCATCTTTCTATGTAACCACCCATTTTTAATGTTTTAAATGGACTTAAGTAGTTGTTATATTTGTATTTAGGCTTGTCACGATAATGACTATATCCTCTTATCATTCAGTATGTTAGATGGAACAATATTTTTTGAGAGTCAGTATTTATTGTGGGTACTTTTTCTTATACTACTGGGATATTTTTGGTTATTTTTTGGCTATATTACAAGATTTGAACTGTAGAAGATTGAATTAAAAACTTGTGTGACTCAATGCAGATGCAAACTAAGTACTAAAGTTTCATTCTGCTGTTTATTTATTGCAGCTCCTGGCTTTTTAATAATATCGAACACTTTAAATGGTTTCTGCTGTCAGTTTTTTGTCCCATTGACATAAATTAGTTTCAGTATAATCATTTATTGTCTATATTTACTTTGCGGTTGTGGCAGGTGTATTTGTATTTGTATTTTAAACAAGGCTCCCATAAAAAGTAGAGTCCGAGTGCTCTCACTGTGCTCTCCCTGTATAAATAAAGATAAAAGATAAAGTAGGTCAAAGGTATCAGGAGCAGTGTGTCTGACCCATAGAGAACAGGTAAATCTATTTTGGCTCACATCTGGAGACTAAACTAATGCAGAGAGGACTGTTTTAAATATAGTATTGACCTCATTTGTTTAAAATATTCTATGTTTATGTGCCAGAACAAATCAACACTGCAGTGATTCTCTGGGAGGCTTTAAAACGGCTCTGTAGTCTGTAAAGAACATATTTTCTGTCAAGACAGGCAGCTCCATGCAAAATAAGACAACCCAAATACTACTACTTCTACTTCTACGGCTACTTCTGGAATAAGGTGGATAAATGTTTCTGTGAACAATCTGATTAAAGGTGTACTGTGTAACTTTTTTGGTGAGCAGTCTACCACCTGCTTGTCTCCATGGAGATATTATTGCTTTGCCTGGAATATTCCACAGTATGGCATTAAGCGTATCTTTCGCCATTAGGAGTGGATGATATGGTGATAAAAATCTGATTGTGATCTCATTCCTGTGACAATATGTTAATGCTATGTTAATCTAAGGAAAATAAAATACATTAAAGATGGATAAGTTAAAGTTCATACTGTAGAACTTTACAGGAAAAGCAATCCCATCTCTATGGAGACAAGCAAGTGGTAGATCCTACAGTAGAAAAGTTATATAGTGTACCTTTACATGTAAACCATTATAACTGTATAAAGAATAGGACTAAGTTAGAGTGACGACACCCATAGCGTTCAGCTCCAGTCAAATGAAGCTCATCAAGGCTACCAGGTACATGAGTGAGTTTGCAGTCGACTTCCAACTTCTGACCGCGAGTATCGTAGCAACCAAAGAGCCAATCTGGAGCCAGGCTGTTGAAGGTAACGTCCCTTCAGGCGCCTTCTTTCCCTGAGGTCGCTCTCACTAGTGTTAGCAACAGGTTTGATTGACAGCGTTGATAAGGGCCTACTCAACTGGTTTCGCAGGAAGAGAGGCGCCCGATTTATCTTTTACTAATATCTTGATTTACGGGTTATTTACGGGTAGTGAATAAAAACACCAGGATCATGTAGAGCAGATTTTTATGAACATCTTAAGATCAAAATAATGAGTCTGACAGCAGCAGTTACAGACAGAAGGGTGACAGTTTTTCAATGTAAAGTGAACTGGAGCCAAGGTCGATGGAGCTGGAAGTGCGCCCATGATCACTTCCTATTTAGAATGCAGCGACTAGCAGGTTAGTTATGTCCATTTATATTTACAGGTTTAAACCTTAGCATGAAACAGAGTGGTGAATCTTTGCTCTGAAACACATTTTAGATCCAAGAAAAACAACCCCACAATGTGTATGTTTGTTCATCCATAACTTTATAATTTTGTACATCTCCCAGTAACCTGAACATTATAGACCACATTGAACCACTGCATTTCCACTGTACACAATGCACCTTATTATTTACTATACAAACATGTCCATAGTTTGCCGTCGTTCAAATCTCGATCTGAAATGTTACACAACAACAACAGCATTAGCCCAAATTAATGCTATTTGTGGGTAAATACATGTATTTTTATTTATTTATTTTTTACCTGGGATGTTCCTTGATCAAACTAAAGCCTTTCTGAACTTTTTCTGTTGACACAAAGAAAAGCCTAAGGCATAAGGTACATATGTAAGATTGTAATTATATATAAGTGTGTAATCATAATGTGATTCGTGTACAATTTAAGGTTTGCTCACCTGATATCCTTCTTAAGAGACCGCCTAAGATTCGGTCTAAGATTCCTGTGTCATACAAAAGATATGTATTATTTGAGTACTATATCCATATCTATGTATGTTTTAATAGCAACATTATTTGGATAAAGTCTTACTTGGTTTTGGAGTGCTCCTTCGGCCAAATAAACCCACAAAACTGTCCTGGTCGATGTCGTCAAATCTTTTCAGAGCAAAGTCCTCCACCTCACAGCAGCGAGCGTCACTCTGAGGAAACAAAAAAGGTATAATTTAGCTGAAAATTCTGCATCAAATGTCTGTTTTATGACCAGCCACCTTCAAAACAGAGGAATAGGCCTCATAAACCACTGCTTCACCACATATTTTTATTGTATTTTTATTGTTGTCTTGTGTGTTTGAAATTGTAAAAGAAAGAGTCTCTTTACAAGTGATTCATGTATCATTATTCTTTGAAATAATTTTGCCTTATTTTAATGTGTCCTATGCTTGTGTTTTTGAGTTTTACTTCGTGTGTGTTGATCGCCTCCTCCACCCTCATGTGTTTCACCTGTGCCTTGTTTCCTGGTGTATTTTAGCCTCATGTTTTCCTGTGTTAGACTTAGTGCAGAGAGCAAGGGGAGGCTTGGACTCAGAGGAATACAACAGGAACTTCCTTTGAGCAATAATATTCAAAGAATGATCTCTCAACCTGAGTCTGAGTGTCGTATGGCTGCGGGCTGCTCCAGGTTGTCACAGGAAACACGGTCAGCATCACCAGAGCCAACACAGAGGCCAGAGCGCAGCAGTGGGACATCCTCTTCAGTCTAAAAGGAACCACAGATCATTTCCATGCATTTGAGCAAAATTTACTGTATAAGCGGCCCTTGAGGTCAAAATATGTGTGATGCGCACTGTCTGCATCCTAATTAGTGGTGCCCAGGAACTGCATATTAGCATGCTCGTTGTTAGCTTTACCGTTACAGCAAAAGTACACTCTGGTCTCTGAAAGTTATGAAAAGCGATTAAAAACTCATCATGGTGAATAATTAAGATGCTTAGAATGTATAAGATAAGTGAGGAATAACTTTGGATCACTGCAAACTGTTTAAAATGTTGTTTTTTACGTTTTAAGACATTAAAAAGCAGGTACAGCGCCTTCATTATTTTTAATCTGATTAAAATCTCAGTATGGCAAGTCAAGTCATATTTATTTGTATATGTCCAGATGAACCTTTTTTTCTATAATGATAATATTTAAATTATGGTAACAAGTTTTGCAAATAGTCCCATTTTTACATAGCACTTTTCCACTTTCAAGGCTCTCAAAACGCTTTACATCAAGGAATCGCTCACCCCAGTGTACACAGACACTGAGGATAAGGAGGGTTAAGTGTCTTGCCCAAGGACACAACAACAGCATTGATCTGCCTGTGGGTCAGTGGATCTATCCTCTCTACCAATGGTGTTTTTGTTGAGAGCGGGATTCGAACTGCCAACCTTCTGATCAGTGAGAAACACTCTACCAACTGAGTGGATTAGATGACTATTAAATTAACTAGTTTTGCTTTTATTTTCCAGATTTGCTTTAAAAATGTTATGTTGTGACATTTACAAATAATGTTTAATAGATAATTTTTTCCAGATGAAGGTTTAGTTTGTTTTCGACTGCTCACTCGCGCTCTTCCTCAGAGTGCTCAGTGATGTTACTGTGATGTGTGCGGTCAGCTGATTTAAACAGGTTTTGGCTGTCTTTATTTGTATTTTTTATTTAACCTTTATTTAACCAGGATAAAAACTCATTGAGATTAAAAATCCCTTTTCTCAAGAGTGTCCCGGCCAAGAGGCAGCATCGCACAGACACAAAACAATAACACAAAATGTTCACACAAACCACAGCAAAGCATCATAAAACAAGTCCTATGTGAAACATTTACAAATTGATTGTTCTGTTTCAAGTTCAGTTAAAAGTGACTTAAAAGAGTTCAACGATACCAGATCCTTCAGTTTAAAATCCCTCTGGAGTTCATTCCAGGAATGAGCTGCAGCAAAGCGAAAAGCCTTTTTTTCAAGTTCTGTGCGAGCTCTGGGCATCGAGAGCAAGAGCAGCTCCTGAGAGCGGAGACTGTAAGTGCTGCTGCTCCTCACTTCTACAAGCTGCTGGAGATAAGACAGCACCAGCCCAGCAAGACATTTATAAATAAAAATATACCAATGTTTCAGTCTACGAAGTGTCAAGGAAGTCCAGCCCACACGGCCGTACAAGACACAGTGATGGGTCAGGGACCTCATGTTTGTAATAAAACGTAGTGCACCATGATATACAGTGTCAAGAGCATGTAGACACTCAACAGATTCATATAAATAACATCACCAAAATCAAGAACAGACAGAAAAGTGGCATTTACAAGCTTTTTATGAGCCTCAAATGACAGACAAGATTTTATATGAAAATAGAAGCACAACTTCAATTTGAGTCTGTGAGTCAATTTTTGAATGTGTGGCTTAAAGGAAAAACAGTCATCGATTAAAATCCCAAGATTTCCTGGTGGAGGCAGGACAACAACGCCATCTGCAGCTCGACTTCTTCAGGACTCTACTTGCTTTACTCTCACACACCTGGGATATCTGGGATGTCACAGCAACACCACGTGACCACTCTGAGGAAGAGCGCTAGTGATCACCAAACTGTCATGAACATAAACTAAACCTTAGTCTGGAAAAATAATCTTTTAAAGTAAATTAACGGAAGACCAGATGAACCTCACTGGACTATCTACAAATAGTATTGGTTAACATTTAAATCAGTGAATCCAAACAAGCCCAAAGAACTAAGAGAGTATTGGGCAAGTACAGAGGAGGGACAGCACATACATGCGATCTGCGTATTCACTCCACCCAACCACAGACACTTTACACAAAATTGTGGCTAAACAAAATTTAGTGACATTTTTGCATCATAACACGAGCTCTGTCGGTCTGTCATAGTTAATCGTTCACAGATGTTTGGGTAGGCGTTGCAATACGAAATAGATTAAGTTCAAAGAGTTTTTTTAAATGTAATAAAATTTAAAACTCTATTGTGATTCTCACCCGGTGGACCAAGAACCAAAATTATCCTGCACCATGTTAAATGCAGGGGTGGCGCCAGACGTTTTTGGTTGGAGGAGCTAAGGGGGGGCTAAGGTCTTCGATGCGGGTGCCCATTTTAAAAGTAAATTTAGAGCCTTTTAACAATGGAGCATATGGCTCTCTGAATGTCATTTGAGCATTTTTAGTGAAAGTGGGTCAAAAGTCTTTGGGGGGCTATTGCGGTGCATTGACCATTCTAGGGGAGGCTAGTGCCCCCTAAAACCCTCCCCCCGACGCTGCCCCTGGTTTAATGTGATAGTTATATCAGTTAGACAGACTTATTTGATATGTATATATATATATATATATATATATATATATATATATATATATATATATATATATATATATATATATATATATATATATATATATATATATATATATATATATATATATTTTTTTTTTTTTTTTTTTTTTTTTTTATATGTATTGCAAACTAGTGATTTTTTATGCAATGACCCAATAAAAATAAAATTCAGGAAGAGGTGGAAAGAGTACTGGAAAGTTGTACTTGAAAGTCCTATAACCAATTTATTTGAGCAAAATGTGTCATGGTCCAGTACAGATATATTGTATAAGCAGCTCTTGAAAAGGCTCTGTGTGCTGCATCTAACAACAGGGTGGCCCAAGAGTCACTGACAGTTGAAAAAAAAATTCATAACTCTTTTGTTTCTAAATATTTTTATTTTATTTTTTCAGAGCATTTAGAAATACCCTTCTGACATTAATATGAGCAAATACAGCACCGAGGAACGAACCCTCATTGTGCAGTGGTACTTTAAGTCACATGGGTCAAATTCAGAAACCCAGCGATGTTACTGTCGACATTTTAATACCAGAGATGCCCCAGGCGTAAATGCCATTAAAGGAATAATAAGTGTTTTTCAAAGACAGGGGGCAGTATGTGATCTCCACAGACCTGACTAGTCCTGATTTCTTCCTGTGGGGCTATCTTAAAGAAAAGGTGTTTGTGAAAAAAAACCCTCAGACAATAAACGACTTAAAACGTAACATTGAGGATCAAATAAGAGCCATAAGCCCGAAAATGCTTTCAAATGTTATGCAAAGTGTGTTGGATTGGGCTATTCATTGCCAAACCCAAAATGGTGGACATTTTTACTTCCCCTAGTTTAAGTAGTGATAAGTTCAAGTGTAAGTGAACAATTATGACCGTATATATTGCCAAAAATCTCAGAAGGTTCAGTTTATCTACTGCTAACATTTGGTGAGTATAACTTAAGAATTATAGGAGCTATTGAAGATTTAAAAGTGTCAGTGACTTTTGTATAAAGCGTTTTATTGTCCGATTATCAGAAAGTAAGTGATAACATGCTAGCAAAACCCCCCTCTGGTCTCTGAGACTTGGGAAAAACTATTGTAAACTCATAGCTGTAAATAATTAGGATGCTCTGAGTGTATAATTACACTTCATGTTTTTAGACAGTAAAAATCAGGAACGGCACTTTTAAGTAAAAATATATATTTAAATAAAAGTAAGTAAAATAAGTTATACACTATGTGGTTTTGTACAGAACTAAATTATTACTTCAAAATAATACTATTACTCAAGTAAATATCAAAGGTATTGCCATAAAACTAAAATTCTAACTCAAACAGCAGCAGAAAAGCGTTGGAAGAATACATAAGAATACATAGAAAAAGTGTTACCTGCTTGGTTCAGATGATGCTGGCATGAACACGTCTTGCTGGTGTCTCCTCTCAAACTCCCTGTGTTGTTATACCTTTTGGACCTGAGATTTCGCCCAATCAGAGCTGGAGCTGTCACATGCTCGTCACACTTCCCCTCATGTTTAAGCACAAAATGAATTAATTATTTTTTTGCATTGATTAATTATTCCCCAAAGTCCGCACTGGCCCCAGCAGAATCCTCCATATGACGAAGGCTGACGATAACGAGAAACTGTAATGAAGTAGCCACATCGAAAGGTGAATTCACAAATGAATCTGATCATTTCTATAACTACACCCAAGAACTCACAGTGTTACAACAAAAGTGTGGAGAGCCCATAACTGTGCTGTTCACTTTTGCCTATAAGCTGCAAGATGTTATGTTATAATGTTGTTTCCTCATCACAAACAGACCTGGAGTTGTGTTTTGTTTCATTCACACGTTTAACACACAAATAGTGCATATCTACTCTGTTCTTGAACACTGTTCACTGAACACCTTATGAGGCCATGTGGTAATACAGGAAGTGCTCCACTGTATTTTTAAACTCCATACGCCTTCACTAGAATCATTTAGATCTGTATCATCCCTGGAATTGCGAGCTTTTGAGCTTTTGAGATGTTACAGACTAATAATAAAGAGTTACTCAAACATGTCTGAATGAAACAAAACACAACTTGAAGAGTAAACAACATTATAACGTGGATAAAAGCTCACAAGAGTCCGTTTTGTGTAATGTAAGACCTTTTATTGCAATCGAACTGAAATGGCATTTTTACAGGATACAGTTACAAAATTGCAAAGGCTCCTACCATATCATACCATAATTTCCTCCACAAACAACACAATACTGTCTTATTATTTTTATTCAGTCTAAAAACTGCTAGCCCTGTAGTTTAGATCTGTACAAGCATGTTATGAAATGTGCTTCTCGTGTTAGTTTGTCTGCGTGTTTAAAATGTGAACTTTAAAACATATATCACAAATTTAATAGACATATTGATTTAAACATAAATCACAAATTTAAGAGTAATCACAATGCTTGTCAGAAAAATCATTATTAGATATTTTTTCCCAAAATAGTGCAGCCCTGTTTTCCGCCTGTGTAAGACTCAATAAAACCTTCTAACTTCACACTTCACAGTCATGGAAATTTCGTTCCTGTCGCTCGTATTTGATAATTGGTGTGGGATTTTGATCAGGATTGTCACGACTCGCAGCTGTCAGCTTAGATCAGCAGCCTCGAGCTCAGTGATTAGACCTGAGGGACTGATACAAGCGCCGAGCAACTCCACAAACATGTCACTGTCACTCAATTAATGTCATACCCGCACTGTACACTCTGCCGTTTATGTGACAACTACATCAACCTTTTCATAAGTGTACGTTTAAATTCATATGTTTGATCATGCATATCTTATTTTGTTCAACATTCAACCAAGTACAAAACAGTAAAAGCACAAAAAAAAAACAATTTCTAGTATAATTAAAGCCATAGTATGTAACTTTTTAGCCATAAAACAGACTGGAATAATAGTTTTTCATTTTCGTTGTGTTTATTCCTCTGACAGACTGAAAAAACATGCGTCCTTACAGTGAGCCGGCTTATATCTCCACAAACCTGATTCTTATTTTTCCTCCTCCTGCTCGTTTCCATGGAAATGTTGTTCTTTTGGTTATAATGTTCCACAGTATAGCATAAAACATATCTATTTTCATGGAGAATATGCCTGAAAGGTTTTTATTCCACACTCTTCTCTTTTACTGTTAATTTTATGATGATGTCTGTGTGATCCCTCAGTCGTCCAGGTCTGATTTATAGCAAAAAAATGAACAATAGTAGGGCCATTAAATGTTGAATTGGGCCATTAAAGCGGAAACTGGAGACTGACAGTAACTACCCTGACAGTTTCAGGGTAGTTAGCCCCTCCTTTCAGACAGATATAAGGCAGTGTCCACCGGTAATCTGACCAGAACTGAAGAAGCGGCTTGAATGAGCAGAGAAACATCTTCACTCTTACAATTTGTCCACTTGACAGATTTAAACTTTGTCTTTTGCGATGATTATTTATGTTTTGATTTGTTTGTATTGTGATTTTAATGTACAGCACTTTGAATTACTTTGTGTATGGCCTACGAATGGTGTGGTTTTAACTTTTCTATTTCTGTAGAATCATGCAGATGACGTGCTACCTCCAGAAAGTTACATGCTGTACCTTTAAGTGCTAAATAGTCCTGAGGATTATTTATTATGTCAGTACAGGATGGAAAGAATCATCTTCCATCTAAAACTTTGGAAGTTTATAAGAGCCTATGGTTTTATTTCCACACATATTCATGTTTATGCTTGTATTCAGTGTGTGCCTGTTGGCTGAACTTAAGTACTGTTCTTTAAATTTTCAAAGAAGAAAAAGAGGAGAAAAGATGAGTATGCTGCATTCGCCCTGAAGTCCCTCTGAGGAAAAAGCTTGACAGATCCTTTTTATCTTTGTCACACAGACAGCAGACAAACTAGAACCAAAGTATATTTCCAGTCAGTATAAAGTCAAATGGCTTTGTTTTTTAGCTAAAACACTTTTACTCTGTGTTACCTTAAAATACTCATCTGTAGTGGCAGGATCTAAGGCTGGAACATAACCTGGATAAAAACAAGAGCGTGTGTTGTTGTAGTAAAAAGAAAAAATAGTTAAAGAAAAGTATAAAACCTGTTAACTGGACAATATGTTGTAGGAGTGAAGACGTTTCGCTGCTCATACAAGCCACTTCTTCAGTTCTGGTCAGAATACTGGGGGACACTGCCTTATACAAAAGTCACTGACACTTTCAAATCTTCAATAGCTCCTACAATTCTTCCATTATACTCACCAAATGTTAGCAGTAGATAAACTGAACCTTCCGAGATTTTTGGCAATATATACGGTTATAATTGTTCACTTACACTTGAACTTATCACTACTTAAACTAGGGGAAGTAAAAATGACCTTTTTTTTTTTTTTTTTTAATTATGTTTTTTAAGTGTCCACCATTTTGGGTTTGGCACTGAACAGCCTGATCCAACACACATTGCATAACATTTGAAGCATTTCCAGGCTTATGGCTCTTATTTGATCCTCCATATCACGTTTTAATTCATTTATTGTCTGAGGTTTATTCACAAACACCTTTTCTTTAAGATGGACCCACAGGAAGAAGTCAGGACTAGTCAGGTCTCAGGAGATCACATACTGCCCCCTGTCTTTGAAAACCACTTATTATTCCTTTAATGGCATTTACGCTCAGGGCATCTCTGGTATTAAAATGTCGACGGTAACACCGCTGGGTTTCTGGATTTGATCCATGTGACTCAAAGTACCACTGTACAATGAGGGTTTGTTCCTTGGTGCTATATTTCCTCATATTAATGTCGGAAGGGTTGTTCTAAATGCTCTGAAAAAATATTTAGAAACAAAAGCGTTATGATTTTTTTTTCACCTGTCAGTGACTTTTGGGCCTTTATCTACCTGAGGGGAGGAGCTAACTACACTGAAACTAACACACCTTTTGTTTATAGTTTTGGTTTGTAGGCTACGTCTTATGTTGTTGTGTCTAATATTCATGGTTCCTTTTACCGTCCATTCACATTTTTGAGAGATTTTGAACCTCATCATTACAGGCACATTTTAGCACATATTAGATGGACTTCCAGAACATCAGAACAATGGAAAGAATAAATCAAGATATATATGTTTTGTCAATATTGCCTGCCCTTAATCGTGGCTAGATTTAAAATGGAATAAATTCACAAAAAATGGAAAAACTGTTTAAGGACAGTGAGCACATGACAAGCGCAGACAAACAAACTACTTTTAACCCAATGGACTTTTCCCCCAAAAGAATCAACATTCAGGCTGTGAGCTGCGCGCCTATGTAAAGTAATGAGGCCATCTCTAAACGGGACGCTCTGATTGGACAACACACAAAGCCAAGCACTCTGCATGTTTTTGAAGAAAAGGGGGGACAAAACAGGGACAGGCGGACTGAAGGCATCTCTCTCCTGTCCCAGACCAACGCCAAGGAATCTACACTGGCTTTTTTGAAAGGTAAGTGCGATTATTATTACATTTGTTTAACTTGCTGTAACACTGTAATGAATTATGAAGTGAATGAAGTTTGGTATTTTAGTTCAAGTGCTTGTATGTTATGAAGAGAAGACATTACGTGAAAGGGAAAGGGCTGAATGATTTGGGAAAAATGTCTAGTTCTGTTTTTCTTATTTTACCCTCGTTTGCGATTCATTTTGTGATTTAGGTTTTAATGATAATATTTTGTTTAAAGTTCACATTTTAAACCAGGAGAATTGACACAAAGACTGAAATATGAACTGACAAATCACAAGTTTAGCTGTTTTTATGCAGGATGAGACAGTATTGTTTAATATCTGTGGTACCTCAAAAACTGCACTCTGTAAGATTTGCTCACTACATTCACTCAAGTTGCGATTTTGACTCGGATTAATTTTTCAACCAGGCATGGGAAGATATTGGAATGTGGTGTCATTATCATGGTCAAAATAATCATGATTAATGATTATATCAAGATAATTATTAAAGTTGGGGCAGTTTAAAAATGTTCTGGGTATGAATAATTATAATTTTAACATTATGACTTGGTTCCATATTCAAATAATTGTTATATTCAGTTCAATTCAAGTTTATTTATATAGCACATTTTAAACAACTTCAGCTGACCAAAGTGCTTCACATAAAAGTCAACAACATAAAAAAAAAACAAAAAAAAAACTAAAAAAATCAAAATATACAGATGACATGATACATAGAAAAAGAACAATACCAAGATATTATTTCTAGCTACTAACTTATTTTTGCCATATTTATGTGCCACACGTAGAAGGCCGGTCCGTGAAAATAAAAAATACATTATTCCGGTCTGTGGTGCAGAAAAGGTTGGGGATCCCTGGTGTAAACTACTCTGAGAAGTAAAATTTTTTCTCACGCAAGTATATGTAACTACTCACCTCTGGCAGGGCAATTTTCATGACTTCTGATATAAATACTCTAAAGGCTCCAATAAACCTGTTAAAGATGTTTCCACTGCTATCCTAGCGTGACCACAAAGTCAGACCGCAACTGTTAATTATAATAATTACAGTAATGACAGATAAGCTACCTGTCAAAAGTTTGGACACACCTTTTCATTCATGTTTTTTTTAGTTTCTTGATTACTTACATTGCAGATTCTCACTGCAGACATCAGAACTATGACTGGACAAATATGGAATATAGTAAACTAAAATAAACTCAAAATAAAGTTATTTTAGATTTTTAAAAATAGATGTGATCACTGGTTTGCACTTTTGGCATTTCTTGGCCCTGATGTGGCACCGCTGTGAAATGAAAACCATCATGAAGCTCAGTGAGAGAAGATGAAGAGTTTGCAGCTCTGTCGACAAAGCAAAGGGCAGATACTTTGAGCACTCTAAAGGGCAGATACTTTAAGCACTCTAAAGGGCAGATACTTTGAGCACTCTAAAGGGCAGATACTTTGAGCACTCTATTGAGCAATATAAATATATCAACTTTTTTTTGTCTTTGCTACATAATTCCATACATCTTGCTTCATATATTTGATGTCTTCTGTATGTATATAAAATGTAGAAAGTAGTAAAAATAAAGATTAAAAAAATTTAATAAAAAAAAAAAAAAAAAAAAAAACTGAATAAAAGAGTGCATCGGGTTGAAACAAAAAAGTTAGATTTTTTTTTCCTTTTATCCCTTTATAACAATTTAACAGATGATTTGGAGGGTTATATGTTGGTATCTTCTCTTGTTTTAACCAGTCTCGTGTTGTGACGGCAGTGGAGAATTTGGGTCTTGCCCAAGGACACAACAATATGCACTCAAATAATTAACACTAAACTAATGCCGTTCCAATGTCACAATTTTGCAATACATGTGATAGTTGATACATTTTTATTAACCAAATACATTTTAACAACAGTGTCTTTGTTAAACCACTACCTGAACAAACTGAATATGAAATACCCTCATTTTAATATTCAAAAAATGAATGTGTCAAATGTATTGCATAAACAAGTTTCCTTCCAGTAAACAAGCTGGTACTAAAGTTTTCAAGTTCAAGCTTCATCTTTTAGCAAACAAAAATAAATACATAAGATTCATGAGAAAATATAAGAAATTGAGTCGTATTGCTCCTGTTGACCAAAATATGTATCATTTTTAATCAATACCATTACTTTAATACCTTTACTTAAATAGATTTTTTCATGTGTAACTTTTTACTTCATGCAGCACTGCTTCTAACCAAGTCTGTTACCCTACATAACAGCTGTATTTTCTTATTGCAGGTTTTTCAACAGTGCAAAGATGGCGTCCAAACTTAAATGGCTCATTTTCCTCCAGCTGTTATTAACTGACCAGGCCGTGAGTCGAGCCACACCTCAGCTGCTAGCAAACAAGCCACAAAATCCCAAAAATCACATTGAGGAAGAAGCGAGCATCAACCACCACCAGCTAAACCATCTTATTTTGGGACCACAACTGCCAGTCCAACCTGCAAACAACCGGAAACAGGATAGAAGTCAGTCTGCCCTTCGTCTGATAGCACAACTCAAGACAAGACTCCAAGAACAAACTCAATACCTCAACATTCAAGACAAAGTTAGCTGCGAGGAGCTAGTTGCGGCCAGCACTGTGGACGATTCACTTTCCTATGAGTTACCACAAGAGCTGCTAGGGTTAAGTCTGGTGCCAGTTTTGGTGGTGGCAAATTGTCAAAAAGACGCACAGATTTTGGTGGAGAAGTTGTACAACCTGCTTGGGATGTCAGATACAGATCAGTTACTCCTTGACCTTGAACGCTTGATGGAAAGAAAGATATCCAAGATGGTGGCTTCCCCTGCGAAGATAAACAAGATAGAACAAAATATAGACGTTGTCATGTTTAATATTAAGCAACTAGCGCAAGACGAGGACACTGGGGAAAGATGTGAAGACTGGGCCAAGTTGAACGGCACTATGTTGATTGGGTCTACCATGGAAGGCCCTAATGGCAGTCTGGAAGAAGCAGTGCAACAATGTGAACACATGGGGGCGCTATGTGCGGGGGTAGCTCACAGTGAAGATCAACCTGGCAGTTACCAAGCTGTACTGAAAAAAGGTAGCCGAATTTTACCATCTGATTCCGAATCGTGGATACTTCAATGTCGGGATTTGGGAAGTCGGGTCAAACGAAGTCCTCGGAAAAACTGTGTCAATAGAAGTGAACAGCGAGTTTATAAAGTAATGGAATGGATCCCTGCTGTTAGCACTTTATATAATTTGGGCACGGCTGTGTACTATGCTTCAGTCAATTGCTCGGAAACTGCGAAAGAGAGGGCGATTTTATCAGCAGTAGATTTGGGCACGGATGCGTTGATGGTGGTCACGGGGGGTACGGCTGGGGTGGCCGGGTACGCGCTCGGGGCAGGGGTGAAAACGGGAGTTAAAGCAGGGGTAAGGTACATGATGAATGCGAAAGAGCAGGATGATGTTTTGGTAAATCAGTTCAGCTGGGATGATGATTCTGTGGTGTTTCAGCCGTAACTGAAAAATACAAATTGATAGGCCGGTCATGATAACACATTTTGAAGCACGATATATATCGAAAATGCAGATGATAACTCATAATATTGAAACTACTGATACAATAACCCCAAAAACTATTCTAAATGTTCTAAAAAAAACGATCCAAAAACAAATTGAAATAAATAGCAGACTGAGACACTTAAATAGTTAATTTGTATTTATAATAAGTCATAGTAGTTATTTATTCAACCCTCTACATTGCAAATCTTATCATAGTACAAAAGAAAAGTACTGACCCTCAAAAATGATTGTTCCATCTAACACATACATAATATACATAATACAAATACATAACCTATGTAATACAAATACATAACATACATAATACAAATTGATTTATATATATAAAATAGACAATGTATTAAATAATGGAGCATATCAAAATAGTTGGTTGGAGGGATACACAATTTGAATATTCTCAAGTACAGTTTTGGCAGTATTTTATTTAAAGGGGCTATGATTTGTACAGTCTTAAAAACGTGAAAAACAGAAGTAATTCATTTTAAGTGGTTTGCAAGGGTCCAAAGTTAATCCTCACTGACTTTATGGATCAGCATCTTAAGTTTTGCCATTTATAATTAACTAAAAACTAGAAGCAAGCAACAGTATCCCATCAATGGAGAATATATCAGTTTTAGTCTACCAGCAATAAAATTACTGAAAACATATGATAAATTACAGAAACTCAGGAAAAAATCAAATCTGTAGAGTATCTCTTTTTGGCCTGTCTGTCATAATGTCTAACACCGTAGTCCTACTTGACACTCTATTTTAAATGAGATTTTAACTAAGATTTAAACATATGCACTATAACCTGTTCAGTGGATTTTTGTAGTGTATTTTTCTTTGTTTGCATGATTGACAACAGCCACATTCATCTCTCTGGCTCTTCTCTTCTTGTCCTTTCCCAATTTTTAGTCACTCTGAAAATGTACAGGTTAAACTGTTATGGTTAGAGGCTAGAGCTATTTTTAAAAATGAAAAACCATAGCATTGATGATTCTTACTCTTGTTATGAAAATGTATATTTTGTTTTTTATACTGTAAACTTATGGTATTTCTCAGTAAAATCTAATATTAACCTCACACACTTGTACTTGTTAATGTTTCCTTTGCCCACAGGCATGCACTATTTTCCACACCAAAGCATGTGTGGTTTTTGGTCACCCTTTCCGTGTTAGTCATTAGTTTACTTTAGGCCATGCTCTGTATTATATTCCACCTTCAATAACTAATGGTGCTTTTCAGATTCTAGCATGTGATGATATCTTACTCTCACATGGGGGGCAAGAGACCGTTTTTTAACTGATTATATTGTACTTTCCAAAAGTTAAAAAAAAAATTGAGCCTGATCATTTCTATTATTGGCTAGACCCAATAATTTACTATATTACAACTACATTATATATACCCCCCAGTTGTATTAAATATTATAGGCCTATAGAATGTTGTGATGCATCTGAAACTCTAGGGTAGGCACGCCATCTAGCGGATAATATCTGTACTGCAAAGTGACAAGTTGCATAGCTTTCTTTTTGACTGATTGTTAGGCAGTGTTTTAAAGTTGAAATATGCAATAAATAAATAAATACATAAATAAAATAATAATAATAATAATAATAATAATAATAATAATAATAATAATAATAATAATAAAATAAATGTATTTAATTAATTAATTAATTATATTATTTAATTATATTAAACAATACAATACAATACAATACAATACAATACAATACAATACAATACAATACAATACAATACAATAAAAATGGTAATTTTATTTAGTGTATGCATTTGCCAGAAACAGCAAAAGCAGGCCCTTGTAATACAATTTTATACAATATGAAAGCATTGACTTCAATTTGGCCTATATGAACATGGTTTTATTAATTCATGCAGCTTGTCCAGGGATCCACAGAGAAATTGGTGGATAAGTGTGTGTGTATATATATATATATATATATATATATATATATATATATATATATATATATATATATATATATATATATATATATATATATATATATATATATATATATATATATATATATATATATATATATATATATATATATAATTAGTGTATATAAATTAGTGTATATAAGTTAGTTTCCATCTCTTCTTCCAAATAAATCATTACAAGAGTATAAAACGATATGAAAATCCCCACACACCGTTATTCTGGTGTTTTTAACGTGGTCCATACGTCACCAAATCCCATGTGCTTTTTAACTTTCACAACGTCATTTCTTGGAAGTATAGAAGCGCAGTAAGTTCCGTTTTCGCGTAACCCCGCCCTTCAAAAAGATTGACATGAGAAAAAACCAATGACATCAGAGATGAGTACTGCACTTAGCCAATCAGCGATCTTCATTTTCGTTAGTAAGAAACTGTCACCCCGGTAACGGACATTCTGGCTCCAAAAATTCAATCAAATGTTATGTATTAGATCCAAAATGGCGCCGTGTGTTCGCTAACGTATTTCACCAGGGTTGGTCAAATGACTAGCCAATGAAATTAAGGTCGGGGTAAAAGGAAACAACAGTCACACGCCTGCGAAATGTAGTTGCAGTCGACATTTATCAGGAGAAGTATTAACTTTTCATTTTAGTAACATTTCACGGGAAACACGCGACTTAGCCGCTGGTGCTTTCTACATTGCTAATGTTTATTGGTATACAGTCTTTGCTAACGAGCGACATCTGGTGCAGTCAGGTATGCTAGCTGCCTTTAAATTTATTTTTGCTTCACCTGATTTCTAACCACAATTATGCAAGCCTATTGTTATGTATGGAAAAGTAAAATTACTATAAATATTGATATGTCTTGTTTATTTCAGTAAGGTCAAAGTGAGCTAGCTGGAATTTGTACTCTGTTGATTGTTATGATATAGTTATTTTTAGAACATTTATTTCTGCAGCTGAAATCCTCCACACCCAGATCTGTTTGTCTTACCTTTATGGCTTGTTTAATTAGCATGACTCAATGGCAGAACCTCATGGCTCCAGTTTACACGCAGCAATTGCATGAACTTTATGACAGAGATGATTTGCCCATGGACGTGCGGCATTATTTGTCTGTTTGGATAGAGAAGCAAGATTGGTAAGTCACCAGCTCCCTGTTTCTATTTTTATTTATCTATAAAAGCAGATTACGAATTCTTTACACAATGGTTGTTCTTTGCTCCTTAGGCAAAGAGCTGCTGGAGACTATGGACTGGCCATTTTGCTATTTCAACAACTTCTGGAAAATCTTGATATCCAGCACAGTCGCTTTGGTCTGCAAGAGGAATTCTTTCTCATGCAACATAATTTTAGACGATATAAGAACAATTTTCAGGTCCGTATGGATAACCTTTGCTCTGTTCAAAATTAGCAAATCTAATATAACTTTGACCTATTTTTCCTTGCAGAAGTATCAAGAAGAACCATGCATACTGGCCAGAAAGATATTGTGGTTTTTGGAAAAAGAAAAGGAGATTTTACTCAGTGCTGAGTTGAATGAAAAGGTTGGAGAAACATCTTAACTGTGTAATAACTTACAATCACCTTCAACTTTTTTTTTTTTTTTTTTAAATACAAATCAATGTTTTTTTAATAAATATTTTGTTCACAAAAGTTTGTCAAAATTGATGATTAAAACTTACCCAACTAATATTTTTTATTCAAAATTTCAAACATACAGATTTGGAAATAACAATTTTAAAACTCACATGATTTCAGCACCGTCTCAAATTGTTCCCTTAAAATAAAATAATTTAGTAATTTATCTCCTATATCTCTTGACACTGTTCAGTACTTATTTCTGTTAGAAATTTGTGTAATGTTAGCTGCAAAAAGTAACTGTTGATTGAATCCAGTGGCTATTTTTTCTTAATTTAACAGTATTAACACTACTTATGAATGAGCTAATCACAAATCTCTATTAATAAATTGTAAAGACACACACAGTAGTCAAATAACTGGTGTCTTATAGTTTTATTAATTATCAATTTTGCACATTCAAACCATAAACACAGTGTGTAACAGCCACAATTCTTTTCACTGTTAAATTCACATTGACTTTGACAATTTATTCTTTGCTGGCAATGTCAGTACTTTAACCTCCTAGAATTCCTCCCCTCTCTGAAAGATTCATTGCTTAGTTTTTTTTTACGCTCTCAAGGCCTCTAGTCTGACTCCCACTCCTCCTCTTCTTCTCATTAGGTCCAGCAGTTGTGTGTGGAGCAGCAGACAATGGAGACAGACAGTCAACAGGACCTTGAACGTAGGATGGCCGGGTTCAGGAACGAAGTGCAGGTGGAGTTTATCACTGTGGGGTTTTGTATTCTGTTCAGATTCTGTTAAACAAAGGCATTATTATGTACACCAGTTTAGAGTTGCCAAAAGTATCTCATACCAAAAATCTGAAATTATACTAAAACTAGTATTGAAATTAGATACTCATTCTGAGACTAAAAAAAGTCACATTTACAGGACAGAAATTGAGTAAACTGAGGCTATGAGTAATAGTTGCACTTTCTCTCGATTTTGACATAGACCTAGTTTAGAAGAATTTACTCATGACATACACCTCATTATTGTTATTGTTCTAGTTTAAACCTGATTTAGTCTTTTTAGGTAGTATTTTAAGTTGCACTATGTAACGTTTCATATGAGGATCCACCACCTGTTTCTCTCTATGGACATGTCATTACTTTGCTTAGAATGTTCCACAGTATGCCTTTGAACTTATCGTCATATCGGAGGCAAGCCGTGACGCCACCAGGCCAAGTTACAAGTCTGATACGTGTAGCGGTGAGAACAGCACAGTGAGAATAGATGGTTTTTGGAGTATTTTTAACAATACAAATATATGCTAGATTATGATAGCCTGACTGTGGAAAATTCGAGGCAGAACAGTAACATCTTAATGGTGACAAGCCGGTTGCATACCCCAAACAGAAAAGTTATATCGTACAAGTGCATTAATTTCAGTAATATTATTTATAAGTATTTTAATTTTGTATTCTGACAGTGTATGGAGAATACTATTGTTTGTCTAGAAGAGCAGCAAGATGAGTTTGATTTTAAATATCAGACCCATCAAATGGAGGGTAAGACCGCCACAGCATTTCCCACATGACTAAAATATGACTTACATGTTTACTCATCTTTTTTTTTTGTTTTTTATGGAAACTTTTCTGGAAATCTGCACAGCCGTGAAAGACGAAAATGAAAAACAGAAACAATGGAATATCCTCCAGTCTCTTGTGAATCAGTTAAATAATTGTAGAAAGGTAAGAATGGTATAACTTTTTCTCAAACTAGCCTGTAGGTAGGATGAAAAAGTTCCAAATTGAAGCGCTAGTTTTACATGTGGTTTTGACTAAACCTCTATCACGATGATGGGCAGTATATGGACTAGTCAAAGATCATTTGTGAATTGTAGTTTTGAAGATATACAAAATTAGAATATCAGTTAACTGTAATGTCCATACAAGAAAGAAGCTAAATGCCTGGGCCAGGATATAAAGTGATTTTTCTGCAATTCAAAGATTTAAAAAAAATTAAACATTGACAGAATTACAAAATTAAACTGCATACAGAAATAAGCACAGACGTGAGAGGCACTGAGTACAAGAGATTACATGTGAGCCATCAAACACAAGGCATATAGTATTTTAAAGGTTAATTTAACAGTCATTCGACTTTTTGCGTTATACTTTAATTTATCTGTTAGAGGTTACAATTGTGTGGTGACATAATTAATCACATAACTTTAACTGAATTATCTTGACATCCCTATTTCACTGTATATTTGCTCAGAGGACGTTGGTGGATTTACTTAAGATCTTGGACAAAGCTGAAGACCTGATCGAGACTCTGGTGAAGAAGGAGCTGGTGGACTGGCAGCGCAGGCAGCAGAAGTCCTGCATCGGAGCTCCGGATGATGTCAGTCTGGACCTACTTGAGAAATGGTAAGTGTTTTTTTAATTGATATTTTACAGTGGCATCATGCTGGGAGTGTTCTGCATGTATGTCGGTGGTATGTTCAGCAGTTAGCATGGTGACACAATGCACAGTAAAAATTAGCACACTTGTTGTACTTTCAACTAAGCCAGCTCTTTCTGGTCAGATTGTGTCAAAATAAAGGTCAGAGTCTAGTCAGGTTTAACAAACCCTCAGACAGAGCATGCCTACAGTTAGCAAAGTATCGATGTATAGTCTACCCATATTTTTTTTTTTTTTTTACCATATTGTTCATTCATAGTTGTTATAATACAATATGGCTTAAAGTGCATATGGTTGGAATACTTTTTCACTTAAACAGTTAACATTATGGGCAGCAGATATGACACATAGTAGTGGTAATTCCAGTTGTGTCTAGCAACCGTTATGTTAACACAGGCCAAAACTTGTGTATATTGCACAATAGGCATGTTTAGAGTTATAAAACTAGAGAAAACTAAAACTAACACGCTTATTTTGTTAAATCAATGTTTTTAGTGTCAGGAGTAGTGATAAATAGCATAGTCATATGCACCTCATGTTTCCATGGAAATGTTATTACTGTTATTATGTCTCTGTATTTTTGTACTTTTCTCCTAAATGTTTTTTTTTTAATTTATTTATTTATTTTTTTTCCATAAACTGCCACTTAACTGATGTAAAATTTTGATAAATATTTATCACTGGTACTACATCATCAAACCAAGTAAAAATTAGAAAAACATAAAAAGCGATCATATGCACTTCACATGCTTGTTTCCGTGGAAATGTTATTATTTTTTTACTCTCTAGAATGTTCCACAGTATGCGTGTATTTCATTAGAGGTGTTTTAATAGCTCAAAAAGTACCTTGGGCAACATGCTTTTGTACTGAGAGCTGGGTTGCCTCTTCATAGGTCTGAACTTGGGCACCTGTTTGTTTCCATGGAGATAAATCAGTTTAATGCCATACTGTGACAATAACAAGCAGATGGTGTTCAATCCATCAGAGAAGTTGAAAAGTATAAAACAGGATTCATTTTAAAATAGTGTCTAATTTGCCAGAACAATAGTGAGTTAAAATCCTGTTCTTTCCTCTTGTTTAGGTTCAGCTGTGTGGCAGCTTGTCTCTTCCAAGTGAGAGAGTTTCTGAGTAAACTGGATGAACTGTCAGGGAAAGTGTCTTATGAAAATGACCCTCTGAAGATGGATAAACCAATGATACAGGAGCGAGCCGACACACTCCTGAAGAACCTACTGCTCAGGTAAATAAATACTTTGGACTGTACAATCAGTAGAATATTTTTATTTTTTTTTTGCCAGGGTAAATAAACCCACAAACTAGGAATTGGATTTGGTAATATGGTGCAATAGGTGCAATAGAAAAAAAAAAATAATAATAATTATAACAAAATAAAAATAAGGGCATGCATTAAAATAGACTGTGACTTGTGATTACATTTATAGCCAACTCTTACAATTACCTAAATGGTGTTTTTTTTTTTTTAAATATATTTAATTCTGTTCTGAATGAAATGGGCAGTTGCTCTGCTCCTCAAAAGCAATGACAATCTTCAGTGGCTTTAAAACATGAAAAAACATAACGGAACATTCAAGTATGCTTTCAGTTATAACCCAAATGGTTGTGATTCTGAGCAGGCCCAATACACCCGATCGTTCATTTATTTAATTTTATTCCCCCCAAAGGGTTAAAAACATGTTTCTTTCATGTCTGTAGTTCTTTTGTGGTGGAGACTCAGCCGTCAATGCCACAGGGAAAAGGCCCACTGGTGCTTCGGACCAATGTACAGTTCTCAGTCAAAGCCAGGTGAACGTCTCAGTGATTATAGAGAGTAAATACAAAAATATGTAAATAACTTTGTGAAGAAATAAAATAAATCTAACTGTCTTTTCAGGCTGCTGGTGAAGTTTTCTGAACTGAACCATCTGATGAAAGTGGATGTGTCCATGGACAGGTACACTGATAAAAGATTTACATCATGTCTTAAAATGTCCAGTTCATAAAACAAAAAACATATAAGGATCTGACAAACGTACTTTACTATTACATTTGAAAGAATTTAGTCATGACTTTTTCTTTCTTTTTTTTTGCAAAAGAGTAACAATTATTATTTTTTTTTTTCCAGTTTTAGTTCTTAGTGAAAGCTATACATTTAAAACAACATCACTAATGATTTGAAACCTTAAAAAAAATAAAACAAAACTGATATTAAAAAATCTGAAAAGTCTAATGTCAGCTTACGGATTTTTGATGTTTACAAACATTTAAACACATTTTTAATTATACTATAATAGCACAATTTTTCCCACAATCAAAAAATACAATCAAATTTTGAAGCATTATAAAAAAAAAAAGTTATGAAATTTTGCTCTGACTCAGAACATGTGCTCTTTGATTTGGAAATATGTTTTTGTACCGTATGGTTGACTTTCTGTTTTTTGTTCCTTTCTAAACTCAGTGAGGCTCCTCAAATCAAAGGGTGAGTTTCCTCTTTCACATCGCGTGGTTTTTCTTCTGAACGCCCTTTCCGTGTGTGGTTTATTTTCATGTGTTTTGTTTTTTTAGATACCGACGTTTTAATGTTTTAGGGACCAAAAGTAAAGCTCTGAACATGACGGAGAGCCAGAATGGAGGCATGGTGGCAGACTTCAGACACCTGGTTAGTGAATATGGGAATGTTTAACCAATAATACCCCTTAATCTAAAATATAGTGATTTAAGGAGACCTATTTTGCAAACTTTTTTAGAACTTTTAACCGTGTTATAATTGTTTTTCATTCTCATTTACCTACTGAGTGATTTATACATGTTTGAGTAATCCTTATTCTCCTGTAACCCCCGTTTCCAACCCACCAGTTCTCACCAACTGCTCTATACTTACTTTGTTTTCTAATTTTATTTCCTTAATCAGTGATACATGTAGGATTCAGCAGAATACAAATGAAAAAGCTGCCCATAGGAGGGACCCACAGCATGCAGCACTTTGTTGTAATGATGTTTATGGTGGTGTATCATAAGGAGGCAGGTGGGAATCAGCTCTGCAATTTTCCAACCTGGGAGTCAGCAGTTTCTTTTATTAAGTTGTCTTAGATCAGGATTGTGATTTATAATGACCAAAATACAACATAATGACCCATATGGGTCATAGATTATACCTATATAGCAGACAAAAATATGTCCTCTTAAAATTAGCAGTGTGTAAGCAGTTTTTGTCTCATGAAACTAAAGCAGATTTAGATTTGTTTATATTTGGTTAATAAGACATTTAATGCAATTAACCTTGTGCATCCATTTCTATATTACTTTATAAGATTTATACAACTTTGTGAAAATAAGATTTGAATATTTGTTATGAACGTATTTGTGATGGTTGGCTCAAGACTCGCTCACAGTTCAGAAAATAACCTGCAGTCTGGCTTTAATTTTGTGTTTTGGTTGTAGACTCTGAAAGAGCAGAAGAGTGGAGGTGGGGGAAAAGGAGCCAGTGAAGTGAGTACAAATACACACTTTTTATTTAAGACAGAATTACATGGATTTGATGAATGCCTTTGTTTTTGTTCATCTTTAGATCTCTCTGAGTGTCACAGAAGAGCTGCACATTATCAACTTTGACACAGTGTTTGATTTTAAAGGGATATCACTGAAGCTGCAGGTAAAGTTTTACGCAGAAATAAACTGTTCACTTACTGGTTATTCCTTTGAGAAATCATTAGGAAAGAGGCATAGACTGTAGATATAAATGGACATAGTTAACCTGCTAGCCGCTACGTTCCAAATAGGAAATGAGGATGGGTGCACTTCCAGCTCCATCAACTCTGGCTCCAATTCATTTTCCATTGGAAAACTGTCACCCCTCTCTCTGTGAGCCTCGGTCTTAAAATGTTCACATTAACCTGCTCTATATAATCCTGGTGTTTTATTTCGCTATTGTGTCAGTAAATCAAGATATGAACATTAATAGCAGACAAATCAGGCACCGTCTTTCCCCGAGGTCACTTCCTCTAGCATTAGCAACAGGTTTTATTGACAGCGTTACTAAGCGTCCGCTCAGTTGGCTCTTTGGTTGCTATGATACTTGCGGTCGGAATTCCTAACATACAACTTGGCTTCAAATTCGCCGCTATAACTTCTAGCCTTGATGAGCTTCATTTGACTGGAGCTGAACGCGTCACACTCCCTTAGTCCATTCTCTATACAGTCTAAGGAGGTGGAGGTAAACTGCATTGATGTAAAGCAGAAATAGCACATGTAACTATTTCACAATGTTCAAACGTGAGTACTACATTCCTTCCTTCAGTGTGTACTATCAGGTATCTCTTTAAAGTAATCCTCAGAAATTTGACTGACAAATCAGTCCCATCTTTTACCAATTTGAAACTGACTTTAAAAAATCCTTGATGCATTATAAAAAAAAGTTATGACATTTTGCAGTGACTCAGAACCTGTACTATTTGAGTCGGAAATATGACTCTTGTAATGTTTTCGTACCTCATGGTCAATTTTCTGTTTTTGTTCCTGTCTAAACTTAGCAACACAGTTCCACAGTTCCATTTGTATTTATCTTTTTCTTTTTTCATCAATACTTGAGGATTATTTGATAATTAGGCAAAGGATTTTTTGTAGTTGCAAGTCACACAAAGAGAGTCTTACAGAATAAGTAAAGTTTGACCAACCAGAAAGTATCAGGCAAATGTGCAGTTTTGGGATGTCCAACCACACCCACTAATTTGTATCATGTGTCTTAATTGCTGGAAACATCATCTCTCAAAAATTTTGTGTTGGGAAGACGGGATACGGTTCCAGACCCACACGTTTTTGTCGTGTAAAGTGTGTGGTTTTGGCTGGACAGGCAACAAGAAAGTTACATTAACATCACAATACAAACAAATCAATAAAATTAGATATAATTATATATGTATGTTTGAAAGAGAAGAGTGCAGATTAATCCTTTCAGTCTTATTCACAGTTACAGAACCATTTTGAGCCTAGATTTTAACATTGTCATTTGTACATAAAGAACTAAGGTGTTTTTTTTCATAATGTTTAGAATCCTTTTTTAAGAATCCTTTTTTATAAATAATCAATATGTTTGTCTATTTGCTTTGCTTTCTCTGCAGGCATCCTCTCTCCCGATGGTGATCATCTCTAACTCCAGTCAGCAGCAGAGCGCTTGGGCCTCTGTTCTGTGGTTCAACATGTTCAGCCTTTACCCCAAAGTGAGTCCCGTCAATAGACTTGTTTTGGTCCTGCTCTAGTCCTAGTTCAATCCTGATTTAGTTCCAGGCTTAGTTCTTCTTATGAACTCACTTTTATTGTCATTTCAACCAGCAAAAAAAAAAAAAACTTAATTAAAGTTTTAAAAAGTACACATTTCATGGTTTATATTTGATGGGCAGAGTTAGCATTTCACTTTTTGTCAGTTTTTGTTTCATGTGGCCCAATAATTACAGAGATATTAACCACAAACCAGGACAAAACATTTGCATTTTTACAGTTAAAGGCACATTCTACCACAGATTTCCTGTTCCTTTTCAGTTTAAATTTTAACTACATGATCTTAAAAGTTGTAATATCCCGTGAACAAAACCTACATCATTGACTTCATTCACAAAATTGTCTATATTTATCTTCACAGGACATCAGATTCTTCACCGCGCCCCCCTCGGCTCCTTGGCCACAGTTTGCAGAGATGTTAAGTTGGCAGTTTCTCTCTGCTACTAAACTTGGACTGAATGAGGCGCAACTAGAAATGATTGCGTTTAGACTTTTTGGTAAATACTAAATTTCAATGTATTTTATAATTGCCAGAACATTTTAAAGGCGGACTGTGCAACATTTTGGTAGGAGGTCTGACACTTGGTTGTCTCCATATTGATGTTATTGCTTGCCTGAATTTTTTCTCATGATGACATTTAACTTGTATATCTTACGCTTAATCAATTGGGGTGACAGTAGCTCAGTTGGTAGTGTGTTTGTCCACTGACCCACAGGTTGTTGGTGTGACTATCATGGGCAAGACACTTAATCCACCTCGCCCCAGTGTCTGCTTACACTGGTGTATGAATGTGTGTGTGAATGGGTGAGTGGTTCCGTAATGTAAAGCGCTTTGAGTGCCTTGAAGTTGGAAAAGCTCTGTATAAAAATGTGACTTTGTGACCAATTATACGTAACGTTGGTCTGGTTGCGTCATTTCCTTGTCTCCATGGAGATAGATATGTTTAATGCCATACTGTGAAGCATTCCAGACACCTTTAATTGCATGTTTTTAATGATTGATTTGATTTCAGGAAAGCAGCAAAGCTATAACGACTTGACGGTGTCTTGGGCGAAATTTAGCAAGGTAAGTTTAAGGTAGTAGTTTTTAGTGTTGTATTTTGTATCGATCCATTTTATTTATGACTGATATATTAGATAGATATTATATTATAGATATTTTCTTTGTTCTTTTAGGAAAATACCCCTTTTACATTCTGGGTGTGGTTTGATGGCATTTTGATGATGGTGAAACAGTATCTGGTAGAGCTGTGGAAAGATGGGTAAGTAGACTAAATGCATGGATTTTTGATTGGTATTCTGCACAGTGGGCTGTTTATATTCCCTTTCCTTTTCCTTTCAGTCTGATCATGGGTTTTGTGACTAAAGCAAAGGAGAAATCACTTTTGAAGAAAAAACAGAGAGGGACTTTTTTACTTCGCTTCAGTGAAAGTATGATCGGAGGAATTACATTCTCCTGGGTTGAAACCACTCTCACTGGTAAGAACACTCAATCAGAAGTGGGAATAAACTGGGACTAAACCTGGAACTAAACGTTTAATAGAACAGGACTAAAACTAGAACAGGACTAAAACTAGAACAGGACTACACGGGGCTCAAGCCAAGACCAAAATAAGACGAGTGTGAATGTGTGAATAAACACAAATAATAACTTACAAGAGTGTACTGGGCATGTGCCACTATCAGCTTCCTGCCATGAGGTTGTGGGTTTGAGTCCCAGCCAAAAAACATATCTTCTTCAGCCAGTTTGTATATTGGCTGTTTAGTTGCATCATAAATAAAACTCCTGACTTCTCCTACGCAGTTTTAAAGTCCATAAACCATTACTGGATTCTGCAATCAAACTGTGGTCACAACAAGCTCTCACTGGGATAAGGCCATTGTTTGTTTACTTTCTAAATGTTAATTTCCGTTGCTAACATCAGCGGGAGCTCCAGCGTCTAAATGACTCATTGGAAACACATTTTGCAAAAGTCGGTATTGTTTTAAATTAGAAGTTGTGAAATACTTATCCCAGAAGAGAATTAAAGCCTCAAAAATGCATGTGTTGTTTAAAATTTAGACATATGCTTTTCATGTTTTGGCATTGACTCGTGTTCTTCAATAACTCCTTTTAGGTGAGCCTGAGATTAAGACAGTTCGACCTTTCACCAAAAACGACCTGGAGCAGATTCCCTTTTCACGAAATCATCAGAAACTTCCAGCTGATGGAGATGGACAACGTGCCGGAAAACCCTCTGCTCTTCCTGTATCCGAACACACCCAAAGACGAGGCGTTTGGGAAGTACTACAGTGACAAGTCCGGAGGTAAAAGGACATATGTAGATTAACAGTGAGATTAACTGTGCCAAAATTATATTTCTTAAGTGAATTATGTTTTAGTCGATCAACATGTATATTAGTTGATTGTTAATTGGTTGGACTTGTATGAATTTATATGAACCACAGCAGAAAGCAAAAGGCATGGAGTGAGATACTTGGGAGTTTTTAGAGTGAATTGTGAGTTTTGTTTAAAATGGAGATGCCGTTTACATTTTAATAGTTTTGTGGTATCAGACAAACATACTTAAGTATATGTTTCTGTCTTTACCTGAAGTGTCTCGTGACAGCTGGGGTGATGTGTTTTATGATCTGTTCCTCCCAAACACTGGATGAAGAGAGCCATAGAATATTTTTTATGATAATATGTGTACAGTATTTGGATATTTGATTAATGATAAATTGCATTATGTTCAAACAAACCATAATCAACAGATACATGAAGGCGATTTTATTTTTTTTAATTTCCAGTCATGACTATAGATCTCAAATAAAAAATTCCGAAAGGAGTGGGGAGAAACAAACGCTTATTTTCCCCCAACCCCTTTTACTATACCATTGTAGCAATAATCGTGCTTTTGCCAAACAAGTCACTTTAATCCACACACAAAATATCAAACTGCTTTAGTGTGCTTCCATAATGATACATAAGTTAAATTAAGCATCAAGTTCCTTCTTCTGCATACTTAGCCTATAATCATTTCTTTATGTCTTTGTTTAAACAATTTTCATAAACAAATAGTGGTATAGTCAGCCCAATAAACCTGACAGCTAATAAAACAACACACAAAACGGTGTCTGTAACGGTTTGTGTTTAAAGGTCCTATATTACACAACGCTGACTCTTGTGAGCTTTAAGCCATGTTACAATGTTGTTACCTCCTCAAAGACTTACCCTTAGTTGTATTTTGTTTCATTCACACATGTTTGAATAACCGTTTATTATTAGTCTGTCTACATCTCCAAAACTGAAAATTCTCTGTTCCACCTTGTGATGTTATGAAGCAGTAGTTTTCAGGTTAACGGCTACTTTTTACCTTTAGTTCAGTAGAGATTGGCAATTCCAGGGGCTGAAATAATCCAAGTGATTCTAGTGAAGGTGTATGGAGTTTAAAAACACAGTGGAGCACTTCCTGTATTACCACATGACATCACAAGGTAGAACAGAGTGTTTTCTAAGTTTGAGAGAAGAACTCATTCTAAACACAACTCCTGGTATGTTTGTGATGAGGAAACAACATTATAAATAGATCAGAAAATAGGGTAATATGAACCCTTTAAAAAATACATTAATACTTTTCATTATCTTTCAGAAAACAGCCCCTACATCAAGTACATCAAAACCAAGCTCATGTTCGTCACAACTGAGTAAGTTACTGTTGTTTTGTTCCTTGACTCTCAGTGCAAAATATGACAACATTAACGGCATTAAATAAATATTTTGTGGATCAAGTTTCAGCAGCAACATCACAACATTTAATCCAACTCAAACACATTATATTAAGTTGATGTGATGAGTATATAGGGCGTATGGGGTTTACAGTGTTGTGGTGCTGTCTGTCACATAGGAACTCTCTGGAGGCTCAGTCTTCCTCTGCAGGAACTCAGGGCCCAGAGCTGCAGCCAATCAGTGCTCTGTGCGGAGCCGGTGAGTTATAGCTCCCCCTGCTGTTGAAATACAATACAAAATGAATACTCCTATCCTTTCAGTCTTTTTTGCAATAGCCGTGGGAACAAGCCTTTCAAGATTCTACATAAAAGTTCAATTTGTACATAATTTTCTAGAGTTGTCCATAAATGGGGGCACAAGAGAATACAGTTAAAGTTTCAAATGAATGATAGCACTTTATAATGACTACACTTCAATTAGCCTTAATAAAGCAATTACGTAATTCATAACAAACAAATCGTTTATGAAGAATGATACAGGTTTAGTAACTACTAACCCTAACACCCCGAACCCTAACATCCCTAACCTTAAACTCTTTATTAAGCAGTTATTAAGCCTGGAGGATTCTTAATAAACAATATCCTTATTGTGAATGAAGGCTTTGTTCATGCTTTATTAAGACTAACTAAGATGTACATATTATCAAGTGGTGCCAAATCCATAACTTAACTAGCCTACTGAGCCCCGTCCTCCTATTTTCTTTTTGCTCAATATAAACATGTACAAAGTCTGCTTTTATGTGCACTTCCAGTTGACATTTTATTTGTTCATACTGGTTTGTGAAGGTGTATGGTGATGACTGCTAGGGATGCACCGATCTGATACTGGTTTCAGATACTGGCGCCGATACCCAGAAAGTCTCATAATTGAACTTTTATTTCTACAAAGTTGCTCTGTAATTACTTGAGGTGTAAATAACAGCTACATAACACGTTGGATCAGTTTTGTCTTTGCTATTTTCATTTAAAGGAAATAAATGCTGTTTTGTGCACTGGTATTGTTTGGTATCAGGTATCAGCAAATAGTAGCTATAGTATCAGCTATAGTATCAGAATTGGTATCGGACTAATGCATTCCTAGTAACTGGTATGAATAAAGGTCGTGCTGGCTATAATATTCACGGATTGTGGGCTTAACTAACACCTATATCACTTGCAACTGATTTTGTTGATTCTGAATAAGAAGTTGATGTAGTTTTTACTATACCATAAACAGTGATGTGAAATCAGTTGTTCAGTTCTAGTGAACAAAAGTGCTAGAAAATCAGTTCTGGCTTTGTTCACACACAAGCCTGTTGTGGCAAACTGCGGATTAAAGCTGCATCTGTGAATGGAGTCAGGTTTAGGAGTGTCTTTTTCACTCAAATGATTCACTGGGGGAAAAAATCAAATGCTTTTAGATCAATTTGTTGCTAATTATGGTAGAACTGATCAGGTTGTAAAAAATGAATTTCTTAAAATACTTTCGACATAAAAGAATTACTGATAGAAAAAGACATAAAGGTGTACTATGTTTTTTGGTGGAAAGCCTGCCACATGCTTATCTCCTTATCTTATGTGATCGCTTTACCTGGAATTTTCCACAATATGGCATCACACTTATCCATCAAGTGTTTTTATTACCCAAAAATGGCTTAAAAACACAAATTCTTATTATGAGGGAGGATGCCTCTCCAAAACTCTCTGTAACCTTCTAGTCTACATGGAAACAGTTTAAAACTGAACTGTATAACATTCTAGGCAAAGTTACATAGTGCAACTTTTCTGAGTACATTATTTCCATACTAACTTTTCACTTCTTTATAATCACTTTGCCTGTATATTTTTTTATATGTTTTTAACACTATAATAAACCTACTCTTTTACTTACCCCCCAGAACAAAGCACTATTGACCCAGGGGACCTCACTCTGGAGGCGTTCTTGGCCGATCCTCTGCTGTCGCCCCCTGGTGGTTTGAACAATGCAGAGGACTTCCTGATTTCTTCGTATGACCCCAGCCTCTTGAACAGTGACCTGGTCTCATCTGACCTCCTTCAGGACCTCCACACTCTCCCCACTCAGTTCTGTGGCGTTTTCCAATAATTTTAGTATTAAGTGTTTTTGGGGGATTTGGGGGAGTATTCAGCTCTAACCTGTGTATTTTTGTCATTGTAAAGGCTCATATATGTTCCATTTTCGTACATAAACAGATGCATGCATTCTAAGTGTAGGAACTGTCACTGCATTTATGCTTTCAACTGATTCTAATGTAAAATATGTATTCTGTTAAATAATCACCAGAGGGCGCACAAAATCAATTTGAGAATTGATCAAAATGTGAGAAAAAAAAGCAACAAATGAGCCTTAAATTGATCTAAAACGACTTAATCACAGAAAGGTGAATTAACTTCCTCTTAAAAACTGCACAACTGATTAAGTAAGTACAGAGTAGTGTGCGGTCTGGTCCCCACATCCTCTGTTGCATCTCAAGCCTGGTCAAATGTGATCATCCAATCAGATTAGTTTTTTTTAGTGACACCTGTGAAATAAAGGAGCTCATTGATCACCTATGATTTAGATTAAATCAAATATATCACCACAGATTAACAGAGTTTAGTGCTTCAATCATTGATTCAGCAGAAATCAATTTTTTTCAGCCTTGCATAATATTTTTCTGATACGGATGGACAATGCTGCCTGTCAATCATGCCCATTTGAAAACGGGGAGATTCACCGGTGCTCAGACTCACATCTTCATAATGTATTGAAGAAGTGCGGTCACTGGATCCCAGGCAAGACAATGCCATCTTACTGAAATACACATAAGTCAATCAAAATACAACTCTGACTGAAGTAATAATGAGGCAACACCATTATAAGGTGGTTAAAAGTTCATAAACATCCACTTTACATAATATATCTCCTTAAAATTCACACACATTCACACTGTTTTTTTATTTTTTCTGCTATTAACTAGGATTGTGGGGTTAACTGACACTTGGTCAAAAAACAGCCGTTTGAAAGGTGGCAAGTAGTAAATCGCAATTATATAGGTCTTATAATGTCTTAGGGACATAAACATGCATGAAACAAGCTAACTCTGTATGTGGTTCTCGTATTTTATTCTCGCTCAAATGTTTGAAACGTGCATTGTAAACTGAGTCACTTTCAAAAATCATGTTAATTATCTTTTCAAAAATCACAAAAATCTAAATTGCCGTACTCTTGAATTTCACTTTTTAAAACTTAATACTTCATATGCTCTTATGACTTATTTTGGTGCAAACTACAATCGGCTTTGTTATTATTGGCCTGTGTAGTGTATTTTTCTGTTTGAAAAATAGTTTACGTTTTGTTATTTTGTAGATAATGCCTTTACTTGTAATATAATTTAGATGGTCTTTATATAGGGTATGTCTTGCCCTCTTTTAAGAAAACTTTATTTGTATTGGTGATAGAGCTGGACTCATAATTATGTTAGACAAGACTGCACTGATGAAACGAATGAAAAAGTTATGTGTTGGCCAGCTTAAAACTACTGCCTATGAATGATTATGTTCAAAATGTTTGAATAAACTTGTATTTTTACTGACATTCATTGTGTGCTATCTAGGCTTTTGTCACTGACGGCTTACACTACTCAACTTTTTTAAAATTGTATTTTTGGATGTAGGTCTATACTTTTTAAATTTATTGTTATTTCAAATGTAAACTTATATTTGGGCACATTTTTGACTTGGTTTGAGCGCTAATTCATAATATTTTACATAGGCTCATTAAATATAAAGAAAATAATCAACCCTGTGAAAGGTCGGCAGCTTACTTATGAATACCAAGTAATTATGTTTTATTTTTATTTTATCTATTGGATTTTAATTGAATTGCATTAAATTGCTACCACTAGCCCAGAATATATCAACCATATAGTTTATGGGAAGCCTATTAGCTATTCCTTAACTTTGATGACAAATAATTAAAAGTTATATGAAAGAAATTTGAAATAATGTAAATATTGGTTTTATTTTTATCTATTTTACAGCATTTCTCAAGAAAGTCAGGCTGCAGACCCCCACCCAGAGGACCCTACCCCGCAGACCTCCACCAGGATGCAGCTCCATCCACATGTCCCTCAACATTTTCATTAGTTTACTGAATAAACAACTTGATTACACTTTCTATCAGCGTTTACCTTCGTTCATTGACTATTAAATGTAATTAAAAGTCATAAAGCTCATTTCACGTGGTGATGGGACTTTTGGCTCTTTTAAGGAATCCAAATCTTTTGGATCTGTTCCTTTCAAAGAGCTGTTCAAAAGATTGGCTCTTTTACAGTTTATTTATATGACAGCCAGGCCGATGTGAGAACTCATTTTGTCTACATACTACTTTCTTGCTTTCTTCCTTTCTTTCTTTCTTTCTTTCTTGCTTTCTTCCTTTCTTTCTTTCTTGCTTTCTTCCTTTCTTTCTTTCTTGCTAGCTTGCACAAATCTCTCACTTGTGTCGCCTGCTCTGCTTCTGTTTTATTTCTTATGTTGGTTCAGCATTAATATTCCAGAGTCCAACTGTTCATCTGAAGGAACCGTTCAAAAGAGTCACATCACTAATTTGAAGTTATTCAAATTCATTTAATCATAGATTTCATTTCTAGTTTGAAGTGAACTCACTTTGTGTTGTCTCTGCTCTACTCTACTAGAATAAAGGTCACAACATAACACAGAGATTTACTTGTCTGCATAAGCATATTAGATGTAGTTTGTCCATGTGTGTTGCCGTAGGCCCTGTGTTATGGTTGATGTTAGGAAAGGGTTTGTGTTTGTCTTTAGTGTAAAACAATGTCAATTTCAGTAACATTACTTTAAAAACAGCGGCCAGGAAATATTGGACTTTGGAGGTCTTTTGGCATGGCCGTTTGTTTACTTTTAGGGACCTGTGGAAGGAGGCACGTCACGCAAAGGTCCTCCTGGTAAAGGTCTGCGGGCTGGGTCCTCCTGGTGAAGGTCTGCGGGCTGGGTCCTCCTGGTGAAGGTCTGCGGGCTGGGTCCTCCTGGTAAAGGTCTGCGGGCTGGGTCCTCCTGGTGAAGGTCTGCGGGCTGGGTCCTCTTGGTAAAGGTCTACGGGCTGGGTCCTCCTGGTAAAGGTCTGCGGGCTGGGTCCTCCTGGTAAAGGTCTGCGGGCTGGGTCCTCCTGGTAAAGGTCTGCGGGCTGGGTCCTCCTGGTAAAGGTCTGCGGGCTGGGTCCTCCTGGTAAAGGTCTGCGGGCTGGGTCCTCCTGGTAAAGGTCTGCGGGCTGGGTCCTCCTGGTGAAGGTCTGCGGACTGGGTCCTCCTGGTGAAGGTCTGCGGACTGGGTCCTCCTGGTAAAGGTCTGCGGACTGGGTTCTCCTGGTAAAGGTCCGCGGGCTGGGTCCTCCTGGTAAAGGTCCGCGGGCTGGGTCCTCCTGGTAAAGGTCCGCGGGCTGGGTCCTCACATCTTCAGGAAGACTGTTCCAGGTTTTAGCTGCATAAAACTAAAACGCTGATTCCCCATGACTGTTTCAATATCTTGATGGAATTTTCCTGTCTGCTTGGAGATACTTCTTGTTTCTTTTGATGTTGCAACCTGTAACTGACGATATTTTAGACGTTGTGTGCATTACAAAACCAAGTTAGACTGACAAGTAATGACATGTCTTAACTTCCTGGATCGCTGACTCAAAGCATGTTGGGTCAAATGGGGATCTCCAGAAGTGCTTTAGTAACACTGGGGATTAGATGATGACGGAGCTAAAATATACGCCTTAGGTATTGACTTTTAAGAAACACGCAACTAAGATCTGTATTAGAAAAGCTGTTTTATTTATGTATATACAAGACATATATGCACATTTTAATAAAGACAGAAAAAAGTGCAAAGTTGATGATAGACTTAAGAACCAAAAATGGCTCTTTGGAGTTTGAATCTGAATAAATATACAAGAAAAATGAAACATGCTATACACAATCAGTCAGAATTGAAAAATGCTTTAACCTTTTTTCTATGCCTGCCGCAACTTTATGTGATACATTTGTGAACCAAGTTATAGTCCAGTTTTAGTCCTACTTAAGTCCATTGGTCCATTTTTCAGGCAGGTGCTAAAATACATGCAGCATTGTTATTTAAATCCACTGAATAAGAGAAAGTCTATTGCACAAAATGAGTTCAAATACGTTTTCTCCTGCTCAGACGTGTTTACTGTGTTCTACTTCTCAGCACTAACATTTTGCAACTCATTTGAATAGAATCAGATTCAAATAACTTTTTAAATCCCAATTCCTTAAAGCTGTTAAAAGTATTAAGTAGACAACCAAACATTCAACACAAAGTGGAGCAGTTCTGAGCAAAGAACAGCTCTGAGGTCAGTAAATCCACAAAGCACTGAGACATACACCTGTCACGGTAACTCTTTATAAAACATGATATTTTGCTACAAAGAAATATTGCTCTAAACGATAATATTGAAACTACTTTTCATGGACACTTTGGATTTTTCTCTTGCCTTTAAGTGGTAAATAAGTTCAGGCTTCACTGTGATTGGCTAAACCCACCTGTCAGTCACCCAGAACCTTACAGAGAATGGCCAATTGGAGAAGTAGGTGGGCAGTGTCTTACAGCTACATTAAATAAAGACCTAAAAATCACAATTTCATCAATAAAGGAGATCGTCCTGAGATCATGTCTGAGATTGATTTTCATATCCATATTGTCCAGCCCTAATTGTTTTACTGTATTAGCATTTTAGGCTATGCTTTGGGTATCTTATAGCATTGTAAGGAACCATGTGATCCCCAGTTTTACTCTGTCCAGAAGAGGAATTCCCGCGATATCTGGCCCGGTTCCTGTTGTGATGGGCCTGGGTCACCAGTGGTTCGGAGGCTGGACCAATCACAGGGCAGCATTACGGTTTGGGCAGAGGCAGAGTGCATACTTCAACCTCTTTTAGCAGAAACACAGACTTGTAAAACTTGCAGAGGGAAGAGCTTTGTGCATTTATGGATGAGAAAGATGTCTGTCCTTTTCACTCAACTGGCTTTGGCAAACGTTGGATTTCTTGGGTTATCCCGCTGTTCGCCGAATCAGCTTTAAATATTTATCCCGGTTGCTTTCAGTGAGAGCCATTCCAGATTGATATATTACAGTGAAGTCCTTCTCACAATGTTTCTTGTCCTTTAGTTACATATACATCTGAACGGGACTGTGACCTTGGTCAGGAGAACGTGGTAGGCCTGTCTAAACTGCCTGTTCATGATGGCGTACAGCACTGGGTTAATACAACTATTTAACCAGGTCAGATTAGCACTGAACATATGGAGCACTTGTGGCGCACGGTTATTTTTGTCCACAATATTTAAGATAATAAAAGGAAAAAAACACATGACAAAACAAATAAAAACAGTGAAACACATTCTAGTTACTCTTTTGAATTCGCCGCCATCGTCTGCTGCAGTTGTAGAAGTTGGTTTGGGTTGTGGTTGGGCATCTTGGTTAGGTTTAGGGAAAACTTTATCAGGAACAGCTAAATGTTTGGGTGATTTTTCAGATTGAGTGATATTTTCATAATTAGCCACTTCTGAGGTAGAAGTATTAGCTACCCCACTGTCAACGCCGCTGTCTGTCCCTGAACTGGAGGACACTGGTTTCTTTTTGGAAGATCTCCGACTCATCCTGTACTTAAGTAGCGCTTGCGAAGCCACCTTTACACGCTTATAAATTAGCAAGTAAAATATGCCAACGCAACCAAGGCCGATGAAGAAATAGAAAAATAGCAAAATGGTTGTATATGGCCTCCCTTCGGTCCTATGAAAGCTGCAAGTGCAAACACTTGGTACAAAAACATAGACAGGCCATAGTGGGGCGAAACTAGCAAAACCTAACCCCCAAGCGAAAATCACGAGCAAAACTATCCCATGTTTGGAAAAGACTTTGTCAAATAGTTGTCTTTTTGCCACCAAGAGATATCGTCCGATGGCAAGAAGGCATAGTGTAATGATGGAGACCGAATTGGAGACGAAGAGGAGGAAACCAAACGCCCTGCACCAAGTTTCGCCGGTGCGCCAATGGAGATGCAAGTAGGAATCAACTGATATGGGCTGAAGTATGGTGCAGTACAGGAGGTCTGCGGCAGCCAGGTTGACGATGAGGACGTTGAATCGTGTGCGTAGCCGGGGGTCCAAGCAGAAGGCGAAAACGGTGAGCAGGTTTCCCAAAGTCCCCGTGATGGTGACAGCACATCCCCAAACCACAGCGAAGTATCGATAACCCAGAACAGAAGGAGAGGAGCAGGAGAACGGGTCCGTCTGGTTACTGAAGTTCATACTGGTAGAGCTAGAAGAAAGACAATGAGGCAGTTATCATGGGGTTATTTATTTCTATGGATTTATCCTTTTGTATGCTCATATTTTTGCTCTCACTAGATTGTAGATTTATTTCCTAAATGAGGACAAGTGGAGTCCATGTCCCCAAATGGCTAAACCCCCTGTCAATCACTCCCATCTGAATTCGAGGAGATTTAACCGGTGACCAGGCTTACATCTTTGTACAATATTGAACAAGTGTGTATTCCCCTAAAAAGTTAAAGTGCTTCTTTAATACATCATATTATAATGACTTTCAGCTTGACTTTGGGTTATTTCCTTATTGTACCAACACAAATGATTTTAGGACATTTTCCAACTATTACAGCAGCAACCCTGGTCCATTATAGCCCCGACCCAGCTGTCTGTAGATTCAAATGCGCCATTTACACTTGCAAATCGTTTTAAGACAAACCAGGTGCAACATGTATAAAAAACTCTATAAAGCATCATTTTCAGATTAGTACTTTTGCATTTTTGCGATCTGCGTAATTTTAAAGTTGAGTTGTGCATGTAAAACGAGTATTTACACATTTATATTTGAGATGAACCAATAGGAAAGTACTCATCATTTATTTTAAGACTAGACTGAAAACCAACCTCTTCTCCCTGGCATTTAATTCTAGCCAGGCAGGATATCTTAGCGTTTTATTGGTGTTTTATGCCTATGTATCATATAATCTGTATCTTTGTTTTTTGTTGACTTTTTATGTGAAGCACTTTGTTCAGCTGTAGTTGTATTTAAATGCTATATAAATAAAACTCAATAGAATTTATTTTGTATAGCTCCTTGAGATGCGTTTCTTTTTAAAGGGGGTGTTTGTTATGACTTTTGCAGTGCGGGAGAGTTTCTTTAGTTAAATAAAGGTGAATACAATGCAATCCAATGCGCTGAGCTACTGCACTGTATTTCTCCAGGACTGGATTAGTCTGATAATCCCTTTGTTAGTTTTGTAAATAGGTATGGGACAATTACCTGTATTAAGGTATTGAAAATACACAGTACTTTTTTTGCCCTTAATATTGTCTCTGCATAGCAAAGTAGGGCATAACCAAGGAACAATATATATCTTAATAAACACATTTTTAAATAAGAAGTCCCTTGTTTTTGTTAAGCAGTATAAAACATGCAACTTCACTGTATCCATGATGAAAAATTAAGACCGTTTCCATAGCAATTAGCAATCAGAAACTAAATATTGCATCTTTTGAATGGGAAAAAGTTAGTAGTAGCAGTAGTAATAGTAGTAGTAGCAGTAGTAATTGTAGTAGTTGTATTATTTCTTACCTGTTGAATGCGTCCATCTTATACCCTTTCTCTCAGTAGCCTGTTTTCAGTTATTGCAGTAAGGTTTTGTAGTAGCAATACCTGCAGAAGTAGCAATAGCAGTACTACCTCTCACCTTGTCCCTCTTGTGTTGTGGGCAGGTATGATTCTCTTCCTGACAGTACTATCTGTTTTATGAGCTGGGTATTACTTCACTCTCTGATGACGACTCACCCTAATTATGCTTCAGGGTTTTCCAGCAATATAGAGAAGTGAGAAAGTTACAAAACCAATGGTACTTTGTCATTTTCCTAACATTACTCTGATGTGACTATATGTATTTATGGTATATTATAATGTTTACAAAGTATCCTGTCTAATACCAGTACCCACCTAGTAGTAGTTAACGGTCACTTTTCTGGCTACAAACTTGTCTCCGTGCACGTTATTGCACATCATGGCATTAAGCTTATCTGTTTCCATGGAGACAAGCAGACAATACCACCAGGCCAAGTTAGATCTGTGGATATGCACCCATGTACACAGTAAGAATGCATTTGTTTCAAGCTATTTTTGAGCAGTAAAAATACCTGTAATTAAATAAATGCAATATACATAAGTTTAATGCCATACTGTGGAACATTCCAGGCACTTATGGACAAGCAGTTATGCCGTGCCCCTTTACCTCATATTTTACCTGTGCATTCACCATGATAATATACTTTATTATTGTAGTAACTTGAATTTACTTTTCCCATAACTGCCCTACTATACAACCTCATGTGAATGGTTAACCTGCAAATTTGAACAAGCTGAGTAGTTTTTAGATGTGTTCTCTTCAGTTCTCTTCAGTTCTTCTTTAGTTTACTTCATTTGTCAAAGGAAGTAACTTGCTTTTGTGGTCTGCTTTGTTGGCCCTGGTTTCCGTTGGTTACAGCCGACACAAAGTTATGAATAATATTAATTTATGGTGGTGATATCACTTCTCCTCTGAAATGATGAAGTTACTTATTGTACTTGTGGTGACTGAAACCCTCATAATGAAACACAAGAAGTAAATAGCACAAGGGCAACAGTGAAGTGCAAGAAGGAAGTAGAAAATTATACTTTTACTTTCTGTAAACTATACACTTCTAAAAGGTGTTGTACCTAATCAACTAGTTCATTTTAACCAGTTTGCAGTGGTCTAAGTAGTAAGTGTTTTTTCCTCACTTACCTTATGCAATCCGAGCATCCTAATTATTCACTGTGATGAGTTTATAAGCACTTTTCTCAACATCCAGAAACCAGAGCGCTGTTTTCCCGCCACGGTAATGCCATAGACTGTATATATAAATGGACATAGCTAACCTGGGACCTACTGTGTTCCAAACAGGAAATGATGGTGGGCTGCGTTTTCGGCTCCATTGATTCTGGCTCCAAATCACTTTACATTGAAAAACTGTCACCCCTGTCTCTGTAACTGCTGCTGTCAGCCTCGTCATTTTGGACTTAAAATGTTTGTATTAACCCGCTCTACATGATCCTGGTATTTTTATTTTACTATGGTGTCTGTAAATCAAGATATGAACATTAATAACAGACAAATCAAGGAACTTTCCCAGAGGTCACTGCCACTAGCGTTAGCGACAGGTTTGATTGAAAGCTTTGCTAAACGCCTGCTCCCCGCTAAACCGATATTACCATATTTGGTGTTGGTACATTATAGTTGAGTGGATTCTTTTTTGCAGAATTCTTCTTCTCCGAAACAATGAAGTAGGCTACTATAATTGTGGTAAATGAAACCCTGAGAAGAGAAGTAAAAATGATACTTCTTAAGTATATGTTCTAAAGATATTTTTGTTCTTGCTGTATATAGATGATAAATGATAATACAGAAACGAAACCATAAAAGTAGATTATCCCCAAAATGTATTCTAAATGTAAAATACTGTAAAAAGAAAAAAGAAAAGAAAAAAAGAGCTACGGTAAATAAATAGCAGCATAAAACTCTTAAGCAGTAAGTTAGTATATATAATGAAGATAGAAGTTCATAATTCAACCATTTACAGCTCCAATCTGATTGTAGTACAGAACAATTGTCCATTAGTACAAAGAAAAAGTACCTACGATAAAAATTGTTGTTCCATAGTATAGTAATAGTATAGTAAAATACAGTAACTATGGAGACAGGCCTAGTAGTTGTCTTTCTCATGTTTATTATTACATGTTTGTGTTAAACAATCTCTTCGTTTCTCTGTATTGGCTCTATACTGAGTTACAATTCTACACCCAGGGTCTGGGTAGGGTTTACCTGTTTTTAGACCAGAACATATTGAAATTGCTTGGGAAGTTTTTATTTCACCTCAAGCCAGCCACCAAGACAAGGCAGTGGAAATGTAAAGGAGGGCGGCCCTTTCCAGGGCCTTTATCGCCACTTGCAGGTTTAATTTCACATTTCATGCACTATGGACCCAAATATGTATTGTGATAATTTAAGACAATATTTGAACCTCCAAAACAAAGCAATTAATTCTCATAAGAGACTTATTATCTAGAATAGACAACCGCTGGCCCATTGTCGGTCAATTTGGCTTCCAGTTCCTGTTTTGGGTAAAACCACATACTGAAGACATCAACATTTTACAACCACTTTTGTAGTTTATTGTCATATATTATTACATTTGAAAAAGAAAATGAAAAATGAGAAAAATCAGCAAACATGGCTTACAACCAGAGACTGACTGTATATAGATCTGTTTGAATTAACAATAAGGATGCCCCAACATGTAACATTTGTCAAATAATTTACATTTACAATAGACTATAACAATAATACAATAATCTGTAGACATTTTTATTGCAGGTAAAGTTTAGGAGTGCTCACACTAGTATTGCTTCAAAGTCCAAAATTTCAGGAAACCATTGCATTTGTCTAAAGCAGAGTCAAAAAAAACAGTGAAGAGATACGACAGGCTGCATGTAAGTATTTTTGTTTGCATATGTTTGGGAGAGGGCAAAATGGCAAAAAAGTGTGATGTTTTAATAGTAGCTTTAAACTGTCTGTAAAGTAATGTAAAGCAAAGGGCCCTTATTACGCTATTTTCTGATCCATGTTATAATGTTGTTTCCTCATCACAAACATACAAACATTTTGTTTCATTCACACGTTTAACTCACAAACCCTGCATATTTACATGGCTCAAACAAAAAATACTCCACTCCACCTTGTGATGTCATGTGTCAATACAGGAAGTGAACTGTGATGTTTAACTCCAGACACCTTCACTAAATCATTTGGATAATTTCCACTCTGGAATTGTCAGTCTCTTCTAAACAAAAGGTAAAATGAGCTGTTTGAAAATGACCACTTCATGACATCACAAGGTGGAGCAGAGCATTTTGAGCTTTGAAGATGTAGACAGACTAATAATAAAAGATTACTCAAACATGTGTGAATGAAACAAAACACAACTCCAGGTATGTTTTTGAGGAAGTAACAACATTATAACATGGCTTAAAGCTCATAAGAGTCAATTTTGCATAATATATGACCTTTAAAGGTGCACTATGTAACTTTTCTAGTGAGGCATCTGCCACCTGCTTGTCTCCATGGAGAAGTTATTGCTTTTCCTGAAATGATCCGGATCCATGGAGATAAACAAACTGCCATCAAGCCAAGTTACTGGTCATATCTGTGCAGAAATATGACCCCGTTCACAGTAAGAAGTCTTTTTTTCCAGGTATTTACGAGCAATAAAAACACTTGCAATTAAATTCATGGAAGTTAGACACGTTTATGCAAGTTTATGCTTTACTGTGGAACATATCCAAACAAAGTAATAACATCCCCATGGAGACAGGCAGGTGGTGAACTTCTTACTAGAGACGTTGCATAGTGCACCTTTAAGATATCATTAATGCTATATTCTTCAATTAAGAGTCCATGCTTCACTGTGATTGGTTAAATCCACCTGTCACTCACTCAGAGCATGATGGAGGCTGACCAATAGGGGGTGTGGGCGGGAAAATGTCACATGTGCCACATTAAACAGAAAAGCACTACATCACCTTATAACCATCTCATATCTGTTATGTGGTCAGATAGTAATTTGAGTTTTATATTTGTCATTTTGCCCACCCTATATTTGGAGTCACTTGTCGTCTGCTGAAATGCTGGTGTCTTTATGCCACTGTTTTGACACATTGATTAAAGGGCCCATATTACACTATTTTCTGATCGATGTTATAATGTTGTTTCCTCATCACAAACATATCTGGAGTTGTGTTTTGTTTCATTCACACATTTTTAATACACAAACCCTGCATATTTAGGCTGAGTTCTTCTCTCAACCAGAAAATAATGTTCTGCCTTGTGTAATACAGGAAGTGCTCTGTTGTGTTTATAAACTCCATGGACTTTCACAAGAATCATTTGGATCATTTCAGCCCTGGAATTACCAATCTCCACTGAACTAAAGGTAAAAAGTAGCTGTCAACTTGAAAACTACCGCTTCATGACATCACAAGGTATAACAGAGCATTTTCGGCTTTGGAGATGTTACAGGCTAATAATAAAGTGCTACTCAAACATGTGTGAATGAAACAAAACACAACTCCAGGTATATTTTTGAGGAGGTAACAGCATTATAACATGGCTCAAAGCTCACAGGGTCAGGTTTGCGTAATAGAGGACCTTTAAGGAGTGATCTGGGAAGATTATAATGAATTCAAAAACCTCCTAACAAATAACGCAGTATAGGCCAATGGTAGGGCTGCAAAATATATAGAAAATGTGACTACTGTTATAACATTACAGTCCATGTTACTTGAATATTTTGCTCACTTTTCAAATATTTTTTTATTTTATTTTAAAATCCAGCCAGTCAGTCTACTTGCCTGCCCCAACGCTGAACTCATTTGTTTTTAGCTTGAGATTTCAATGAAACAGCTAAATGAGTATCCACAGTATGGCATTAAAACCATCTCCATGGAGACACCAGCCTATATACCAAGTCAGATCTGTGGAGATGCATTCCTGTTGACAGTGAGAATGCATGGTTTTCAAGACATTTTTTAAAGAGAAATAAAAACGTGTTCAAATGCAAGGTAGAAGGAAGTGTAATGCCATACTGTGGAACATTAACATCTCCATGGCCTGCTCGCCACGAAATTTATACAGTGCAACTTCACTATTTTAATTTGCAGAATAAGATAGTTTTAACTTAAGCAGACAAATAAAACAATTGATCTATATATTGTGCAGCCCCAGCTCACAGTGATAAAACTAGTAATTTCAACCAATGAAACAAACCAGTTTTTTGAGCAATTAAAGTGCAGATAGAAATGATTGAGTATCTTTAGGATCAAGAATACAACAATTCATTATTAGCTTCCACCATGTTGTTTTTTTTCAGACTTCTACACACACAACTGAGCCATATAACGTTCACTACATTTCTATCGTTCTGCATTTATCACCAGAATATCACAAATGGCTTCATATGTGGTTATTTCCAAAACATCCACTTTTTAAGACGTCATTTTTGACAAGTTTTAGTTCCTTGTTTGACTTCCTGTTTTGATGCAACATGGGTAAATATAGTCCACATTTACCAGCTACATACTACCTACATACAGTTATAGGAACAATTGCGTAATGACAGTTTGGATACCCATTTCCTAACAGCATAATACAGGTACTATCCAGCTACTTTGAATAATCCAGCAGGCATGTGTTTTCATAATAATATTGTTGCTTTGGATATGTTCTTATAGTCCTTATAGATGAAACAGGTAGGAGAGGTAGGGTTCAAGTCCAGTTCTATGGGTTTTTCTTTGATATTTTGACTATTGAAATTTGAATCTGTCCATTAATATTTAAGGGAAGTATTGAGTTGTCTTTCATCTCGTTTTTTCCCTATTAGCAGCAGAAGTCCACAGTTTGTACCACATAGATCTACAGTACTTCGAGGCTGTGTTAAAATCCACTCCCTTGTCACATTATATTTTGTTTGTGAGTTAGCGTTGTCATGGTAACATCTGAAACTCGTTTATCGATATTTCGGAAAAGGTTGTACAGTATACCCGAAAAACCTTTTTTTTTTTTTTAAAAATCATAATAAAAAAAGGGTTTGTTATATCAATACAATTCTAAAATGATTCAGAAAAGGTCAAACTTGGTCTTATTTATGGATCTATAATAAGAAACAGCTTTTTAAAGAACCCATGGTAGTTCAAAAGTTGTTCAGTTTTGAGGGTCTTTGATTCTCGATATGCATTCGTTGTAATTACAGTGTTTCATCTTCTTATAGTCTAGCTTTTACTCTACTTTGTTTTTATTTTATGAAGGACAATTTTCGAATGCATAAATAATATCCATGGGTTTCAGAAGGTCCAAAGTCCTCAAAATGGCGCCTATAACCGTAAATTGAAATCCATGAATAGATAGCTTAAGTCCTCAACTCTTACTTCTGTCAGTTTTGCTGCATAATACAATGATAATGTTTTTCCCTCTGCTACATTTAGTCATTTATATATATCAACACTAACTGTGGTATTGAAAAGTATAAATTCTCATGCAAAAAGCCCAAAAATCTGTACTTAATATTTCTCACAATAAAAATGCATTTTTTTGGATCAAATTTTTTGACAGCTTGTGGACATACAGACATGTTTATATTTTAGTTTATCTGCACATATATTTACTTTTTAGATCAGTTCAAGCTGCGGTGAAAATAAAACGATGCCTTTTAAATGCCAAAGTACAATTTTTCATAGTATGCATTTTAATACAAAAGTAATTGGTATCATATTAAAACAAAAATCACTATTATTTCAGTGTCATTAAATATAGGGACTGTTGCTTTTACACGCTATTTCTGTCAGTTATGTTATATTGTTTATTTAGAGTGCTTCACTGGATAAATATGGTTTTGTCCTAGTCCTGGTTTAGTCCCGGTCTAGTCCTGGTCTAGTCTTGGTATAGCTCTGGGTTTAGTCCAGGTTTAACTCTTTGTAGTGACTGAGGGAGTGGTTTTAGTTCACTGCCTTATCAAAGTCTATTGGCTCTTGTCTCTCTTCACAGTGCGGTTCTCCCTGCTCCTCGTCCTCTTCCTCAGTACGGGGTGAAGAGGATGGGTCCATGTGCAGTGCGGATAGGTCCCGGGGCAGGCCTCAGCAGGCTCAGTGGCGCTCCCTGCAGGAGGTGGTGGTGCGCTGCAGGGCCTGGAGGACGTAGAGCCAGCTGGTTTGAAGATGCTGCTGCTGCCATCGCTGCTGCTACGGCCAAAGGACTGGGCAAGAGGCCAGGCCCGAGAGACTTTGGAAGTTCCTTTGAACAAATAAACATAAAGGTAAGTTAAAGCGGAGCTGTACTCTAAATCCATTTCTTTCTGCTACTAAACTGTGTATATAGTGTTGGCAGCTTTAGTACCAACTAGGTAAATTTGCAGCTTTCTGGTCAAAAATGCCAAAGTTTTTGCTGGTTTTAGTGACCTCTGCAATGTCCAGTAGTTGGTGACATCACAAAAGACTGTCCTGATTAAAGCCAGGTGTTTTTGATCACAAACATGGGTGGAGTTTGAAGTGTGGATACCCCTTTAGCGGCTCTATTTGAAATGTGGTTATGGGCGGAGTTTAAGCATTTAGTCCCACTTTAAAGGGGACACATTATGCACAATGAACTTCTATGACCTTATTATAATAGTTTCCCCTTTGTCATTAGCTTATTCTGAGTTGCATTTTGAGTAATCCAATGTTGACTTGAATGCACCTATCCCTTACCCCCACCCAAGCCCTGTAATTAACTTCAAAATACAAACTACATCATTGAAATATTGTTATGAAATGTTACAGATCCACCATAAAAGACCATAAATGAAACTCTGTGTCTATGTCTATTATTAGGAAAAGCAGAATATGTCTTCTTTAATGCAAGGAGTAAATGGGAAAATAGATGATTTGATGTGTATTTTATTTACAAACCATGAAATCCGTGCGTTTCTTGTGTCGGTTCAGGAGAGGGTTGGGTTTTCCTGCGACTCCATCTCTGTGTCGCCGGCTGGATATATGCTGAGCAGAAAATAAAATTGTTATTGAGAGCGACACCACAGATATATAAATAAAGTGGTATATATAAATAAATAAATAGGCTACCACTGTTAGATTTGAGCTACTCTAAAGGTCTTATGTTACACAAGATGGACTCTTGTGACCTTTGAGCCTGGTATAATGTTGTTACCTCATCAAAAACAGACCTGGAGTTGTGTTTTGTTTCATTTACACATGTTTGAGTAATCCTGCATTTATTCTGTCTACATCTCCAAAGCTCAAAATGCTTTGTTCCACCTTGTGATGTCATGCAGTGGTAGTGGACACATTTTACCTTTTGTATAGAGAAGATTAGAAATGTCAGGGCTGAAATCATCCAAATGATTCTAGTGAAGGTATGTGCAGTTTAAAAACACAGTGGAGTACTTCCTGTATCAACACATGATATCACAAGGTGGATGGGTGGAGTCTTTTCTGTTTGATAGAAGAACTCACCTAAATTTGCAGGCTTTGTGTATTAAACATGTGCAAATGAGACAAAACATAACTTTATGTATGTTTGTGATAAGAATTATAACATAAATGAGAGAATAGTGTAATATGGGCCCTATAAACACTTTAAACACTTGAAAGTTTCTTGAACTGACAGCTCTACGTGGATGGGTTGTGATCATTGGCGCAATTCTGGCTCCATCAACTCTGGCTCCAATTCACTTTCTATTGAAAAACCGTCACCCTTCTCTCTGTAACTGCTGCAGTGAGCCTCATCATTTCGGTCTTAAAATGTTCATGTTAACCCGCTCTACATGATCCTGGTATTTTTATTTCACTATTTTGTCCATAAGTCAGGTGCCTTCTGCCCCCAAGGTCGCTCCTGCTAGCATTGGCAACAGGTTTGATTGACAGCATAGCTAAGCGCCCATTCCCCGCTAAACCATTGCTGCGGCTGGGAAGGGATGTTACTTTCAACAGCCTGACTCTGGATTGGCTCTTTGGTTGCTATGATACTCATGGTCAGAATTCCAAATATAGAACTCTGCTCTAAATTGGCCTGTATAACTGCTCTAGCCTCGATGAGCTTCATTTGACTGTAGATGAACACTATGTATGATGTCTCGCTCACTTTATCCACTTCTTTATACGGTCTATGGTAAAAAACACTCATTATTATTACACTCTGCCCCGTTGCTATGCCGACCTGTTTGAGCTGCATCTCTGAGTTGACCCTAACGTTGCAGATCTCACAGTGGAAGGTTCGTTCCTGAGAGTTTGGGTCTGATCCCGGGTCCTGGTCTGGGCCGGTCCTGGGGGAGAGTCGAGGGTACGCTTTGATCGGCCCCAACCCACTACGGGCCTCCAGGATGGTTTTGTGTTTGGTACCTAAGAACAGCACAGATATATGAGTAAGGGCTGCTACTGGAAACAAAGAATTAACTTGTGACATTGTCCTTAGGTGTTTTGTGTTTCTACTAAATAAATTGAATTGTGAGAATGGTATTTATTCATTATCATATATCATTATCATATAGAAATGGCATATTTATGTAAAATGTTGTTAATGATGCTGCTAGAGTAACTTTTGTTTTAAGTTTCCTGAGGCATTGCATCCCCTCTAAAACCAATAGGGGGCAGTATTACTTCATTGACTTCAGTTTTAATGGTTTTCTACACAAGATTTAATCTATTTTTAAATTTATCGTGTCTAGTGAGTTTACTCAAATAAATCAATCAACATTTGGTCATATAATTTCTAAAAACGCAAATAATGTACTGCATATCCTAATGAAATGGTCCTAGTACAAAGATTTCACACTTATTATCCACACATTTCAGTCCATATAAGTCTTCAATCTTAATTGTATTTTTACACTGACAAAATGTCTGATACCTGACCCAAAAAACGTTGATGTTATGTAATCCTTGTTGTGTGTAGCCGGATGTAGTCACCTTTATTATGTGCCTCCAGTTGTGACAGTGAGTTGACAGCCACTTTACAGAGGGAGCAGTAGAGCAGTTTCTTGGCCTTCTCCTCCTCAGACTCTGCAGAGGAAGGGCTCGGGGCCGGGGAGGGGGTCTCTGCTGCAGTGAGGGGGTCTGCGGGGGGGTCCACAGGGGGGAGAGCGAGGGCCGGAGAGGGGGAGCCAGGTAAGGGACACTCCGAACCTGCCGGGCTGAAGGGGGGAGTGCAGGGGGACTCTGAGCTGGGGGAGCACTGACTGTCATCTGAGGAGAGAGACGACAGGTTTAGATCAGAAACACTGGTGATTTGAAATAGATGGTTATAACAGGAATTAATATGTTTTCAAGTTTTGCCTGCTTGTCTCGGTGTTATTGCTTTGCCTGGAATGTTCCACAATATGACATTAAAGGGCCTATATTATGCTATTTTCTGATCTATGGTATAATGTTGTTTTCTGATCACAAACACACCTGGAGTTGTATTTTGTTCTATTCACACACATTTAATACACAAACCCTGCATATTTAGGCTGAGTTCTTTTCTCGAAAACACTCAGTTCCACTTTGTGATGTCATGAGGTAATACAGGAAGTACTCAAGTGTGTTTTTAAAATCCATACATCTTCACTAGAATCATTGTATGATTTTTGACCTGGAATTGCCAATCTCTACTGAACTAACGGTAAAATGTAGCTGTTAACTTGAAAATTACCACTACATGACATCACAAGGTGCAACAGAGCATTTCGAGCTTTGGAGATGTTACAGACTAATAAAAAAGGGTTATTAAGATATGTGTGAATGAAAAAAAAATACAACTCCTGGTAAGTTTTTGAGGAGGTAACAACATTCTAACATGGTTTAAAGCGCACAAAAGTCCATTTTGTGTAATCTAGGATCTTTAAACTTTTCTATTTTGTGTTGGGTGTTTCAATGCAAAAAAAATAATACTTGGATAAACATGCATTCTTATTGTGAGTGGGATCACCTCTCCACAGATTTCACCTGTAACTAGGCCTGGTGGCTTTACTTTCCTGTCTCCTGTAGGATGGATAAGTTGAATGACATACTGTGTGACATTCCAGGCAAACAAATAACATCTCCATGGAGACAAGATGGTGGCAGGAAATCATCAGAAACAGTGCACCTTTAACAATATTTATTTCTTTATGTGTCGTCACACATTGCCATGAAACGTCCCATATATAAATCAACACATATTGAACCTGATCATTTCTATTAGTAACTAGACCCTAGAACTCTCTATTTAACAACAAAAAACTTCACTTGAACCATATTCACTTGAGCTGCCCACCATCTGCGTTAAACATTATTGCCCTATAGAATGTTTTGATGCCATCTGAAACCCACCAGTACAGACACGCTTTTGGCATTTTTCTGTTGTAGCGTTTGATTGAACACGCAGCTGAGATCTGCTGAGACTCACACACTGAGAATAGAGCCCTGAAGTTCAGAGGGCACCAACTGTGTCTACTGTAAAGTTCACCGGCAGGTCATCCACAAAAAGTTACTTCCATTTTAGAATAGCTGAGTTGTGCATGTTCTTTAATTACCATTGCCTATGTTTTGATCATGCTTATGTTTTGTACATGTTTGTAAATTAGCATTAGCGTTAGTTTCGGGTAGATAATCCAGCATCAGTCACTTTTTTTGGCTTTTCTGACCTGGTTCACGGTTTGGAATAATGTGTTTTTAATGGTTTGACTCCACATGGTTTCCTTGAGAGAGGGATTTCAGACATATACAGCCTATATATTTTTTTTGACATTATTTGCAAATTATACTGGAAAAGTAAAAAAAAAAAAACTGCTAAAACCATTGATTTGGTTGGAAAAATGGGTACACTCATTATTACTAAATGGTAGCCTATTTGTTGTACAATAAATAGAATAAAAACACTACTCGATCCCCTCGGTCCTCTGTGAACTGAAATTGCATAGTTCCTAAACGATCCTCGACCTTTGATCCGTCGGTCTTTTCATTTCAAACCATCAGACAGTAGAATCAGCTTCAGACTGAAATTGTCTGTAGATCTGAATAATTTTACTAGAAACTTGAAAAAGTACATTTTAGATAATCAAGTGTGTCATTTGTACTATTCTGTTTTCACTGTAAAAACCTGCACATAATGATTTTTTTTTTATATCTGTATGGACTGTAGGAAACATACTGTATTGGACATGGGGACATTTTGTATTGTATTTTACTGCTAATGGTAATGATGAACTGACAGTCTTATAATGTAATTGTAATTAAATGTGTATTTTAATGTGTGTTCACCTGCCCAGGGACCTGCAGATGGAAAGTAGCAGTAGCTAAATCTGGTAGAAATCATCTCTTCTTTTGTAAGATTAATGAATTTGTACATGGTCCCTGACAAATAAAGAGTAAAAAAACAAAAAACAAATTGAAACAAATGAGAGTTGTGAGAAGACACATGAGGCTGCAGTTCTTACACAGGAGAAGTTTATTTACCATCAGAACAGGACCCAGCACCCGGAGACATGAACCCTCAACACACTGTGATAGCGCTGTCCATTCAAGTCTGACTATGTTTACGTTGTAGGGAGTATTATACCTCTGATGACTTAAGCAAGGACTTAGATGACAGTGTTAAACTCCGCTAAAATCTTATTAGAATTCAGCTGGCTTTTGTTCTATGTTATTCTGTCCTCTCACACTTGTCTCACAGTCAAACTCCCTTTATTAAAATGTGTCCAGATGGCTCTTACCTTGTTTGTTTTCCTCGGGGCTCGGGGGACATGGCGAAGTATCCCGGTTCTGCCGGTCGCCATCTTGGATTCTCCCGTTCTTGGTCGTCTCGATCCCCTTCACTCTGCGAGCGTGACGGTTCCCCTTGTAATGAGCCTCAGCCTGACTCTAGGAAAAAACAAGACAGGAAAGTTTTAAAAATCTGTTACATTTAAAATGGTAGAAATAAGAAATAACCTCAGACTTTTTAATCAGATTATTTACAAATACAGCTAACTTAATTAGCATTTTAGTTTTGTAAATTTAACAATGACATAAAGTTTTACTATAGAAGAAGAGGAAACCGAAGCCTGCCAACATGTTTTGTTTAGAGGAAGTTCACACTGAATCGTATAAACAACATACTAAACTTTTGTTTAAAATTGACCAATAACTCCCTAATTTATCCATCCCACATCTGAAATTCTACTTATTATATGAGCAGTCTTATGTGCAAGAAGTACATTTATTTAGGCTAGTGATCTTATTCCTGTGACAGCATGTTAAAGAGCTCATATTATAATGTTGTTTCCTCATCACAAACAGACCTGGAGTTGTGTTTTGTTTCATTCACACATGTTTAACACACAAACCCTGCATATTTAGACTGAGTGACAATGTGAATTTGATATTTTAACTTTCTAGCACATCGTCCACCCCTACAACCTACACTGTTTTGCTCAGCTAAAACCTTTCATTCACCAGCTGAAGTCTCTGCTCTCATCAAAGTGAATGGGAAAGACCTCCACTCTTGCAATCAAGCTGCAGAGTCTTTGATTACATCACTCGTGGAGGGCCCTGTAATTAGCTCTGTGCTAAATCTAGCCTTCAGTCAGAACAGATGAGAGGCTGGAGGAGTCCGCTGTGTTTCTGATGAGACTGTCAGAGATTATCCTCGAGAATATTTAGCTTTTGTTGTCCTTTGAGTTGTTCTGTAATCACTGCTGTGCTCTGGGTGGCTACAGAGAGAGATACTGAGAGGAGGATGCTGGGAAATGTGGTCCTTAATGGTACAGTTGATGCTAAAGCAGGAGATAAGTAGAGGAACAAGAAGAGAGTTTCAAGTGTTTCCCAGTTTTGTTTTTTTTATAATGCAGGGTAATTTGTTAAAAAATAAATAGTGACAGTGATAAAAAAAAAAAAAAAAACTAAAAAAAAAAAACTATAGGGATGGCAATATCACAGATGTTTAAAGGTCGTGTTTGTTGTCATTTTGTTAAATCTCATAAACAATTCTAGCTGTATACCCAAATACAATCAAAAACTGAGAACAATTGTAATGTTGATATATTCACAACTTTTAAAAAATACCAGTGGTGGAACATAACGAAGTACAAGTGGTAAAGTACTGTACTTAATAAAAAAATACACAAAATTCATAAGAAAAAAAAAAGAAAAAGATTTGTATTGTTACTGTTGACCAAAATATGTATCATTTTAAATCAACATCACATTTACACTTTAACAACACTTTTACTTTTTACTCTTTAAGTCAATTTTTAAACAGGTACTTTTTCTTAAGTAACAAAATTGAGTACTTCACCAGCACTGAAAAATCCCTCTGTAACTTTTCTAGTGGAGGGTTTGTTTCCATGGAAATGTTATTACCTGGAATCCTCCACAGTATAACATGCATTTATTTAATTCCATAGAAACAACCACTGACGCCATTTGGCAGAGTTACAAGTCAGATCTGTGGAGAGACAACCTCGCTCATGGTAAGAATGCATGTTTTTCAGTATATTTACTATATGTTTTGCATGCAGCATAGATATATTTAACGCTATACAATGGGATATTCCAAACAAGGATCTTCGTGGTGACAAGCAGGTGACAAACCCTCTACCAGAGAAGTTACATGGTGCACATTTAAGAAACATCCAATTCCCAAGCTGTTTTGCAACCCTCTACTTCGTTTGCATACATGTATTAGTACTAAACCAAATGCAGCAGATTCCCATAGGGCTCATTGACAGTGAAGCCGACAGTAATGTGAGAGCTCTATGGCATTGAGCTGCATGGATTAGCTGGTGCTCAGGTTGTCAATAGGAGGCGCTATGTGTCGGGTACATGTGTGGCGGGCATGCCTGAGTGAGCCACGGTATTAGCCGGAGTACAGTTGAAGGACCCATATAGCCTTTCTTTATTGGTGATGACAGATACACTAGTGCCACGGTAACACAACCCTGCTGCTTCTCCTGCCCAGTGTACTGCAATTAGACCAGAGATCAGCCAGACAGCAATAAAACACATCTATGCACGCAAACCTGTCCTGTTTGTCCACACTTTGAGTCAGAGCTGGGCAATTAAAGGTCCTATATTATGTAAAATGGACTCTTGTGAGCTATAAGCCATGTTATAATGTTGTTACCTCACCAAAAACAGACCTGGAGTTGTGTTTTGTTTCATTCACACATGTTTGAGTAACACTTTATTATTAGTATGTCTGCATCTCCAAAGCTCAAAATACTCTGTAGTTTTTAAGTTAACAGCTACTTTTGACCTTTTCTTTGGTAGAGATTGGCAATTCCAGGGTTGAAATTATCCAAATGATTCTAGTGAAGGTGGAGTTTAAAAACACAGTGGAGCACTATTTCCACATGACATCACAAGGTGGAACAGAGTGTTTTCCGTTTGACAGAAGAACTCTCAAGGCAAGGCAAGTTTATTTGTAAAGCACAATTCATATACAGTGATTCAAAGTGCTTTACAGAATAAGAAAGACATTGAAATCACAATACAAACAAATCAAAAACAAATAATCAGCATAAAATGAACATTCAAAAAGAAGAGTGGAGAATAAAAAAGTGGCCAGTGAGCAGGTTGTTACAGTAGTCTAGCCTACTGGACACAAATGCATGGATAAGTCTCTCCCTGTCTGGTTTAAACAATAAGCCTTTGATTTTTGCTGTGTTTTTTAGATGGTAAAAAGCGGCAGATATTATAATATGGATGAGCACTACATAAAGCGTATTTTAGTTTTTGAATAGTTTTCTGCCAATACTACAAAAAGCGTCTAACCCTCAGTCATGTTTTGATGCCTCCATTTGACACTCTGAGCGCCTTCGACGTCGACTACAGAAAATCAATGTGTCAATCCGATAGAAATGGCTCTACTCCCCGAGAGGCAGAGCGAGAGGCAGACCACAGGAAAAACCAAAGCACACATTATGCAAAATCTGCCCTCCATATGTTCTGTGTCTGATGTCTGCTTTCACATAAAGAGCCATGGAAAAGAGGAGGAGAGAGAGAAATGGGGTCTGGAGGGGGAGAGAAAGAAAAGGGAGTAAGAGAGAGCTGGAGACAGAAAGAAAGAGAGTCAATGGTGCATTTTGTAGTTTGGTCCTGTTCTAGTTCTTGTTTAGTCCTGGTCTAGTCTTGTTTTAGTTCCAGGTTTAGTCCTGGAGAAGAGAGGAAGACACAGAATGCATGCAAAACCAACTAAATGCCACTCTTTCTTTCTTCTTTCGAGTCTCCCTCCATCTCCCTCTCATCCCTCCCTCTTCCCGCCATCTCGCCCCCCCCGCTCTCTTTCTCTCTCCCCTACTCACTCTCTCTTTAGTCTTTTTTCTCTTTCTCTCCATCTCTTATCTTTCCTCTTTCTTCTCCCCTCCCCCTCTCCCTCTTCTCTCTCCTCCTCCTTCTCTCCTCTTGCCATCTCTCCCCCTATTTTTTCTCACTTTCTCCCCCTGTCCGTCTCTCTTCCCCCCCTCCCTCTAGCCCCCCTTCCTTCTTTCCCCCTCACTCTCTTTTTCATCTCTTCTTTCTCTTCCTCTCCATCTCTTCTCCCCCCCTCTTTCCTCTTCCCTTCCCACTCCCTCTCTCTTTCTCTCTTCTCACCCCCCCCCCTATTTTTTTCTCATTTTCTCCCCCTCTATCTTCTCTTTCACCCCCTCCCTCTAGACTGCCCCCCTTCCTCCTCGCCTGACCGCTCACTCTCTCTTTCGTCTATTTTTTCCTCTCTTTCTCCCATCTCTTCTCTCCCTCACTCCTCTGCCCTCCCCACTCTCTTGCTTTCTCTCTCCTCCTTCTCTCTCACCATCTCGCCCTCTGTCACCCCCTCTTTTTTTCTCAATTTCTTTCCCTCTCCCCTCCCCATCCCTCTAGTTCTCCTCTTTCTCTCTCTCTCTTCTCCCTCTAGTCCCTCTCTTTCTCCCTCTCATCCTTACCTTTAGTCCCTCTTTCTCCCTCTCTCTCTCTCTCTCTGAGAGCCGGATGTGCTTTGATGTTTTATCTATAAAGCGACAAAGGCACAGAGAAGAGAGAGAGCGCAGGCGAATCTGGTGTTGGGGGAGCCCTGACAGGAAATGAGGAAAGAGAAGGAGGAGAAGAAACAGATGATATTTTGTATACCTAGACATATGGAGAGAGAAAGAAAGAGAGAACGAGAGAGAACTGATATGACAAGCTGGCAAGTTGGACAGTGAGGTTAATGTGGCGTGGAGGGGATGGGCAAGAGAGGAAGGAGAGAGAGATAGAGAGAGGGAGAAATAAAGGACAGGGAGAGAAGAGAGAGAGGGAGTGAAAGAAAGGAGTGGAGGAGAGAGAGAATAAGATTAAGTCTTAAGGAGAAATGAAGGTGGTAAAGAGATGGGCAAAGGGAGCAGAGGATTAAAGAAACAGGGAGTAAGGAGCTGGAGGAGGGAGATGGAGAGAGGAAGAAATAGAGGAAAGAGGTATTGGGAAACAGAGAGTAGAAGAGAGAGACAGGGGGAAATTGAGGTAGAGGAGGACAAATGTTGGAGAGGAAGGAGAAGAGATGGCGAGAGGGTGAAACAGAGGAGAGCTTGGGAAGCAAAGAAAGAAAGAAAGGATTGGAAGAGAGAGACAAGAGTTGGGGAGAAATTGGGAAGAGATGGGTAATCAGAGAAGAGAAAGAGAGAGAGGAGAGGGAGAAAAGAAGGGAAGAGAGGGGAAATGGCTGGGAAAACATAGAAGGAAAATTAAAAGGGAGGTAAAGAAATGACCAAAAAAGAGAGAGAAATGTAAGGTTAGGAAGAAAAGGACGAGGGAGATGAGATGGGACAAAGATGGAGAGGAGAGGTAGAGGAGATCAAGCAGTATGGAGAGAGGAAGAAAGAGAAGAGTAACAGGAGAGACAGAGTGTAGAGAAGAGAGGGAAGGAAAGGGGGCAGAGATAAGGAAGATTAAGAGAGAGGAGCGAGAGAGAGGACAGATATAGATGGGAACAATATAAAAAGAAAGACAGATAGGGGAAGAATTGAGTGAGAGGGTAAGAGGCAAGGGGTGAGAGAGGAAAAGAGAGTGAAAGGAGAGAGAGGTGTAGGAAGGATAGGAGAAGAGGAGATGGAGGTAGGAAAGTGCAAGAGCATATGTAGTGAGAGTGAGCGAGAGAGAGATGGAGAGAGAGAGGGAAAAATCACGGAAGAGAGGGAAGGAGAGGGAAGGAGAGGGAGAGAAGCATGAGAGAGTGAGAGGAGAGACAGAGGCCCGACAGAGAGGGAATGACAAAAACAAAGACAGAGAGGAGAAAGGGAAGAATTGGATGTAAACAGAAAGAGACAAGGGGTGAGAAAAAAAAAGAGAGGGAAAGGCAGAGAGAAAAGACAGAGTGGAGAGCAAAACAGACTCGGAGAGAGTTATGTGTGGAGAGAGGTTCAAAGAAAGAGAGAGAGAAAGGGAAAAAATCAGGAAAGAGAGGGAAGGAAAGGAAGAGAAGAATGAGAGAGTGAGAGGAGAGACAGACAGAGAGGGAATGACAAAAAGAAAGACAGAGGCATGAAAGGGAAGAATTGGGAAGGTGGGTTAAGTGTCTTGCCCAAGGACACAACGACAGCATTCATCTGTGGGAGCTAGAATTGCACCGCCAACCTATGGGCCAGTGGATGTGACCGCTCAACCGATGATGTTCATGTCGAGAATGGGATTCGAACCACAAACCTTCGGATCTGTGGACAAACGCTCTACCAGCTGAGCTAAAGAGAAAGAGGGAGCGGGAGAGAGGGAGAGAGGGATGTCCATAGAGTGACTGCGGAGCATGACGTCAGGGCTGCAGCAGCAGTGGATAATCTGTCCCCTCTTCATAATGAACTGCATCGTTACAGATATAATGAATGATAGTTTACTGACAGAGAGAGAAAGAGAGAAAGAAGGGGAGGGAAAATGTAAGAAAGAGGGGAGAGACAGAGAGATAAAGAACAGTGTGTAAGAGACATAGATGAGATGGCAAGAGACTGAGAAGAGAGAAGGATGGAGAGAGAGGGAGAGGGGGTTATGTGTGAGAGGGGGAGACTGAAAGAGAAGATAAGAGAGAAAGGAGAAAGGTGAAAGAGTGGGGGGATGGAGAGAGGGAGGGAGAGAGAGAAGGGAGAAAGAAAGAGGAAAGGGGGATGAAGGGAGAGATGTGGTGGTGCAAGAGAGTTAGAGGGAAGGTGTGAGAGATGGAGAGGGGGTTGTGCGTACGACGGGACAAGAGCAAGAGAGAGAAAGAAGGAGGGTGATAGACTGGGGGGATAGAAAGAGACAAGAGAGAGGGAGAGAGAAAGATGATAGGGGGTGCAAGAGAGGGAGAGTGTGGGGACATGGAGAGAGACAAGAGAGAGGGAGAGAGAAAGATGTGAAGGGGATGGAGACAGGGAGGAGAGAAAGAAAGAAGACAGCAAGAGGAAGAAGGGAGGACGAGAGAGGCGAGTCAGACCACCAGATGTGCATTTATAGTGGCAGTTTTTATATTAGAAAATGTATACGCTGTTAAACTGTTTCTTGATACAGATTAGAGTTTAAATTAAATAGTGAATGAACATACCAGCAGCTTGAGCCAGTTCACTTCACCTGTATCCACACCATAGGTTCATCCGTGTTACTCTTTCTTCTCTTACTTTCTTTCTTTCTTTCTTTCTCCACTTATAAATTTAAAGTTAAACAGAAACAACATGTTCTAAATACAGAGCAGAACAAAATCCCAGAGTGTAGCTTTAGTACTTTGTGCCATTATAACTGCTTTTAAATGGTTGTGTCTCGATGCTGCAGCAAGTGGAGGTCCTTCATTATTTAGGACTGTCCAATTCTCTCGGGTTGCTCTGGACACGAACAGCCCCACAGTAAGGCTTTATTTATACTTTATACACTCGCAGCAGACCTAAAATACTCTTATGGTCATGCAGCATGAATGTAGAAAAATGCAGATAAGCGTCTGTAATTGTCCCATGCACGGCTGTCTCACCGCTGTCATAGCAACACTGCATCACCTCCTCTGATTGGCCGGAGCTCAGAAAATACCAGAATACAAAGGCAATTTTTTTTCAAACTCATACAGCCCTAGACATATAGTGTTGTGAGTAAGCCAGTGGTGGAAGTACAAGTAGTAAAGTACTATACTTAATTACAAATTTTAGGTATCTGTATTTTACCTTAATACATTTTAAAGTCGTTTTACTTCTACTTCACTATATTTGATAGAAGGTATCTGTACTTTATACTCCACTACATTTTTGAGCAGGACTGAAAAGTAAGAGTATTTTTTATTATTGTTTGAGACCTGCTGAAAAGTTTGAGCTGCTTATATTTAACATGTTCATAATTTGACCAAACAAAAATCTAGAGTCAGAACAGCCAGAAAAAAAAACAAAAAAAAACAAAAAACAAAACATAAATTCAATTGTTTCTGTTGAAAAAAATTCAGCAAAATCTTTATCAAAGTCACTATATTTTATTACAGTGGAAAATCTTTACTCTTTAAGTACATTTTTAAACATGTACTTTAATACTTTTACTGAAGTAGATCTTTTCGTGTGATACTTTTACTTTTACTTGAGTATGGTACTTGTTGCTCTGGTATCTGTACTTTTACTTAATTAACAAAATTGAGCACTTCTTCCAGCACTGGACTAAGCCCCGCATCATGTTACATTATAGTTCATCTCTGGTTGTTGTTATCTGTCCCTTTTCCAATAAACAATAAATTAGTTCTTTGTCTTTTTCATTTCATAGTCTAGACTTAAAAAGTGAGTCTAGTTTTAATCGGCAAAATATCGTGCAAATTTAATGATCTAAATCTATTATTCATTTTAAAAATTCAAATCATATGAATCACATTGCACTGCTTAATACACCTCCCACTTACTGAGAATTGGATATAGTATTTGTTTGTATGGCCATGGAAACAAGCCAAGTCACATGTCATATCTGTGGAGAGGAGACTCACAGAAAAAATGCATGTTTTTAATGGTAAGGTAAAATGTTTAATGCCATAGAGTGGAACATCCAAGACAAAACAGCAATATTTCCATAGAGTAGTGTTTCTCAAAGTGTGATACATGTACTAGACGTGGCCCACTGCAATTTGAGTATTTGTTTTATTTTCGACACCAATCTATTAATGTTTTTGCTCTCTTTTGCGTTAGTCCTTATTTAGATATGGTTTAGTCTGATTATAGACCATGTTTAGCTCTCATTTAGACCTGATGTAGTCTGAGTTTATATCTGGCTGTACTCAAAAAGCCAGAGTTTATCCTAGGTGGTACTTGCTGTGAAATCTGGTGATGATACGAGATCAAATATGCCCTAAAGCAATAACAAGAACAGATGGTAAAGGGTTTTTTTCCCTCCAAAGTTGTAAAACACATTACCAATACCATCTGAATGTGCAGGCTGCTGGCTCGCTCCACCTGTGCAGAGCCTAAGAGACATTTAAGAGCCCCCTACAAATGTCAAATCGATTCTCGCTTTAAGTCCTGTCCCCTGAGTCCCGTTCCGACTTTGGTCCAGTCCATATAAGTGGGCATAGCTAGCATAGCATGATTTCCTTTCTATTGAAAAATTGTCGCACCTCTCTCTGATACTGCTGCTGTGAGACTCGTCAATCTGTCCTTAAAATGTTCGTACTAAACTGCTCTATATGACTCTGTTGTTTTATTTTGCAGTTTTGTCCCTAAATCAAAATATGAACCTTAATAACTGACCAATGTTTCCCTGAGGTAAGCCTCGAGCCTAGAGTTAGCAACAGGTTTGATTGACAGCTATCGCATTTCTTTGCTGTCCCAAACCAGAGGTGCAGACAGGAGTAGGCAAGTACCTTCAACAAACTTCTTCCTGTCTGACTCTGGCCCAGACTCTGACCCAGACTCTCTTCTAAACTCTGGCCCAAACTCTGGCCCACACTCTGGCCAAACACTCTGGCCCAGACTCTGGCCCAGGCTCTGGTCCAAACTCAGGTCCAAACTCTGGCCCAAACTCTGGTAAAACTCTGGTCCAAACTCTGGCCCAGACTCTGGCCCAGACTGTGGTCCAAACTCTGGTCCAGAGTGAAATCCAGGAGCTGCTATTAAATGTCGCTTCTAGAGTTACAATTTATTTGTTGTTGCTCTCCACTTCACACGAGTGCAGTTTTAATGAGGCCACTGGAATCACTGCTCCAATATTTCAACGCAGCCCGCTAATCTAACCCCCCTCTCCTCTCTCTCTCTCCCTCTCTGTATCTGCACCCTTCTCTCTCCTCTTGCTATTCATTCTAGCTCACATCTCTCTCTCTTACTCACCTCCCCCTCTCTTACCCTTCTGTCTCACTCTCTCTCCTTCCCTTCCTTTCTCTTTCTCTCCTGTCTTACCCCTCCACCTCTCTCTCTACCCCTCTCCCCTCTCTCCTTCTCCTCCCCTATCTCCCCACCCTCTTTCCTCCCCTCCCTCTTTCTCACTCCTCCTCTTCCTCCCTCACTCTACTTTCTTCTCAACCCTTCTTCTCTTTCTCTCTCTCTCCTCTCCTCCCTCTCCCCCTCTGATCCCATTTCTTCCTCTCTCCTCACCACCTTTCTGTCCTCTCTCTTCCTCTTGCATCTACCCCTCCCATCACCCCTTCTCTCTCCTCTTCTGTCTCCTATGTCTCATCTCCTCTCCTATTTACCCTTCTTTCCCCCCCTCTGTCCTCTACCACTATTCCTTCCTCTCTATCTCCTCCCTCCCTTCCTGTCCCTCTCTCATGTCCTGTCCTGTCCTTAACACGTCCTGGGTTAGCCCTGGCTGTCAAAACTGTATTCCTGAAATGTCTGTGGTCAGCAGTGAGGGTGTTAAGGACAAGATCAAGTTTGTTCCTCTGGTTTCAAATTAGTCCTTTCAACAGACATGACCTCCAATCAACCAAATGTTCTTCAATAAAACGGGGTGATCCTTCTCAACAGGCTAATACAGGCGAAATAAGAGGCTAAACACACTCCATGCCACAAAGTTTACGCGTGTTAGCTCACAAAACCAAAGCGAGGACGGTCACAGTGGCAGCTCCATAGGATGTCTGTGTGTCTGTCTGTTTAAACCTGGGCTCCCTCATGATTGACAATGGCCCCAGTAATAAAGCAAGTAAGGAAAGTTTATTTTGTCTAGCACCTTTCACAGACGGCAAAGTCACAAAGTTCTTCACTATAAGAAGTTAAAACACATAAAAAACAGGCCTAACACCCAGGAATACGTTGTGCTGCAGTAATTACACAACTACACATCCGATGCATGCTGTCTATGTGTTATGACTGGGATATACAACCTCAGCTTGCATCAAGTGTCAAAAATAAGTTGGAGTCTATTTTCTGAAATCTATGCGCTAACGACGTTCTGCTCCATGTTTGCAGCAGAGGACAGACTTTTTAGTTTTAAAGGTCCTATGTTACGCACAATTGACTCTCAAAAACATAGCTGGAGTTGTCTTTTGTTTCATTCACACCAGTTAGAGTAATCCTGCATTATCAGGCTGTCTACATCGCCAAAGTTCAAAATGCTCTGTTCCACCTTGTGATGTCATTAAGAGGTAGTTTTCAAGTTAACATCTGCCTTTTACCTTTTGTTCAGTAGAGATTGGCAATTCCAGGGCTAAAATGATCCAAATGATTCTAAAGGAGGTGTATGGAGTTTAAAACAAAGTGGAGCACTTCCTGTATTACCACATGACATCACAAGGTAGAACAGAGCGTTTTTAGTTTGAGAGAAGAACTCAGCCTAAATATGCAGGGTTTGAGTGTTAAACATGTGTGAATTAAACAAAACACAACTCCAGGTCAGTTTGTGATGAGGAAACAACATTATAACATAGATCAGAAAACAGTGTAAAATGGGCCCTTTAACATTTTTATTTTTCATTTTTTTGTTAAATGGCACTGATTAAAAGTCTCATAAATGATAGGGTTCTATCTGTGTTCTGGGTAGTTCTGAGATTTTGATGTTTAAAGTTCTGACCACTTGAGCTCAAATTGATATTTTGCAATGACATCATGCTGGGGGTGCTCTGAATGTATGTTTATGCCGGAATGTTCTGCAGTTTCCATGGGGACACAATGAACACATTCACAAACACAGGCAAAAAAGTTGTAAGACAGTCTGAAAACTTTTTTATGATATTCTAAAAACACAAAATGGATTTAAATAACATTTTCAAGAGCCTGTGATCAATACGAGTGTTCATGGTCCTAATAAAGTCTAACAAAGCCTCAGACAGAGCATGCCTACAGTTAGCATCACACCCCTAAGGAATGTTGATGACATCAGCGCCAAAGTATCAAAAGAAGAGGGATTTTTTTTTTATAATTTGTATTTTTTTTTTCTTTAATTATGCACCAAACCCTACAAAATTTTGATAAAGTGTGCGGAAGGTATTTAGGAACAAGAATACGGGAAAAACATCAGATACAAAGTCATATTCCCCCTAAGGGACCGTTTTGTTATGGAATTAATACCACAAGTCATATTTATTTGTTAATAATCATAAAATTGCAAATCATGATTGATCAATACAAAGAAAATTATTACTGCTATGTATTCCCTTTATTGCCATATCGCCCAGTGCAGCACATATTCTCAGATTATGGTAAATATTTCTTGTTTGTGTGTCGCAGTTACACCTGATGCCCTCCCTCGTGTGTCTCGGTGTGTGTACCTCTGAGTTGAAGCGGATTTGGCACACATTACAGGAGATGATTGGTCGTTTGGTTTTGAGCAGCGGAGGTCCGAATGTGTGCGTCATCACAGCCTTCTGAACCGGGTCCATCTGAGAAGAAACAGGAAACGCTCATGAACAAGACACAGACCAGAGTTTGGAAAAAAAGTTAAAAGTTAGGTGTAAGTTTGGAGTAAAGTTTGTTGCGCAGCTTCTTTAAGTTATGAGTCTTGCTGTAGATTTTAAAATACTGATATCAATATGGATATATATCAGTTAACCTTAAAGCAGACCTATTATCCAAAATTGACTTTTCAGAGCTTTTAACAATATTATTGTTGTTTTCCCTTTTCATTTACCCTCTCAAAGTTGCAGTCACCGGCAAACGCCCACTGCTCTGTACTTACTTCGTTCGGCGATTTAATTTTCTTAACCGGTGATACGATTAGGAGTTGGCAACGTTTGGTACAAACGGAAAAAAAACTGCAGCTTTCCATAGGAGGAGGCGACAAATTCACAGTGCCCTTGTGTCGACGTTTACTGCGACATCAACTTCCATTGGGCATTGGACTCGTTTCTTTAATTAGCCGTTTTAGATGAATATTGCGATTTAAAATGTGCAAATGATAACATAATAATCTCTGTCATAGATTCTAACTTTAAAGCAAACACAAGCACAATAAGAGAAACGAAACAGAAAGAGAAAAATCTTGAATAAACCCTCCCTGTGAGTGAGCTGGAGGTCGGAGGAGCCGCTTGTGAAGATCGGCAGCCATGTTTCCTCTGGAGCAGCTTCGCATGAAATTGTAAAACATCTTAACACGATTGAGTTGAGCTTATTTTTTACACTCCAAACAAAGCAATTACAAAACAGACTGAGGTGTGTGTGGCGATGGATACGGGAGCAGCAGCTCTTGGTCTCAGCTCAAACGGTTTAATTCACACTGCGTTCATGATTACAGGCCCCACAGACCCACTGATCTGCTCCGAGGGTTAAACTGGTTTTTCACTCAACAATCTGCCACATACAACAAGCTAAAGGACATTCTCAGACGGGGAAGGTTACTGCCTCAATGTACACACACATACACGCACACACACACACACGCACACGCACACACACACACACACACACACACACACACACACACACACACACTCTAAAGGTCTATGTTATAATGTTGTTTCCTCATCACAAACTGACCTGGAGTTGTGTTTTGTTTCATTCACACATGTTTAACACACGAACCCTGCATATTTACACTGAGTTCTTCTTTAACAGAAAACACTCTGCTCCACCTTGTGATGTCATCATGTGGTAATACAGGAAGTGCTCAGCTGTGTTTATAAACTCCGTACTTCTTCGTTAGAATCATTTGGATCATTTCAGCCCTGGAATTGCCAATCTCTATTGAAGTAAAGGTAAAAGGTAGATTAACTTGAAAACTTCCACTTCATGACATCACAAGGTGGAGCAGAGCATTTTGAGCTTTGGAGATGTAGATAAACTAATAATAAAGGGTTACTCAAATATGTGTGAATGAAACAAAACACAACTCCAGGTATGTTTTTGAGGAGATAACATGACTCAAAGCTCATAAGAGTCAGTTTTGTGTAATATGGAACCTTTAAATATTGTCTTTCTACCATTTGATAAAAACAAAGAAAATCTACTCATTAATTTCTCTTGTGTTGACGGTATAAGTTATTTCTGTTGCCGTAGCTGCCTTGGGGTAGACTGATGGAGGTGAGGCTGCCAATCTTCCCTCACACACCACATTCATACATATGCAAGGTCATCGAAGTGTCTTGCCTAAGGACACAATAACTATATGCTTGATTACGTTGGGATCCAAACCACCGACCTTTGGGTTAGTGGGTGAATGCTCTAGTCACTGAGCCACTCCTTTATGTCATATAGCCATAATTTTAAGAATGATGAAACATTAGGACCGGTGCCATAGTAATTGACAGTTTAAAACACAGTATGATGTCTTTTGAATCGTAAAAAGTCCTCAAAATGTCACCTATAACGAGAAACTAAAACCCATGAATACATTTGGGCTGAACGATGTACATTATAGCTATCTAAAATGGCCTCAGAGCAGTTTATGTTAAGAGACCATGACTTAATCTCAAATGGTGAATAATTTAAAGTCAAGTTGCTTTATCAAGGTCTTTACCAAAGCACCCGGGGCTTTGCTGTGTTTCAAATTACATCCATAATTCTGTAACTACATAGAGTTTGAAAAGAAATGGGACGGGGATTGTTCATTTGCTGATTTTATTTTATTTTTTCAGCACAAAATTCCATCCATCTATCCATCCATCCATCTATTTTCTTCAGCTTATCTGGGGCTGGGTTGTGAGGGCAGCAGTCTAAGCAGGGACTCCCAGACTTCCCTTACCCCAGACACTTCCTCCAGCTTCACCCCGAAGCGTTCCCAGGCCAACCACAAACATAAACCAAGATTATTTTAGAGATTATAGATTAGAAACAAAAGGTTATAGCTGCAGCACATCTCCAAATATGACAGTTCTGCCTGTTTGCATGTTTATTTATCCCCAGTCCGGCTCCGTTTTCCAGCCTGTTCCGGCCCTTCTTTTGTTTCCTCCCTGTTTTCCCTGCAGCCTCTCATTTTGTTAATCAGCTCATGGTAGTCTATAAATACTGCTTCTGTTCTGTCAGTCCTTGCTAGATTGTTGACCAACCAAGAGCAAAACTCAAGCTCATCTGAAATACTCTGTTTGCATTTCTGCATTTCCGAATCTGCATTAATCCCTGTTTGTGTTATCTGTTGCTGAGTTTATTTCCCAAGCCTGTGTCCCTTATTGAATCCCCAAAGTGGAAGAGATTTTCGTTGACGTTAAAAAGACATTCATTCTTCAGTTGTTTATTGCCTGATTTACCATATTCTGAAGTAAACTTTCTGTTATAGTTACTAAGACGCTTGACTGTTCTCTTTGTGTTGCATTTGAGTCCAGTTCACCTGCGTGATACCCAATCTGCTGGTTGAGCTTGTAAATTGATGTTTGATTGATTTACTAACCACTGTCGGCCCAGAACAAGACACAAAGCAGTTTGGTAGTTACTTAAGAATAAATAAAACATTTGGATTATTTTGGTTATACATCGATTTTGTTTTAAGTCTCTGCTCTGGTATCAGCTCATATCAGGTGTTGTGGGTGACAGTAGCTCAGTTGGTAGGTATGTTTTTCTGCTGATCTGAAGGTTGGCTGTTCAAATCCCGCTCTCAGTGTGGACGTCATTGGTTGAGTGGTCAGATCCATTGACCACAGTTGGCAAAGCGATTTCAGTTCCCACAAATGAATGACTGGAGAGTGGTTCCTTGATGTGAAAAAGTGCTATTTGACAGGTAAAGTATTGGTATCTGAACTAAAAAATCTTTCTAATGAGTGAGTTTGTGGAGCCAATCACTAACAAACAGTGATCAGGAGAAATGTTTTTGGGTTTTCAGTTTCATAAATGGTGTCTGACCCAGCCCTTCATCTCAGATTTTGACAATATAATATTCAACAATATGAAAATGACTAGTTTAAAGGAGACACATTGTGGTATTTTTTGGTTATCAACAGTAGTGAGAGTACTGTTCTTAAGTAGAAACTGTAGGTATCTGTACTTTACATAAGTCAATTTAAAATGGATACTTTTTACTTCACTACATTTGAGAGCAGGTATCTGTACTTTCTGCTCCACAACATTTTTAAACTGTTCTGAAAAGTAAAGTATTTTTTATTATTGACCCAGACCTGTAAAAGCTGAGGGTTTATTTTTAACACGTTTGTAGTTTGAGCAAATCAAAATGTAACAAATAAAAACACCAAGGAAAAAAATATTGATTCAGTTGTTTCTGTTGAACAAAATCACTATATTTGAAGCTTTATAAGACTGAAAAATATGTGCAAAATCCTTTAGCTTTTTATTCTTTAAGTACATTTTTAAACAGGTTCTTTAATACTTTTAGTTAAGCAGATTTTTTCATGTGATACTTTTACTTGAGTATTTCTTTGCTCCAATACTTGTACTTTTACACAACAAAATTGTGTACATAACTGGTTATTAAGTATTAAACATGCATATTTAATCATTCTAGTCTATATATTGTTGATAGTAAAGTACAGTATTGATCTAAAATGACTTTATAATAGAAACAGGCCTTGTTCAAAATGGCACAGCTGATACTCCACATACAGACGTTTCACTGTAGCAGCACATTTTCTTTTATGTGTTTTTATTGTTGAAAAATGGCTACTTGACATTTTTAAACCCAGCGTGTCTGAATCTTTTGAATAATCACAAATAAAGAGTGTGCAGAGATAGGGGGTAGGTGAAAAAAGACATTTTCTGAGCACTCAAGCCTTGAATGCAGAACAATACAGCAGGGTCACTCAAATGGGCTTAGATTTGTTGTCAATGATTCTTTTTTAAATTGTTGACTAGTTGAAGTATTTAAATAGATTTAAATATTTTTTGAACCAAATGATCATTGAAATATGGTGACTGAAGGTTTCTCGATAGATAATATTTTCAGATAAAGTGTATTATTGAAGAAAATCTTAAACAGATTAAAGGTCCTGTATTACGCAAAATTGACTCTTGTGAGCTTTTAAGCCATGTTAGAATGTTGTTACCTCCTCAAAAACAGACCTGGAGTTGTGTTTGTTTCATTCACACATGTTTGAGTAATCCTGCATTATTAGTCTGTCTGCATCTCTAAAGCCCAAAATGGTGTCATGAAGTGGTAGTTAACAGTTACCTTATACAGGGTGGCTCAAAAGTCACTGACACTTTTAAATCTTCAGTAGCTAGTAAATTCTTAAGTTATACTCAAAATACACAAAATTTTAGCAGTAGGTAAACTGAATCTTCTGAGATTTTTGGCAATATATACGGTTATAATTGTTCACTTACACTTGAACTTATCACTACTTCCCCTTTAGGGACGTAAAAATGACCTAATAAATTTTTTTTTTTTTTTTTTTTAAGTGTCCACCATTTTTGGTTTCACACTGAACAGCGCAATCCAACACACTTTACATAAGATTTGAAGCATTTCTGGCCTTATGGCTCTTATTTGATCCTCGATGTTACATTTTAAGTCGTTTATTTTCTGAGGTTTATTCACAAACACATTTTCTTTAAAATCGCCCCACAGGAAGAAATCGGGACTAGTCAGGTCTGTGGAGATCACACACTGCCCCTGTCTTTGAAAACCACTTATTATACCTTTAATGGCATTTACGCTTGGGGCATCTCTGGTATTAAAATGTCAACGGTAACACAGTTGGGTTTCTGAATTTGACCGATGTGACTCAAAGTACCACTGTACAATGAGGATTCATTCCTCGGTTCCTATATTTGCTCATATTAATGTCGGAAGGGTTGTTCTAAATGCTCTGAAAAAATAAACTAAAAATATTTAGAAACAAAAGAGTTATTAATTTTTTTCAGCTGTCAGTGACTTTTGGGCCATACTGTACCTTTTGTGCAGTAGTGAATACACGAGTGAATTGAAATACAACTAATGAAGAAACACTATTATAACATGTTTAATTTTACTTAATATGTCCCCTTTAATAATTTGTCATTGGTTTTCTCAAGGACTTTTCCACTGCATCAGCTTCAGCTTTGGCTCTAGATGATTTTGTCTTTTTTTTTTTTTTTACAGTGTGTTTCTGGTTTGTCGCCACGGTGACCTTCACATGAAACCCAATCTGGAAATGAGAGGCGCGCAAAGTGCTGACGCGGAGGACGCAGTGTGGCCCATAGCATCGATTAGCTGTAAGTCATTTTATTGCAGTAAAACACTCGAGCGGCATTGGCTCCATTACTACCACGAAGAAAGAGTCAACAGCCGTCAGCCCGTTATTTCAGACCAGACAAACTGTAAATATGAATTTAGTGATAGAGATGGGCTTTGTAGATAAACTACAAACAACATATACTTATAATATCACACAAACATCTGTATAGTTATATTTAAAGGTCCTATATTATGTAAAATTGACTCTTGTGAACTTTAAACCGCGTGTTATAATGCAAAAACATACCTGGGGTTGTGTTAACTCAAATCCTCTGTTCCACCTTGTGATGTCATAAAGTGATAGTTTTCAAGTTAACAGCTACGTTTTACATTTTGTTTAATAAAAGATTTGAAATTCCAGGACGGATATCATCCAAATGATTCTATTGAAGGTGTATGTAGTACAAAAACACAGCGGAGCACTTCCTGTTTCACCACATGACATCACAAGGTGGAACAGAGTGTTTTTGGTTTGAGAGAAGAACGCAGCCTAAATATACAAGCTCAATACACTCACCTAAAGGATTATTAGGAACACCTGTTCAATTTTTCCTTAATGCAATTATTGAATCAACCAATCACATGGCAGGTGCTTCAGTGCATTTAGGGATGTGGTCCTGGTCAAGACAATCTCCTTAACTCCAAACTGAATGTCAGAATGGGAAAGAAAGGTGATTTAAGCTATTTTGAGCGTGGCGTGGTTGTTGGTGCCAGACGGGCCGGTCGGAGTATTTCACAATCTGCTCACCATTTCTAGGGTTTACAAAGAATGGTGTGAAAAGGGAAAAACATCCAGTATGCGGCAGTCCTGGGGGCGAAAATGCCTTGTTGATGCTAGAGGTCAGAGGAGAATGGGTCAAGTGATTCAAGCTGATAGAAGAGCAACGTTGACTGAAATAACCACTCGTTACAACCGAGGAATGCAGCAAAGCATTTGTGAAGCCACAACACGTACAACCTTGAGGCGGATGGGCTACAACAGCAGAAGACCCCACCGGGTACCACTCATCTCCACTACAAATAGGAAAAAGAGGCTACAGTTTGCACGAGCTCACCAAAATTAGACAGTTGAAGACTGGAAAAATGTTGCCTGGTCTGATGAGTCTCGATTTCTGTTGAGACATTCAAATGGTAGAGTCAGAATTTGGCGTAAACAGAATGAGAACATGGATCCATCACTGTGCAGGTGGTGGTGGTGGTGTAATGGTGTGGGGGATGTTTTCTTGGCACACTTTAGGTCCCTTAGTGCCAATTGGGCATCGTTTAAATGCCACGGGCTACCTGAACATTGTTTCTGACCATGTCCATCCCTTCATGACCACCATGTACCCATCCTCTGATGGTTACTTCCAGCAGGATAATGCACCATGTCATAAAGCTCGAATCATTTGGTCTCTTGAACATGACAATGAGTTCACTGTACTACAATGGCCTCCACAGTCACCAGATCTCAACCCAATAGAGCATCTTTGGGATGTGGTGGAACGGGAGCTTCGTGCCCTGGATGTGCATCCCACAAATCTCCATCAACTGCAAGATGCTCCTATCAATATGGGCCAATATTTCTAAAGAATGTTTTCAGCACCTTGTTGAATCAATGCCACGTAGAATTAAGGCAGTTCTGAAGGCAAAAGGGGGTCAAACACCGTATTAGTATGGTGTTCCTAATAATCCTTCAGGTGAGTGTATATGAATATCAGTTAGAATAGAAGCAAATGGCATAATTAGCTAAATCCTTCTCTCTATTAGGATTTAATTAGGTAGTATTTTTTTATGTTTATAGATCGTTTTGAGGTATAGACTTACAGCGTTGAAGTTGGGGAAGAGGCCGATGGAGGCGGGGTGAGGGGACTCAAGGGGGAACTGGAGAAAAGGTTTGAGGTCCAGACCAGGACTGAGGACTGCAGGGCTCCGGAGGAAGGCAGGGACCGGCCCAGGACGGCTCACTCCTCCTGGGATCAACGAGAGACAAGAGGGGGCACAAATACGGGTTAGTCATATACACAAATGGCTGTATTGCTTTTATGGTGGCTGAGTGGGGTATCACTCACACCTCACAGCAAGAAGGTTACGGGTTCTATCCCCAGGTCCCACAGGCTTGTCTGTGCGGAGTTTGCAGTTTTTTCCCCAGCATCAACTCAAAACATGCATAATATGAAAAATGATCCGCTAAGAAGTCTAGGTCAACGTTTCTGAAACTGTGGTAACCAGTTGTATGTGGATAGTTTTTAGCTAATTTATAGTTAATTTTATCCACCTTTGTATGATTTATTTTGTATAACTACAGTAGAAATTATGTATTCCTGGTTTAGCCCTATTATGAACTTGATGTAGATCTGGTGGTACTCTGAAAGCCAGATCTTTTCTTTGGTGGTATTTGCTGTGAAAGGTTTGAGAGCCACTGGCCTAGCTCAAAATCTGTAGCACCCCCTCCTCCTGACAGACTGACCCAGTGGTATTGAAGATGGGTCAAATGCAGAGGACAAATATATAATATAAGTAAAAACAACAAAGTGCAGCTTAGCCCTCCTTGTAAGGGATGTCTTCATGAAATGTGTTGGATTATCCCGATAATACTCAGGTGATATATTTGGAGCCCATCACAAAATGTGCTTGTACGTGCCTTTGTTAAAGTTCAAGTGTTGCAAGTGAATGGACTCTACAATTAACCACAAAAGTGAAGATATGAAGATATATCATTGCCCTCTCTTCTCCTCCACATCTCTCTCGCTCCCCCACTCCCCCTCCCTCTCCCTCTCTCTCTCCCACTTCCTCTCTCTCCTCTCTCCCGCTCCCCTCCCTCCCTCTCTCCCTATCAACCTCTCTCTTTCCTCTCTCTCTTCTCTCTCCTCTCTCCCTTTCCCTCCCCCTCCCCTCCCTCTCCCACTCCCTCTCTCTCCACTCCACTCTCCTGCTCCTTCTCCTCTCTCCTTCCCTTTCTCCCTCTCTTTTGAATCAACCTCTCTCCCTCCTCTCTCTCCCTCCCTCCCCCTCTCTCCACTCTCTCTCTCTCCTGCTCCTCTTTCCTGCTCTTCCTCTCTCTCCTCTCTTCCTCTCCCCCCTCTCTCCCTCTCTCTCCTCCTCTCTTGCTCTTCCTCTCTATCACCCCCTCCCCTCCCTCTCCCTCTCTTCTCTCTCTCTCTGGGCCGAGCCGTATAAGCAGCTTAAGCCTCACAGCTGGGGAGTACAGATAGCAGCTCTTGTGGTTTGTCTTTCGCTGAGCGCTGGTTTCTGTCAATGTTTCACGCTTGTCTTACTCTTTTCTGCTAGAGCCCCTCAATGGTCTCTCCTTCTCCACACTACCACTTTCTGCAGTCTTAAGAAATACTGCAGTTTAATCTTTAATCTATCAGACTATCAGTGAGTTAACAGCCCATTAAGAACCAGGCTCGGGTCTGAGGAGGGGAGCAAAAGAATGCACTGCAGCTAAAGATGCAACAATCAAGCTTTTTCTGTTCTGAAACGATGCCGATACTTTGACTTATATGGCAAAAAAACAAAAAACAATCCAATGTGTTTTGCATCAGTTATTTAACCTTTAAAGTAACTACAGAACAATAAAATGGTCTAACAATGTAATAATAAAAATATTACGAGGTGTTTGAGACAACAACGTCCAGAAAATCATGTTTTTACACCAATTTATAGACAATATTGACTCAACCAATATCTGATCCAACAAAATTTGACTATATAAGTATCGTATTGGTGCAGCTCTTATCGCTACCTCAGTTAAAAATGTTCACGCTCATTTCAGGCGTCCAATATAATTTCCCTCTTAATGGAAGCGCATTATGTTTGCACCCCTTTGAAACTCAAATGCACCTGTCAGTTTGTGGCTTGTTAAGAATAACTGACAAAGTAACAGGGATAGTGCCATAAGACTCACCACAAGATTGTGAAATGATTTTATATCTGGCTTGGCAAATGGTTCACTTTGCTGAGCTACACTTCAAAGCTGCAGTAGTTCCAAAAGGCAGTGCTTTCAGTGAAATGAAAAAAAAAAAAAAAAAGTGAGGTCAAAATTGTGACCTGAACTGCACAATTGACTTGTTATAAATTATTCCAAATCTCATCTTTCTAGTCGTTCTTGTGGGCTCAATCTCATACTGTGTCTCGTCTTGTAAACTCCTTATTTTGTTCAAAATATAATTTAGTCAAAAAATGTTAAATTTAACTAAAAAGAGTGTTACTCTCAAAGTGGTTTCTTTATGATGTCAGTATTGATTACATGGTGTAGTTTAATAATCCATAATTCTATAGGCTACAATACAAATCCATTCACATGAGGCAATTTGCAAACAGTAGCTATTTACCCTGCTCTTAGTAACAGGAATAGTGAATGTTGGAATGTTTTCTGAAACCATGCAATGTAGATTTTCTATTTAAAAAAACCCAAAACTCTCATGTAGGACAGCAACTCATGAGATAACTAAGTACTTTCTAGCCAAGGTTCAAAGACACGACAGAGTCTAAATGTACCAAGTATCTCCAAATAAACAGCAGAAGTTCACCAAATGTATTTATTTGCCTAATATATTAATCTAATTTTGCAATTTACTTTTTCAATCTAGAATACTAACCATGCACTTCCTGGCTCTTGACATTATTGATCTAGTCTATTAGTTAATTTTCCAGTCTCTTCAAACTACCATGCTAACAGCACACTTTCTGATTGTCGGACAATAAAAATGCTTTATAGATGCAGACAGTACACATTGTTGGTTTGATCAATCAAATTTTGCTATTTATTTTTTAAACTAGCATACTAACAGTGCACTTCCTGTTTTTTTTTTTGTTTTTTTTGTTTTTTTTTTTACATTGGTCTTTTATTATCTTTTTTTATTTTCAAATTGGTTCCTAGTCTAGTTATTAATCTAATTTTACATTCTCTTACATTATTTTCAAACTAGCATACTACCAGCACACTTCCTTGTCATTAACATTATTGATCTAGTTTATTACCCTCATTTTGCGATCTCTTACGGTTTTTTTTTAAACTAGCATGCTAACAGAGCACTACCTGGTTCTTGAACGATAAAAACGCTTTATAGATGCAGACAGTAAACATTATTGGTCTAATTTATTAATCTCATTTTGCAGTCTCTCAGTTGTTGTTGTTTTTTTTCAAACTAGCATGCTAACAGCGCCCTTCCTGGTTCTTGGATGATAAAAAAGCTTTATAGATGCAGACAGCGCACATTATTGGTCTAATTTATTCATCTAATTTAAATGATATTAGATATTTTCAAAACTGCGAAACCCCCAGAATAGTATAAATGTGTGAGTTGACAGTGTTTGAATAATCTCCCTCTGCAGATTACAGTTTACAGATTACAGATTATAGATTATAGATTATAGATTATAGATTACAGATTATGTGCAACAGTCGTATTGCATCACCTCAGACTCATCTCCACAGAAAAGATGGGCACTTGTCAAAAGGAAACAAGGGGGCAAAAAAGCTATTTCTGAGACGAGCAGAGGAAGAGAGAAAGGGACAGAGGGAGGGAGGGAGGAGAGAGAGAGAGTTAGAGAGAGAGACAGAGGGGAGAAAGGGAGGGAGAGAAAGAAACGGCAGAGAGACAGAGAAAGACAGAGAAAGACAGAGGGAGAAGAACAGAGAGAGGAAGAGAGAGACAGAGGAAGAAAGGGAGAGAGATGCATAAAGAGAGAGGAAAAGAGAGAGGAAGAGAGAGGTAGAAAGAGAGAGAAAAAGAGAGAGGAGTGAGGAACAGAGAGAGGGAGAGAGAGACAGAGGAAGAGAGAGGGAGAGAGAGACAGAGGAAGAGAGAGAGAGGAACAGAGACAGGAAGATAGAGAGAGAGGGAGAGAGAGGAAGAGAAATACAGAGGGAGAAAGGAAGAAAGAGAGAAACAGAGAGTGAGGAAGAGTGAGGAAGGGAGAGGGAAAGAGAGCAAAGGAGAGAGGTGAAGAGAGCGTAAAAGAGTGACAGGGAGGGAGAGCAAGAGGGAGAGAAAGGGGAGAGAAGGAAGATAGACAGACAGAGAGAAAGAGGGAGAGAGAGAGGAAGAGAGAGGGGGAGAGAGGGAGGGAGAGATAGAAAGAAGGGAGGAGGGCGCACGAGGCTGCATGGGGGGCATAACGGATGGGCTGTCAGAATAGGGAGAGAGAGAAAAAGAGAGATGTGAAGAGATGGAGGGAAAGAGAGAGGGAGATGTCAGATTTTGTCACTACATTAAAAGATGGTATGAAACATGAGGATGTCCATTGGGCTTGTTTCAGTCATCGCTGTAGGCAACAACTAAAACTGTATCATGTCTTTTCTTATGGGGCTACGGCTGCACACTGTTACCTACAAATGTACTAGGTAAGGGAGTATTTGTGGGACAGTATGATTTTGATCTTACATTTTTTTCGCCATATACAAGGTAGATGTTCAAATCAAATATAGCTTTTTATACTGATAACAACTGTACTGCTGATTTATTCTTAATTACAAAAACATTGGACATGATTACCAAGATGTTTATGTTATAATTTGGATGACAGAATTTTGATGTCATGCGAACCCAAGTAAAATAAATAACTCTTTATGTTTTTTTCCTCACAGAACTCAAACACAGCCTATTAAAACCCCAGAGCTCAGATACAAGAGTTGCTGCAGACAATAGGAGCTGTATCAATATTTCTTTCCCTGTGCAGCATTTGAATAACTGTTCTGGTAAATCTGCAGCTCGTTTTACGCCACATTACATTTGAAAGGTCAAACCAATGCCCACGTTTTTTATGGATTTATATTTGCACCAATCACATCACTGGACTCCTTCAGCTCTTGACTAGCAACAAAATCTACAAAAGATAACCCACATTTCAATTTGTGTTTATTCTTTTAACAAATTATTCATCGTAGTGATTTCCAGCACTACAAACTGGTATTCATTTGTATATCACTAACCTGTCTTAGATACGTCGACTTTGGGTGTTTCTTATAATGTTAACTGGGTTTAAGTTCTAGACCAGGACAGGTATAAATAACATGTAATCTAGGGATACTTATAAAAACTAGGATACATACAGGTCTAAAGCAGGGCCAAACCACAACATGTCCTAAGCAATGTCTGAAGTGTAACTTTTCTGGTGGAGGGTCTCCATGGAGACAAAAGTTGACCCAACCAGGCCAAGTTACAGGTCAGATATGTAGAAAGGAGACCCCTCTCAAAATAAGAATCTTTTTTTTTCAAGGTGTTTAAAGACACGTGTGACTGAATGCTACATATATGCTATGTCCCTATATATTTTTTTGCATTTAAATCAGAATCACTTAAAGAAGACATGTTGTGTTTGCAATATTCATCTAAAACAGAGGTGCCCAAACTTTTTTTTATCGAGGGCCACATTTCCAAGCAGAAGGCCACAGACCGGTGATCAATACAGTACGATGCTTTATGCACAGTTTTGACAGAGCCACTGTGTATTAATAAGGCATGAAACACATTAACTTTAGGTTTGTAGCTCAATGCAATGTGATGTTTGAGGATATAGTGGTAGAATAGAATAGTTTAACAGTAGAATAGAATAGTTTTATTTTCTGTTAAAAGTTCTGCTTATGATCAGTTGGGCCGGTTCAGCAGGAGGCTTGAGGGCCAATAAAAACTGGTCTGAGGGCCACATTTGGCCCCCGGGCCATAGTTTGGATACCCCTGATCTAAAACAACAACAAGTCCGCTAACTTCCACAAAAACTGTGACGCCCATTGGGAGTTGTAAACGTCATCACAACAAAGAGTCCCCTCCTCTGATGGATAACTGCAGATCACACTAGCAAGCTGCAGATTCTTTTGTCATTTGCACCAAAATGACTTTGCAACACTGCTGAATCCTCCACATATCATTGAGAAAGAAAATAAAATTGGAGAATAAAGTAAGCACAGAGTGGGCGTGTGCCGGTGGAGGTTGAAAACGAGGATTTATCGTCAATATGGCGTCTTGAAAATAATCGATCAAAGATTGCTCAAACATGCACAAATAACTCCAAAAACAACTTTGAGAGAGTAAATGAGAAGAAAACAACTACAACATGTTTAAAAGCTCTGGGTCTGCTTTAACACTATAGATTATTGTGATGGTTTTGTGCTTTTGCTTTGACCTGAGGTGGTCGGAGAGTGACTTTTCAGTGACATCAGATAAGTGAAAGCCAGTCTCTTCTCCCCCTCCTCCTCCTCTTCCCCTTCTCTTTCACCTCCTCTTCCTCCGTGGTGGACATGCTTGACAGAGCAGTGATTGGACACATAAAGAGGAGTGTTAAAGTGTTGAGTTGCTGCCAAACTCGATAAATCCAGACGACACCAGCTCAGAGTGAAAAAGAACAAGAGCCGCTCGCACCCAACAACAGACATGTTTTATCTCTCTACTTCACTCACCTCTTTCTATACCCTTCTCTGCCCCCCACCTCTTTCTCTTTTATCCCCCTTTCTCCTCTCTTTCTCTCTACCTCATCACTCTCTCCTTCTATTTATTTCCTCTTCATTCCCTCTCCTGTCATTTTCATTTTCATTCTTTCTATCTGTTCCTCTGTTTCTCTCTCATTATATCTTTTTCTTATTCTCTCTTTCTTATCTTTCTTGTACTTCCCCTTTCTCTTCATCTCTCACCTATTTCTTTTCTCTCTCTTTCTTATTTTACCTCGTTCTGTATTTAGTTTTGTCTCTCCCTTTTTGTCTGTCTGTTTGTCTCTCCATTTTCATATTCTCTGTCTCTGCTCTCTCTCTTGTATTAAAGTCTCTCTCATGCATTTCTCTTCACTCTTTTTTGCCTTTCTTTCTTTCTTTCTTTTGTTTCTTTGCTCACTTTTCTATTTCTCTCTCTCCTGACATTGACAAACATGTAAAGCCCTAAGTTTAAACTTTTATCTTCCTTTAGTCTTTCTCTCTCTCATTCTCTCTCTCTCTCGGTTTCTTATTCTTCCTTTTTTTCCCCTTTCTTCCTCTCTCTCTTTCTCACCCACATCTATTTTGCTCTCCTTCTCTTTTTCTCCCTTCTTCTCTCCATTTCTTCAAATCTGTGTTTTTCTTATTATTGCTCTCCTCTCTCTCTCTCTCTCTCTCTCTGTCTCTCTCTCCCTTTCATAAACTCTCCATCTTTCCTTTTCTCTCTCTCTTTCCTACTGTTACCTTTTTATCTCTCTTTTCTTCCTTCCTTCCTTTTTTCTCTCTCTTGTCGTCATTCCCTTGCTCGTTTTCTCTCTGTTACTCTCTACCCCCCTACACACACACACACACACACACACACACACACACACACACACACACACACACACACACACACACCCGCCCTTCTCTCTTTCTTTCCTTCCTTCCTATCTTCCTTCCTTCCTTCTCTCGCTTCTCATTATTCCCAAGCTCTTTTTCTTTTACTCTCTTTGCCCTCCCACACACATACACATACTACCCTTCTCTCTCTCCTTCCTTCTCTTTTTCCATCCTTCCCTGTCTCTCATCTCATCATTCCCTTGTTCTTTTTCTCTCTTTTACTCTCTTTACCCCCACACATACACATGCACATTTACACACTACCTTTCTCTCTTTCTCTCTTCTTCTCTCTGTTTCTTTTCCCTATTTTTCTTTATTCTTTCCTTTTTACCTCTCTTTCCTGAATTACTTCTATCTCTTTTTATCACTCCCTTGCTCTTTTTCCACACACACACACCTATACGTACAACATACAACATACACACACACACACACACACACATACATACAACATACAACACACACACACTCTTCTCTCTTTCTCCAAATGCAAATGTTTAGTTGAAGAAAAGATCAATCTCTGTGTAATGGCTTATTGGATTTGCTATAGATTGTGAAAGAGCTGCATAATATTAGAATAACATTTAAGCCCCCGCAAATAGAAATCGTATTGACTCTATTCATGAATCTCACAGTGATCAAAATTAGCACTGTTGCCATAGTGATACATCAAGACAAATCATGACAAAAATTAGGGCCATAATAATAGACTGTATATTTAAATGGACATAGCTAACCTGCCTAACTTTGGCTCTGACTCTGGCTCCAATTCACTTGCTATTGAAAAAAAAATATGTTGCCCCTCTCTCTGTAACTGCTGCTGTCAGGCTCATCATTTTAGTCTTAAAATTTGCGTATTAACCTGTTCTACATAATTCTGATATTTTTATTTTGCTTTTGTGCCCGTAAATCAAGATATGAACAGACCAATGACACGGCCTCTTTCCCTAAGGTTGCTCCCGCTAGCGTTAGCGCCCAGAAGTGTGGACGGGAAGAGGCCGATTACCTTTTACTGCTTTGCCAGGAATGTGCCATATGGTAATAAACTTATCTCCATAGACACAGGTCTGGGGATGCCACCAGGCAAAGTTACAAGTCAGATCTGTGGAGAAGGGACCATGCTCACACAGAAGGTTTCCAAGGACAACACATGCAAGTGGATAAATCGAAAATAGATCAATTTAACGCCATTCTGTGAAACATTCCAGGCTAACAATAACATCCCCTTAGAAACAACCCCCCCCCAACACCAGAAAAGTTACATATTGAACCTTTAATGTTGAACACAGACATTTGACTTTGCATTTATTTACAAGCTCTGGTGTCTGCCCTTCCCAAAGCTAATCTAACTTCAACAAGCTTTTTCTTTTCCATACAGGTATTGGTTAGCATAAATTTCCCATAATGCATTTTACACCCCTTGTCTCGAAAGCTGTCAGCACCAGAGACTTGACAAAGCCTATAGTTCACGCGCCCACACACACACTCTGATATCCTGTGCCCAAGGCCTCCCAAATTGGCAATTCATTAAACCAATTTATCTGTAATGATCACAGAGGTAAAGCCAATGTCAGGAGACGCTCTGTATTCCCCACCACAGCACACAGCACGATACAGAACACTGCGACGCTGGATCTTATTTATCCAGACAGAGGTGGTACATTTACCCTATCCATAGATTTCCAGAATAATTAAAAATAAAGACAGCTACCATAGCGATAAACAACTAAAGCGCCCATATTACAGTAATTTTTGATCTATGTTATAATGTTGTTTCCTCATCAAAAACATACCTGGAGGTGAGTTTTGGTTCGTTATCACATGTTTAACACACAAACCCTGTATATTTAGGGCTGAGTTCTTCTCTCAAACAGAAAACACCCTGTTCCACCTTGTGATGTCATGCTGCAATACAGGAAGTAAAAACATGCATTCTTTCACAACTTTGACCTGGAATTTGGCCACATTGTGTTACCTGCTTGTCACCATGGAGACAGACAATGCCATACTGTGGAGCATTCCATCCAGACCAACAGTAACATTGATAAGATTGGTAAGTATGTGGCATGGTCTCCACTATTTCATATTACAAGTTAGATAGTGTACCTTTAAATAGACTGTAAAATACATTTAGCCTAAAAAAAACTAAATATTGTAGCTATTTCTGATGATATTTTTACTTTTTATTAACAAAAAGTGAATTCTCTACTGCAGCAGAATGACAATCACTCACAATTAGAAAATGCTAATTGATTGAACCCCTTTGTCCTTCACGCAGGTGTGGTCATTATAAACTGATAAACACAAAGCATGCTGGGAAATTGGCTAATTAGCTAACAGCCTTTTGGCATCATCTGTGGAACCTTTGAATGTCACCTACTCTTTTGTATTAAGGATTTAAATAGAAAACAGATTATCATCACGATGCAGTAGTTTACCTCATAGTGTAAAGAATGAAAGGAAAACATAACCCAAAACTAAAGGATAAAGGGATTTGTGGTTTGTCTTCATGGATGTTATTGCGTTGCCTGGAATGTTTCACAGTACGGCATTAAACATAACAATCTTTTTTTCCCAGTCTTTTTTTTTATTGCTAAAAAATACACGGTTTCCTATTGAAAGGCTCCCCTCTCCACAGATTTGACCTGTAACTTGGCCTGGCAAGGTCACTTGTCGTTACTTGCTTGTTTCCACGTGGCTAGATAAGTTTAATGCCATACTCTGAAACATTCTAGGAAATAACATCTCCATAGAGACAAGGCAGCATGCACAACAAATAGTGCATCTTTAAATATGGAATTGAAAATAAGAATGATTTAACCTATAACCAAAAATATATATATTCTTAAAGAGGGGGCATTATGCAAAATTGAAGTTTTCAACCATATTATAACCCCATAAGTCCACTCATCAAAAACATACCTGAAGTGGTTTTAGCTTTCATCTATGCATGTTTGAGTAATCTAGCGATCTCTCCTAGGCCCTATTCCAACCCTGCTTATGATTAGCTGTCCAGTCCTGTGCAAGACTCCGCCCACGAGCCTGCATCACCCATGCTCATCCATGACATTTTCCATGAATATAGAAAAGCAAATCTAATGTGATGCGCAGTAGTTTAATTAGTAGTAATAATAATAATGCCTTACACTTGCAATGCTATTTATCAAAGTCTCTCAAAGCGCTACACTGAAGTCATTATTCGTTCACTCCACACTTGGTGATGGTAAACTACTATTGTAGCCACAGCTGCCCTGGGGTAGACTGACGGAAGCGAGGCTGCCAGTTTGCGCCATCGGCCCCTCCGACCACCACCAATCATTCACACACACACCACTTTCATACTAGGCAAGTGTAAGGCATGCACATGTGATAGCGCTCTAAAGGCGTTACTTAGCACGGGGAGCTTCAAAAATGAAACTAACTAAACATTTTAATGGATCTTTTTAGTCCCATAGAAATGTAATACCCCACTTTAATATGAAATACCCCTCTTCCCCACTAAATGCATGAGAAGATTGGTTTAAAAAATGTGTTGCTGTTGTCTGCAGCTGGTACCAGGAGAGAGGGCATTTTGAGTGGTTGACATTTGTGTAAATATCTGTATACAGGAGGCTGGTCCCCGGGGGGCGCTGTGGTAATGCTGTGGGTCTAACCTTTAAAGTAACACAGTTTAAAGTTTGTTTTGAGAGCAGAGGAGAGGAGAACGGTGCTGTGAAGGACTGTGTGTGAAATCCAATTTACTGCACCGCGCCTGATGCCCCCAAGTTAGACATTTTGAACTGAGCCCAGGGACCTGCAGCTGCTATCACAAATACACACTCACTTTCACTGCAAAGCAACCATATAACACCGGTCTCAAGCTGTGGTGCAAACAAGAACCATTCAAGACAACTTTTAACTGCCTAAAACATTAAACATCACAGTGGAATAATAAAAAGCAATACATTCTAATAAACTTGAACTTTTGATAGAAAAAGACCATGCATTTCTTCACCCTGTCATCAACATGCGACGCTTATATATCCCAGTGTCTTGTACCAACACTGTACTACAAACTTAGCAACAACTTACTGCAGCCGTGAGAGAGATAAAAAGGCATTTGTTTGTCTAAAAAACAACTTAAGAGATCAACAATAGCAACTTAAAGTGTTCTTGAGGAACTCACTAAGCATAGGAACATGGGGGTCTCTAGAGTGGAGTTCTGAGCCTCAAACGCATGCCATGTTCTCAAGGAGTTTGTAAGACGTTTGTATGGCGCTCGTAGAAAAACTGTTTTCTTATGGCTGCCTCAAGAATGCCCAAGGAAATGAGCAAAAAAATCATCAAAGAACTTCATATGGGTCATTGTGACTGAGGCTTTACAATGGGCAAGTTCAAACATCCAGTTTAGTCCTGAGGTAGGAGTATAGTCCTGGTCTTGTTCTGGTTTAGTTCTGTTCTTGTCCCGGTCTAGGCCTGATTTAGTCCTGGTATAGTCCTTGCTTAGTCCTGGCATAGTCCTGGTTTAGTCCTGGCATAGTCCTGGTTTAGTCCTGGTTAATCCTGGTTAATCCTGGTTTAGTCCTGGTTTAGTCCTGGTTTACTCTTTGTTTAGTCCTGGTTTAGTCCTAGTTTAGTCCTGGTTTAATCCTGGTTTAGTCCTGGTTTAGTCCTGGTATAATCCTGGTTTAGTCCTGGTTAATCCTGGTTTAGTCCTGGTTTAGTCCTAGTTTTGTCCTGGTTTAATCCTGGTTTAGTCCTGGTTTAGTCCTGGTTTAATCCTGGTTTAGTCCTGGTTTAATCCTGGTTTAGTCCTGGTATAGTCCTGGTTTAGTCCTGGTTTAGTCCTGGCATAGTCCTGGTTAAGTCCTGGTCTTGTCCTGGATTAGTCCTGGTCTAGTCATGGTTTAGTCCTGGTGGAGGCCTGATTTAGTCCTGGTCTAGTTCTGATTCAGTCCTGATCTAGGCCTGATTCAGTCCTGGTTTCGTCCTGGTTTAGTCCTGGTCTAGTCTTGGTTTTGTCCTGGTCTTGTCCTGGTTTAGCCCTGGTCTAGACCTGATTTAATTCTGGTCTAGACCTTATTTAGTCCTGGTCTAGGTCTGATCTAGTCCTGGTCTAGTTCTGGTTTAGTCTTGGTGAAGACCATATTTTGATGTGTTATTTGTAAGCACCTTACCCTGTGTATTTTCTGGTTGATGAATTGTATAAAATTGTGTGAATGAGGAGGAGGTGAAGAGAAAGCTGCATTTGAGGAGAAGGGGGGCAGAGAGAGAGGGGGTTGGGGTGGAGAGTGGAGGCAGGGGGGCAGGTGTGTGTGTTGGGGGTCTGTGCGTTTAGAGGTGAGCTCAAGGTGACCAGACTGGAGCAGAGCGCTGGGTTAACGCTCAGGTTAATGTCCAGAGAAAACCATCTGTGACCAAAAGAGCAGGCACCATTTAACACACAACAGCCAAGAAACAGCTCCTTTTCTTTACCTCGCTGTGTCCCAGGCTAAAACAATGGAGCAGCCATTAAGAAAGCTCGTATTTATCTGACTATTTCATACACTTATTTAATTTTCCTTTGATAAATGCAAGTATTGTAGTATTTTAATGCCCAGCACATACAATCAGATCAGAATGCAAATCACTTTTATTGCCATTGTCAGAGAGCAAAAGTCACAAACTAGGTGTTATGGTGCCACCCAGAGCAAGGAATAATAAATATACACTATAATAAAATGTAAACTGTTCTAGGTGGGGGGAAGATCCAGACTTTTCTATTGATTATATTGTACTTTGCCATTTTAGCTGCCCCCATGAATCCATAAGGCAGAAAAATACTCAATAAATGCAAAATATACAATACAGACAGAATAGCACTGCCTAAAACTGTAGCAGTGCCTCTGAAAAAAAACAAAAAACCTTTCTATTCATTGTGGCTATACAGCTTTCTGCACCCCTTAAATGGATATGTTTAATGCCATACTGTGGAACATCACAGGCAAAGCAATAGCATCATTACGGAGACAAGCAACAGAAAAATTACATAGTGCAGCTTCTATACTTCTATTCAAAGAAGAATCTGCATGTTGAATTAATGCTGAGATTTAACCATGTCAGTTACTGGCCTGTTTGCACATATCTTGCCCCTGGTTCCTGTGCAGTGAGCTGTGGGATGTGAAATGTCATGAGTGAAAACTAAAACAGTTTTAGGCGATTTTTGCAGCTCCACCCACCACCTGTCGCACCTGTCAGGTCCTGTTTCTCACCCTGTCACTCTGATGCCCCGTGGGGTACAAGTGTGTGGAGCACTGCATCCTCGGAATTTGGAAGACTACACATTGTACGGATATTTTTTTTTAAAAACATTTCAAATACAAAAATACACAAACTATATATATATACACACATTCAGTTCAGAGCATCTTAATTATTCACCACCACAGACAGATGCAGAGAGTAAAGATGCAGATACAGACAGTACTTTGACCCCAAGAGCTGCTTTTACACTATATCTGTTCTGGGGCAAGACACATTTTTTCTTAATCACATGAAAAACGGTGTCTAGCTCCTTTAAGGTCAAATCCATGACTGATCATGACAGTGATTGATGAAGAGCCACAGTTATTCTGCCTATCACTTATATCATTAATGGATTTTTACTTTGGAGAGTGCTCTTATACTGAACCCTCTTTTTAACGAGGAAGTGCGCTAACCACTCTGCCATTCTGCATTTTAATGAACAAGCGCTGAAAAGGGCTGCTCAGTTTAAAAAAATCATGACTGTAAGCAAAGCACTCTTAGCACTATTTTAAGATGTCTACATATTTATGAGGGAGAAACTATCATTTCCCATCTGCGTCTTTGAGTAACATTAGAATGGTAATCTACATCACAGAATAATATCTGAGTATTACAGGGGCACTCTGTACTATGTACATTTTCTGCTGGAGGGTCTGCCACTTGCTTGTCTCCATGGAGATGTTATTGTTTTTTTTTAATAGGATGTTCCACAGTATGTCATTAAACTTTGGCAAGGCAAGTTTAATTGTATAGCACAATTTGTACAAAAAGTCATTCAAAGTGCTTTGCAGAATTTACCAATATCTATGGAAATAAGCATGTTACGCCACTTGACCAAGTTACAGGTCAGATCTGTGGAGAAGTGACACCACCTACAATAAAAAGCATGTTATTCAAGCTATTTTATTTTGAGAAATAAAAAACAACCATAATTTAATAAATGCAAGATAGACTAATTTAATACCATACAGTAACATTGCAACCAATAACATCTCCTTGGAGACAAGCAGAGCCGACTCCCATTCAGAAAAGTTACATAGTGGACCTTTAAGATACAGTAAGACTGCCTCTTTTTGTATCTCAGGCAAGTTGCATTCTTCAAAACCATACAATTATTCTTACATCTCTCCCCTTTTTTGATTTTTACAGCAGCAGTGAAGGTCAACACAGGTAAAGGAAAGCACAAAATTTTAATCCTTTGTCATACACTATAAGGTCTGTGTAAACAAAGCCTACTATTATCCTGTTTGTGCCACCATTTGCACACCTGCTGCAACACAAGCCCAGACAGAGCACACTCACCACCAGCCCCAGCCCCACAAAAGAGTCTGTGAATGTGGAGTCAATAAACACATCAAGCAGCTGTGTATTATAATCAAGTGGCCAATGTAACGACAAAGCCATATTGTAGGTCCATAATGAGGAGCTCAGCACAGCTCACTGGACTTCTATGGCTTTCCCCTTTTGTGAACACTGAGATTAAATATCATTGAGAAACCTATTACTTTATACACTAAACAAAACCTAAACATCAGAGCAAGTTCTGGTAACACTTTATAATAATTACAGCTTAATTAGCCGTAATAAAACACGAAGACTTTATAATCTCACGCATTGTTTATTAAGAATGATTCAGGCTTAGTAACTACTATTCATACTACTAAGCCTAAGTCATAATTAATATATGCTATATTTTATAAAAACTTTAGTTGTGATTGTATCTATTTTTAGTCTATTAGTGATATGCACAAGGCGTTAAATGAGCTAATTGGATTTCTGGTAAAAAAATTTCTTAAAAAGCCTATGTATAAAAATTTAACTTAAAATCTAAATTATGTTTTGGATCAACACAAATGGAACAAGTGTAGTGTATTTTTATGTATATGTTAATAGGCAAGATTTAATCAAATATAGAGCTGAATAATAAGTTATATAAGAACTATAAGATACAGAAATGCTGTTGTCTATATGGAATCATAAGACCACATAAAAGATTCCACAAAAACAACTTATAACATAATACATTTTTGATTTAAGATAAACACAAATGGAACAAATTATTAGTGCTTAAATGTTTATACAGTAGCTTAAAAGTTCATTTATGCTACATCTTGTTTTTTCTTCAGTCAATTTACCATATTATAAAGGCTCACTGATACGACGTGATGACATAATGATTTGTAGAGTGCAATTCCTGGTTGTATTTTTGGCCTGAACTCCTCACCCAGTGCAGTGTGGTCTCCTGCTTTAGCTGAGGTTAGGCTGGGTGAAGGGGCAGGGAGGAGCAGTGCTGTGGTCGGCATAACTCCACGGCTCAAAACAACTTAAACCTAAACAACAAAGACATTTTATACTTAGCCTCTGCCCTCCGGCCTCCTCTGGCATCCACCAAACCACTAAAGAGATGTAAGGCCGAGAAACTCCCTGTAATTCTGTGTATAGGCAGGTCTATAGACACTGATGTATGAGCGAGAGGTTGGCTGGACATGTCGTTTTCAGCGCAGCATTGTCTAGGCTTTCCCAAATGGTATTTTAATTATATGGTGTTTTGCTTATTGCTTGTGTCTGGCTGCTGGACCCTAAATTAGTTGCTTTTATTGTATGGCCAATGATAAACAAAGGTGAAAAGTAACAAAGTAAAAGTAGTAAAGTACTGTACTTAAATATGTGTTTTAGGTATCTACTTTACTTGAGTGCATACTTTTTACTACTTTTACAAATTTTCTACTCTGCTACCTTTGTGAACAGGACCGAAAAGTAAAACAATGTTTTAAATTATTGATTGAGGCCTGCTGAAAAGGCTGAGGGGTTTATTTTTAACACATAATTTGAGCAAAGCATATATCTGTATCAAAATCACTACATTTGGAACCTTATAAGACCTCAAAATCTGTGCTTTTTACTCTTTAAGTACTTCTTAAACAGGTAAACTTCAGTATTTTATTTTATTTTTTTTTTTTTTTTTATATGTATTTTTACTCAAATAACAATAATGAGTACTTCTTCGACCACTCATCATAGAATCTTTTGCTAAGTTACCTTCATGTAGATCACAAATAGCTCAATAATATATTCATTTTAGCCTTGTAGCCCAAACTACAACAGAAAGTGACATGTAAACAGACATGTTTTGTACTGCTGGACCATATAGTACTATAAAACACCATAATGTGCCAAAGTACATTCAATTATTTCTACCCAAGCCAGAAAAGCTATTGGTAAGTGCTGTTACTTTATCAGGATATATCTGTACCTTGATACTTATGAGTAGGATTCAATACTGAAAAAAGATTAAATTGGTAAAATGAAACTTTTCTTGAACACTTTTGTAAGCATGGTTTTGTTTTATTATGTTACCTTTAAACTTTGTATTGAATGCTGTGTGTCTTAAACATTGAGGTAAACTTGTTTCTTTGTAGGAATGCGACACATGCTTATTTTGAGAAGTCTACATGGCACCTGTTTCTTCGGAGAGACATGATATAGCTCTTCATTTTCAGGTTGACAAGAGGCCTCGTAATACATCTTTTGGAACGCATTCTACCACACTGTCAAGTTTTTGTTTGTAGGGGACATTATGGGGACATTTGACCATTTAAAAGATATAATATTTTGTTTTGAATTGTTAATTGCTAGGGCAACGGTGCAACAGTGAAAGCGTAGTTTTTTTTTAAGGTATCATAGTGCTGAAATCAAGTTGTGCAAGTATTATTACAACACTACTGCATCACAAGTTCAAGAATACAGTTTTACATATACAAGAAATGAATACAAATATCCTAAGTAAATATTCAGTTGACATGTTAATTGTTAATTGCTATGGAAACGGTACATATTTCATCTGTCTGAACCCCATAGATAGAGAGTAGTTTACTATGGGACTATCTTTGTACGTTTGTGTTTTATCACCATGTCAAAAATCTAATGAAGCTTTTCCTTAGTGGTGAAGATGACAAGTACTGCAATATTTTTATACAAGAAAACATGAAAAATCACTATCGTTCTACCGTCGTCTGCCTCTGCTATAATGTAAACATCTATTGGACCCGACGCTCCCGAGAGGAAACTCCGAGAATGTATTTATTGGGCTCCATGGATTTTTCCTGCTTCGCCGACAAAAGAAAACGTGGATCATTTTGTCAAACACTGACACAGATCTCTGCTCCAAATGTCAATACTCCTCACCCTTCACTGCACCAGCGTTTGTAAAAGGTCAGGTTTGGATCTGGCAACACGTTCACCTGGATTTGCAGGTTGGGTGGACATCACAGAATCACCAAGAACACACAGTTTAACCCTGAGCTGGAGGAAAGGTCAGGATGCTGTGGTGGAATGTACTGTTTAACTGTCCAAATGAAGATGTTTCTGCTGCTGGCCACATGGAACAAACTGAGGTGAAGTTCAATGTCGTCTATAGCAGCAAAAAAGAACTGTACGTTTATCAACTTTTGACTCAATGGACAGATAGATCGATGGATGGATGGATGGAAGGACAGACAGACAGATGGATGGATGGATGGATGGAAGGACAGTCAGACAGACTCACAGACAGACGGATGGATGGATGGAAGGACAGATAGATGGATGGATGGCATGGATGGATGGATGGAAGGACAGAAAGACAGAAGGATGGATGGATGAAGGAGTCAGACAGAAGACAGAAGGATGGATGGATGGATGGAAGGACAGGACAGTCAGACAGACACACAGACAGACGGATGGATGAATGGACAGATGGATGGAAGGACAGACACACAGATGGATGGAAGGACAGACAGAAGGATGGATGGAAGGACAGTCAGACAGACGGGTGGATGAATGGACAGATGGATGGAAGGACAGACAGACACACAGATGGATGGAAGGACAGACAGACACACAGATGGATGGAAGGACAGACAGACACACAGATGGATGGAAGGACAGACAGACACACAGATGGATGGAAGGACAGACAGACAGACACACAGATGGCCGGAAGGACAGACAGACACACAGATGGATGAATGGAAGGACAATTGGTTGGATGGATCAAAGGACAGACAGACGGACAGATGGATAGGTAGGTAGATAGATGGATGGATGGATGAATGGATGAATGGATGGATAGATATATGGGCAAATGGATGGAAGGGCTGACAGATGGATAGATAGATAGATAGATAGAAATAGGAAGACACAATACTAAAGGAAGTAGATGCTTTTTTCAGTTTCTTCTCTGGTATTGATTGAGCTCCAGATCTCCAGTTTCAAAGTATTGGTATCGCAACTGAAGAACCAGATCATCTCTATGCGTCTTTTCCTTAGGGGTCACCTCAGCACATTGCCTTGTACATTCATTTGCATATTACAGGGTTCAGATGACGCCACTGTACAGAGACTAGAGAGCTCAGGATTGGTCGTGTCATGAAAAGTCCTGTTCTAGTCCCGGTTTAGTCCTTGTTTACTCCTGGTTTAGTCCTAGTTTTGTCCTGGTTTAATCCTGGTTTAATCCTGACACAATCCTAGTCCTGGTTTATTCCTGGTTTAGTCCTGGTTTAGTCCTGGTATAATGCTGGTTTAGTCCTGATTTAGTCCTGGTTTAGTCCTGGTTTAGTCCTGGTTTAGTCCTGATTTAGTCCTGGTTTAGTCCTGGTTTAGTCCTGGTTTAGTCTTAGTTTGTCTCTGTGAGGTCAAATGTTTATCATTCAACAATTAGTGTTATATCTGAAAAAATACATTTTGCTTTTACTTTACAACAACTATACTTCAGGGTGTGTGTAGTGATTTAAATATTTAAATATTGTAATCACCAAGTATTCTCAATTAAATAGACATACAAATGAGTCAAAATGGTCCATATCAGTCCATTCCTAAACATTATGTGGTTTATAACTGAAAAAGCATCTGCCAAAAGCATCAAAATCACCATATAAATTAATTGAAAAAAAGTCTTTCCCCCAAAATATAAGTGAAATAATTTGTGCAGCTCCTCGAGTCTGCCCTCTCTCCTCTCTCCTCTCTTGCAGACTCTGACGTGAGCCCCATTTCTGCTGAGTGAGGTTTTTCAAGTCAGATTAAAAGAAGAAGCCATCTATTTTTAAATAAATAACCACCGCAAACCTCCAGATCTGAAATATTTATCATAAAAATCCCATAAACTGCCGTGGCCTGTGCTGCTATACAAGCCATCTTATCTTTCTCTCATTCTGGACAGCTAATTTGGCCTGCATGCCTGAACGTTTTTCAACACGATAACAAATAAATTAGAATCTGGCTGTGTGTTTTTTGAAAAAAACTAATTGCAATTTTTCTGATGGATGAAGTAATGAGATTAAAAAGGCAATATGTGAACTTGTTTTAAATCAAGAAGGAATTCACAACAGCGTAGCATTAACATTTGAGAGAAAGCAGAAATATGAACTGCTAAACTAATGCAAGAATCTCATGCATTTCAGAACATGTTTAGAGAGGATTGAACTACAGGGTGGGCAGGTTCTATACACAGTAAGACACCACGGAGACAAGAGCTACAGATAAAATGTCAAACAGACCTTTTATACTTGTGTCTGCTCTATAGTTATAATCTATGACACTCGTGGATCGTTATGTTCCCCGTTCGAAAACTGTGACGCCCAATGGGAGCTGACGTCGCAGTAAATCTAAACAATAGCCATGCAGATTTTGTACAGAAATGACTATGTGTGCTGCCAAATCCTAAATATCACAGATTGGGAAGATAAAGTTGGAGAACGAAGTAAGTACAGAGAAGTGGGTGTATGCTGGAGGCAGTTAAACAGGAGTTGATTGGCAATATGGCGTCTTGAAAATAAGGGATTAAAGATTGCTCAAACATGCACAAATCTCTGGAAATACAACTATGGGTGAGTAAATGAGAAGGGGAAAATCAACTATAACATGGTTGAAAGCTCAGAGAAGTCACACATACACAACACTTGTCATATACGATTGTAAATACCTGTTACGTCTGCAAACCATGTGTGTCTTGGTATGTCTTATCACCACTTGTCATTACTGTACATGACCGGTCACTATGTTTGTCTGTCTTGCATTCAATAGAAAAAAAAGGCTCTGAAAGGTAAATTTTGCGTAATAGCTCTGCTTTAAAATTGAGCTGAAGACAGGTCAGAACTCTATTCAGAATTTGATGTTTAACTGTCAGATGTGTTGACCTGGTTTATGGTTAATATCTCTGCACTTACTGGGCCTGTTCACATGGTACAAAGTTCAATATCTTCTCTGTCAGTATAAATAAACAAAAGTGACATGATTTTTTCACATAGCTTCAGAAAGAGGTGTCATTTCAACCCCAAAGACGTGAATGTTGTCAGTTAAAACATGTAAGACGTAAGATTGCAAGATGGCAAGTTTGTGGAACCAATCTCGAACAAATAACGATAAGGTTGAACATTTGTGGATCATAAGTTTGGATATTTCTTTCTCAAAAATAGTACATCTCCCACAGAGTTACATAGACTTGCAATAATTTTTATGAAGTACTTTTTTCACAATCGTTTTAAAAGTGGTGGCGTTACTCAAACACCCTGATTGTTGTTAGCTCAAAAAGATGCCCTATGTAACTTTTCCACCACCTGCTTGTCTCCATGGTGATGTTACTGCGTTTCCTGGAACCTTCAATATATCTCCTATACAGTTATACAGGTCCCTGCTTTCCATCTGAAATCATAAAATCATTATGAGTATTTGATTGGAGTTTTGATTTCTTTTATGTAATTTGGATTATATAAGTCACTTTGAATCCAGAACATATGGCTAATAAACACCTCACTATTTCGGTGGTGTGTGAATCTTATTGAAACTAATAGGGCCAAGATCACATAACATTGCGTTCGGTAGTGTCCGGAGGGTGGATTAGCGGGAGATCAGGCTAACCATCACATCATAAGAAACGGCAGGCTAAGCTAAGAGTGAACACACACCAAAAGAACAGGGTAAATATGTACAGAGCTGGAGCTAGGGCATCACAGCTAATCAAATGAACCAGGAGGTCTCAAAGGTACATAGATTTATATAGTGTCAGTAATAGACAGCGGATATAGATTTGTGTAGAAAGGTGCACTGTGGAACATTTTGTGGAGTATGTCACTGCTTCTCTCCATGGAAATGTTATTGCTTTGCCAGGGATGTCTCGCAGTATGGCATTAAAGGGCCCGTATTACACTGTTTTCTGATCTATGTTCTAATGTTGCTTCCTCATCACAAACAGACCTGGAGTTGTGTTTTGTTTCATTCACACATGTTTAACACACAAACCCTGCATATTTAGGCTGAGTTCTTCTCGCAAAAAGAAAACACTCTGTTCCACCTTGTGATGTCATCATGTGGTGATACAGGAAGTGCTCCACTGTGTTTGTAAACTCCATACACCTTCACTGGAATCATTTGGATAATTTCAGCCTCAGAATATTCTATCTCTACTGAATTAAACGTGAAAGGGAGCTGTTAACTTGAAAACTACCCGTTCATGACATCACAAGGTGGAAGAGAGCATTTTGAGCTTATGAGATGTAGACTAATAATCCAGAGTTACTCAAACATGTGTGAATGAAACAAAACACAAGTCCAGGTATGTTTTTTGATGATGTAATGACTAACATGGTTTAAAGCTCACAAGAGTCAAAGTTGCGCAATACGGGATCTTTAAACTTATCTATTTCCATGGAGACAAGAATTTGCATCTGTGGCGAAGCAAGTACCCTCAGCAATTTGTTTTTCAAGATATTTTTATCAATACAATTACCTTAAAATGATTTGAAAAGTGTAAAACTGATACATTTAATAACATACTGTGGAACATTCCAAGTAAAGCAACCAAGTACAATCTTCATAGAGACAAGCAAGTGGCAGACACTCCACTATTATGACCGCTTTATGAGTTACACCTCAATAGAGAAATATCAGTTTTATTGTGTTCAGCTGCTGGAGGCTCTACACTGATGTCTGAAGACTTTACTATTCTCCAGTAGAATTCTTCGTGTAGAAAGCCATATTGTTTTGTTCATCGTCTTTAAAGGAAGTAGATGCTTTTTTCAGTTTCTGCTCTGGTATTGATTGAGCTCCAGATCTCCCGTGTCAAAGTATTGGTATCAGAACTGAAGAGCCGGATGCATCTCTATGCGTCTTTTCCTTAGGGGTCACCTCAGCACATTGCCTTGTACATTAATTTGCATATTACAGGGTTCAGATGACATCACTGAACAGAGGCTAGAGAGCTCAGGATTGTGTCGTGTCATGAAAAAAAAACAAACAATGGAGATATTAAGAAATGTGGGTTTTCTTTCTCTATTATTCTGACACTATGTTTTGATCTGGTTTAGTCCTGGTTTAACCCTGGTTTAGTCCTGGATCAGTCCTGGTTCAGTCCCGGTTTATTCCTGGTTTAGTCCTAGTTTAGTCCTTTATTTTGAACGTGGCATGGACTGGCCTGAAGTTTGTTTTTAGAAACTGATTATCTCAGGATTTGCACCCACAACCACCATCCATCTCCTGGGTTTACAAATAATAGACCCCAAGTAAGAAAATCCCCACAGAGCTGCAGATGTGTGGTGCCAGAGGCTGAAAGGACAGGCTGGACTGATGTCACAGAAGGGGAACTCTTTATTAGGTTTAAGGTCTAACTAAGTGGCCACTGTGAAACTATTTTTAGACCTAATCCATTATTTACTATGAGAATAAATCTTACATTTACAACCAGTGTTAACTTTTAAACATCACCATTAATATTTTAGCCGTGAATGACAAGCTCACGTCAAACTGCTATGTATAAATTATGTTTCTGCAGTTTTATGGGCAGGCTGCTCATGGGCAATGCTTATAATAACTATGAACAAAGACTTAATTCATAATGAACAAACTGTATTATATTGTATGAGCGGCTGTTGAGGTCAAAATACGTCTTTTGTGTGCTGTCCGCAGCTAGTTAACAAGCATTTTATTGTCCAGTAATCAGAAAGTGCACATTAGCATGCTAGTTATTACCAGCTTTACCAGTTTGGAGTGCATTTTCATGTGTTTTATTGGTGTTTTATTGTTTTGTTGTATTGTATAATCTGTTTGGTTTTGTTTTTTGTTGTTTTTTATGTGAAGCACGTTGAGCAGCTGAGGTCCTATTTAAATGTGCTGTATAAGTAAAATTGAATTGAACTGAATCATGTAGAGCACTTTTAATACTTTAACGCCTGACTCTATCCCCGTAATTTAGTAGTTACTGAATAATTGTATTTGTTCATTATGAATTAACTATTTGGTCATGCTTTATTAAGACTAAATAATGTATAGTTATTATAAAGTGCCTCCAGCTTTCGACTAAATAGAAAAACAAAATGGACGACTGAGCTCACAAGAGTCCATTCTGTGTAATATAAAACCTTTACTATGATTATAATGTTCAAAATCAACTAATCAATTAATAACTTGCAAGATACATCAGTTGCTCAATTAGATCAGTGTGCAGACTTCAGATTAACTTTTACAATGTAGAAAACAGTTTTTAAAAATCCCAAGAACTGATTTTGTGTCTGCAACTGTCTAAATGTCTTAAACGTGTTATTATGTTAATTCTCACTTATTTATTATTATTATTTTATTATTATTTTATTTTATTATTTTATTTTTTACTTTGTTCTGGTTTGCTAAATACAAGAAAATTTTAACATTTCAATCCAAAAAATACCAAGAAAATGAATGATATTTTAAAGCTGCACTACGTAACTTTTCTGTTGGAGGATTGCCCACCTTCTCGCTTCCATGCAGATGCTTTTATGATGCCTGGAATGTTCCGCAGTACGGCATCAAAATTATCTATCTCCATGTTAACAAGCAGATGACGCCAACAGGCCAAGTTACGAGTCAGATCTGTGGAGAGGCGACTCTGTACACAGTAGAACGCGCCATTTTTGAGGTATTTCTAAGCAATAAAAAACACATATATAACTGATTTGATGCAAGATAAGTTTTCTGTAAAATATTCCAGGTAAAATAATAACATCTCCATGGAGACAAACAGATAGCGGACCTTCTACCTGAAAAGTTACGTAGTGCAGCTTTAGTAACAGCTATAAAATGAAGTTTGTGATCAAATCTTACCTAGAATCATGTTGAGAATTCGTCCCACTCCTCTGTCTCTGTCTCCTGCTTTAAACAGAACCAGCCGCTATAGTCAAAACCTTAACCTCTTTTACAAAACTGTCCAAATCCCATTCACACTCATGTCGTTCCTGCAGTATTCCTTGTTTTAAATTCCCTCCTCTTCGTCTTTCGTGTCTTCAAATCCCACACAGTTATTGCAGTAGCAGCCCCTTCACTCACTGTATACGCACTGGACACTCAATCTGGTGCGAGGCTAATTTATCCCCAGTTATGTTCACATTCGAGGAAGCACCAGAGACTACAGCCAGGAGACCTCTTCACAAGCAGCACACCCCCTCCTCTCTCTCTTTCTCTCTCCTTGCTCTTCCCTCCCTCTCCTCTCTCTCTCGCTCTCTCTCTCTCTCTCCTCCCTTTCTCACAGCTGTTCTCTCTTTCTCTCTCCCCTATCTCTTCCTTCCCTCTCTCCCCCGTCTCTCCTCTCCTCCCTCCCTCTCACTCGTGTATTTTGGGGCTGGGTATAACCTAAAGGCACCTTGCATTTCTGCGTTCTGATTGGTGGAGGGGTTAGCCAATGAGTGCTCACCTCTGGATTCACTGACGATTATAATGCTTCTGTCAGTGTAGCCCCAGTTCTCTCTCCTTCACGGGTTTGTATTGACTAAACCCTATTGTCCTTTTGTGCCAATGCAACAAAAGCCAGCACATCAGTTCCATGGGATATTTTGGCTTAAAACGGCAAAAGCAAATATACAGGTAACATGATACATAGAAGAAGAAAAGAACAATGAAACACCAAGATATCCTGTCTGGCTAGTATTAAATGCCAGGGAGAAGAGGTGGGTTTCCAAACTGTGTTAAAGAATGAGAGGATCTACGTTATGGACTGAATAACATAAGCTATACTTTCTTGTGTGATGTTTTGGGTTGCCAGATCAAAAAACAGTAGTAAGAATATTGACCGAAAAGCAAATCTACCCAAGATGTGAATATATGTGTGTGCACCATGCGAGGCTCACAATACAACATCACTAACTACCAATGGTGGAGGAAGCTTCTGATGTAAAACTGCAGACACCAGAGCAAAAAAATACTACAATACTAAAAATACATACAAAAAGTATGACATGGAAAAAATCTACTTTGATGATAAGTTAAAAAGCTCCTACACAATAGAAGCATTTAAAAATAGGCATAAAACATGACTTTTTGAAAATGACAGGACTCAGGGATAATTCATGTGAATTGCCGTGGTTTGTAGTTTTTCTTTTGAACATTTTGAATCATATGTTGTAGAACGGATGCTGCTTTTCTTGGAATTCTTGTGCATTATTATTAAATAGGGTTAGGCCTTATGAGTCATTTTTACTTCAGCATAAACCCTTTCGGTCATGATAAAAATGTTATGTACAACCTTATTATAACCCTATAACCTAAGTTGAATAATGTTTGATTTTAAAAGTAATGACCAAATAAAATACTACTAAAAAAAAACAAAAAACTTAATTATTTCATGCAGACTTGGAGGTCTTAAGGCTTCAAATGTAGTGATTTTGATAAAGATTTGTGTTTATTTTGTTCAATAAAAACAATTAAAATGATCATTTTTTTCGAGCTGTTTTTATTTGTATTTTCTTCTTTGCTCAAACTATGAACATGTTAAAAATAAATCCCTCAGTCTTTTCAGCAGGTCTCAGACAATAATGAAACATAATTTTACTTTTCAGTCCAGTACAAAAATGTAGTGTAGTAGAAAGTACATATACTGCTCTCAAATGTAGTAAATTAAAAGTAAAAAGTATTCACTTTAAAATCTACTCAAGTTAAGTACATATACCTATAATGTGTATTTAGGTACAGTACTTTACCACTTTTATTTTGTTATCTTCCACCAATGCTCACTACTGTTTCATTCAGACATCATGATTATTAGCGGAGCCTGGGGTGTGAATGAATGAACCTTTAGTCCTATTCAAACCACAACAAAACTAGAACAACACCGTGAGTTGTGAGGAGAGGGAAAACATCAGAGAAACTATCATTATTAAAAAAAGAAACTGGACATTTTTGCTATTGACGTCAATAGTGCAGTACTAATTCTAATATTTATTTTTTTTTAAAAACATTACTTGCACAGTAACACTTGAAAAGACAAGTGTAAGTAGATTTAAGTTTGTTTCTGTTCCAGATAAACTCCAGGGAAACATGAACAAAGTGAGTCTGACAGGAGCAGAAAGAAAGAGAAGGAGCAGAGGAGAGGAGAGAGGCAGAGGGGAGAGGAGGGGAGAGGAGAAGAGAGGAGAAGAGAGGAAAGGAGAGAGCAGAGGAGAGGAAAGAAGAGGAGGGGAAGAGAGGGAAGGAGGAGAGGAGGAGAGAGACAGAGAAGCAGCGCAGAGGAGAGGAGAGGAGAGGGGAGGAGAGAGGCAGAGAAGCAGAGGGAGGAGAGAAGGGTAGAGGAAAGAAAAGGAGAGGAGATGGGAGGAGAGGACAGGAAAGCAGAGGAGAGGAGAGGAGAGGAGAGAGGGGAGGAGAGGAGAGAGGCAGAGGGGAGAGGAGGGGAGAGGAGAGGAGAGAGGGGAGGAGAGGAGAGGCAGAGGGGAGAGAGAGAGGAGGCGAGGGGAGGAGGAGGGAAAGGAGAGAGCAGAGGAGAGAAGAGGAGGGGAAGAGAGGGAAGGAGAGAGGAGAGTGGAGGAGAGAGACAGAGAAGCAGAGCAGAGCAGAGGAGAGGAGAGGGGAGGGGAGAGGCAGAGAAGCAGAGGGAGGAGAGAAGGGTAGAGGAAAGAAAAGGAGAGGAGATGGGAGGAGAACACAGGAGAGCAGAGGAGAGGAGGAGAGGGGAGGAGAGGAGAGAGAGGCAGAGGAGAGAGAGGAGGGGAGAGGAGAGGAGAAGAGAGGAGAAGAGAGGAAAGGAGAGAGCAGAGGAGAGGAGAGAAGAGAAGGGGAAGAGAGGGGAGGAGGAGAGCGGAGGAGAGAGACAGAGAAGCAGAGTAGAGGAGACGAGAGGGGAGGAGAAAGGCAGAGAAGGAGAGGGGAGGAGAGAGGGGTAGAGGAAAGAGAAGGAGAGGAGATGGGAGGAGAGCACAGGAGAGCATAGGAGAGGAGTGGAGAGGAGATGAGAGGGAGGTAGAGGAGAAGAGAGAGGAGCAGAGGAGGAGAGAAAAGAGGGGAACAGAGGAGGAGAGAGGAGAGGGGGCAGACGAGAGGGGAGCAGATGGGGGCAGAGAAGTAGTACAGAGCAGAGAAGCAGGGATAGGCGAACAGAGGGGAGCAGAGGAGGGGAGAGGAGAGGGGAAGAGGGATATGGTTCGACTGAGAATAAAACTGAAGAGAGCAGAAGTGAAAGATGGACAGACAGGTTAACCGTGAACTAAACCTGCAGTAAATATTTGATGATGCGTGAATGGTGCAATAAGGATTTAGAAAAGTCACAGAATTTATAACACGAGAGAAAGTTTGAGAGTTCCACTTGCTATTCATAATGAGGGCTAAAGTGGATGTGCCTTGACTTTTATTTCTTATTTCTTCTTTTATTTCTTGTAGTTCAGGAAAACAACTTTTACTCCACAGAGTGTTGTAAAAGCAGCTGCCTGTGAAGTAAATATGACTGAAGAGTTTAACCCTGGACACCCCAAGAACCCTTTTCTTCTTTGGAAAATTATGAACATTGCATTAAATCACTGCTGTAAGTTCACTGGATCACTGCTGTAAGTGAACACTGAAATATCCACTTTTTCAATTTTAACCCTTTATTCCCTAATTTAGGATCAGGACCAAATCTGACCCATTGGGCTCACTAATTTATCCAAAAAAAATATAAAACCAGCCAAAAATTCAGCCATCTTGTCTCTACCACTCTGGCTCATTTTAGATCAATATTTATCCACTAGGTGTCTCTATGCAGGGGCCAGAAGTGGCACTCTGGGCTTTTTGAATTTTTTTAATTGAAATTTGACATATTTTATTTTGTTTGTTCATTTTGGGTTGCAGCAATTAAATGTGGCCATATTTGACCTCGTGGGTTCTCCTGGGTTAAAACAACATATTTACCAACTCTTCCGCTAAACAACAGCAGCCCGGGGTGATGGTAGCTCAGTTGATCAAGTGTTTGTCCACTGATCCGAAGGTTGTCAGTTCCAATCCCACTGTCTACATAAACGTGATTGGTAGAGCAGGTTGGCAGTGTGATTCCAGCTCCCATAAAATCTTGTTGCCACCTCACCCACAGTGTCTACATGTCAATGGGTGAGTGGTTCCTTGCTGTAAAGTGCTTTTAGTGCCTAGAAGATGGAAAAGCGCTATATAAAAATATGACTAATACCATCGCTTTTATAGTACAAATATACCCTCTATATCCGAATATTTGTTTGAGTATTAGCCATACCAATTGCAAACGCATCAAACCTCACCAAGACATTTCCATTTTAATTTGAATCTGTCCTCGTCTCATATTTAAACTTTAAGATCCAGCGTTTTACGGCATCACATAATCACAACATATGTGTCTATTCTGGGAAGGTCAAGAATGTAAACAGATGTCACACTCCAACGGGAAACACTCTTTAACACCTCAGCCTATATTTACAACATCAACAACAGACTTTTACACAAAATCAAATTGAATTTAACAAGCAAAATGAGTCTCCACGGAGCTGTTATTGTTTTGCCTGGAATGTTCCATGGTACGGCATTAAACTCTATCTATCTGTTTGTCTATCTCTGTGGGGAAAGGTCGTATCTGTGGAATGGCAAGTAAGTAAGAATGCATGTTTTCAATGTATTTTTGAGCATTTAAAACACCTAAATGCCAGATACTGTATGTTTAATGCCATAGTGTGGAACATCACAGGCAAAGCAATAACATCTCCATGAAGCAAAGCAAGTGGCCCCACCAGAAAAGTTACATAGTGAGAATTCAAAGGCCCTGTACCCATTTTCTTTCAAATATTTTACGTAAAATTTGGCTTTTTTTGGTCCAAGAATCAGGAAGTGCACAGTTAGCATGCTAGTCATCGTGAGCATTGCAGTGACGGTAAAAGTCCGCTACGGCTTCAGAAAGTTGTGAAAAGTTCTTATAAACTCATCATGGTGAAGAATTAGGATGCTCAGAATGCATTTGGAAAGTGAGGAATAACTTTGGACCAATGCAAACAATTTCACCCGAACAGTTCAGTTTTTCACATTTTAAAAGATTAAAAGTCTAGCTCTGCTCCTTTAAAATTCTCAGTCATTAAAAATGCATAGGGGAAAATAGTCTTAAATCGGTTCCCAGACAGACAGCCTGAAACATTTAAATTACAATGTCAATGTCATTCTCATATACTTCTTTTCTGCTCCTGTTTGGGCTTTTTCCCATGTGTTCTTAAGCCCTGTACATTTAGGTGTATGCAGGTGTAGGGTTTCCTCATTAGTAGACCTGGCTGAATAATACATTGGGGTGTATTGTTGAGAAAAATAGCCCAGGTGCTAATGTGTCTGTCTGCTTTAGAGGAGCACGACTTTAATAGATGTCGCTCTGGGAAACTGAAACAGGACCAGGGGCATCGGGTGACACCCATCCCACATATGTGCTGCCTCTGCTGACAGGGCGTGAGCACAGAGGGGAGTGTCCCGGGACAGGTAAAGAGGAGAGTGAGGACATGTGGACAATGCTGAAAACATGTTATATATACCCACTGTTTACTATAGTACGGGACCCACTTAAGATTAAAAAAGTGGACATTTGTATTGTATTATAATGTTATTGGACATGTAAAATATAGACACTAAAAAAAACTACTAGGAAACAACAAATGAATTTATCTTCTGTGTATATAAAAATGGATTTGATGTTTATTATAATTTTTTAACTGTATTTTTTGAAAGTTACACAGTCCAAATGTCTCTCACAGTGCCAGGTTTCTGCTTTCATTTTTTCACAAATATAAACTGTCAATCGCAGTTTTCATGCATGTTTTAAAGGTATTTTTGAGCATTAAAAACACCTGCAAGTAGCAGATCCCCCCACCAGAAAAGTTACATAGTGCGTCTTTAAAGGCCCTGAACATGATTTTTTTCCAAATATTTGTGCAAAATGTGTCTTTTTTGTCCAATAATCAGGAAGTGCTCAGTTAGCATGCTAGTTGTTGAGAGCATTACAGTGATGACAAAACTCAACTCTGGCTTCAGAAAGTTGTGAAAAGTATAAATAAATAAAACTAAATTGAATTGAAAGACCATTTTAAATCTGTGAACGTGGTGAGTGAGTAAGTGGTGGTTGGAGACGCAAATGGAGCAGACTGGCAGCTGTGGCTACAGTGTTAGTTTAACACCACTGACTGTGAAGAATGAAGAATGACCAGTGGTGGATGAAGTGCTCGATTTTGTTAAAAGTACAGATACAGAGGTAAAAAGTTGCTCAAGTAAAAGTACCACATTAAAAAATCTCCTTAAATGAGTATGTACGTGCTTAAAAATGTACTAAGAGTAAAAAGTATTTCACACAAGTGTTATCAATTTGCTTAAGTGTTAAATGTAGTAATACTGACTTCAAAATGCTTCATATTTTGGTCAACAGCAATAATATGAATACATTTCTTAATATTTCTTATGAATTTTGAGTATTTATTTTTGTTTGCTCAAAGCCGAAGCTTGAACTTGAAAACTTAGGTCTGGATGTCTCAATCATATGAAAAATGCAGTAGAGTAAAAAGTACAGATACCTGCTCGTAAATGTGGTGAAGTAAAAGTAAAAAGTATCCACTGTAAAATGTATTGAAGTTAAGTACAGATACCTAAAAATTCTACTTAAGTACAGTGCTTTACTGCTTGTACTTCATTACATTTCACCACTGTTAATGACTAGAGTGTAGTACTTTGGGAGGCGTCATAGTCCAAGACTCCAGTGTAAGGCATCAATATTATTATTAAGACTATTCAGAAAAGGTCCAGTGTTATCCTATTTGTAATTTTGTTCAGTCGTTATGTACTGATACTGATGTATATTATTATGTACTGACAAAAATCTGATACTGATAGATTCCGTCCTTTCCCAATCCTAGAGAGAGTCTGAACACGGCCTGAAATGAGCCAATTATCTCTTTCTCCTGTCTGATAATCCATACTGTACAGAACTAACAGCCTGTATCTGTCTTACACTATAAATCTCTCCACACGAGGCAACTGTGTCCCTGGGGTTAAAATAAGTTCCTTGCACAGTGATCCTGATCCACTCTGCGTGCTAAAAATACCCTCCACTCTCCCTCTAAAAACACTCATAAATACTTGGGTAATGTCGTTACATATTGGGTTAGAAAAACACTGTAAACTTTTATGGACAAACTTGGCATTTATGGGTAAAACTAGACAGCTACTAAAGAGAGAGAGTGGAGAGAGGTGGAAGAGGGAAGTCAGCTAATCGTGAACGGATTTAGGAGATTTGAAGACATGTTATATATGACAAAATAAATATTAAACATGTTTGTATTTTTAGGAAAATGCCAAAGAATTCATATTGATGCCCAAATTGATACACAGAAAATTATGGTAAATGGTCACATTTTTATATAGCGCTTTACATCATGGAATCTCTCACTCATTCACACACACATTCATACACGAGTGTACGCAGACACTGGGGGCGAGGTGGGTTAAGTGTCTTGCCAAAGGGCACGACAACAGCAGTAATCAGTGGGTCTAGACTCGCACCGCCAACCTGTGGGTCCGTGGGTCTACCATTGATGTTTATGTCATTGGTAGATCCATTGTAAATCTATTATAAATGTCATTCCAGGTTTATTTTAATATTTTGTTCAAATGCAAGAGCTGGGCAATATAAAAAATCTGTTTTTCTTCCCTTATATTCATAGATCATAGTTATTTTTTTAATTTTCAATCTTAAAAATGAATACAAATATATAAAACTACAATACAGACTTCTTAAAATACTACTTTTAAATTCCAAAAATAGTTTAACAAGTTTGAACTTTGCCATCCATCCATCCATCCATTTTCTTCCGCTTATCCGGGGCCGGGTCGCGGGGGCAGCAGTCTAAGGAGGGACTCCCAGACTTCCCTCACCCCAGACACGTCCTCCAGCTCCTCCGGTGGGACCCCAAGGCGTTCCCAGGCCAGCCGAGAGACATAGTCCCTCCAGCGTGTCCTGGGTCTTCCTCGGGGCCTCCTCCCGGTGGGACATGCCCAGAACACCTCCCTAGGGAGGCGTCCAGGAGGCATCCTGAGCAGATGCCCGAGCCACCTCAGCTGGTTCCTCTCAACGTGAAGGAGCAGCGGCTCTACTCCGAGCCCCTCCCGTGTGACTGAGCTCCTCACCCTATCTCTAAGGGTGCGCCCAGCCACTCTGCGGAGGAAACTCATTTCGGCCGCTTGTATCCGCGATCTTGTCCTTTCGGTCATGACCCAGAGCTCATGACCATAGGTGAGGGTAGGAACGTAGATTGACCGGTAAATCGAGAGCTTTGCCTTTCGACTCAGCTCCTTCTTCACCACAACGGACCGATACAGCGACCGCATCACTGCGGACGCTGCACCGATCCGCCTGTCAATCTCGCGTTCCATCCTTCCCTCACTCGTGAACAAGACCCCGAGATACTTGAACTCCTCCACTTGAGGCAAAGGCTCACCACCCACCCGGAGAGGGCAAACCACCTTTTTCCGGTCGAGAACCATGGCCTCAGATTTAGAAGAGCTGATTCTCATCCCAGCCGCTTCACACTCGGCTGCAAACCGCCCCAGTGCCTGCTGCAGGTCCTGGCTCGAAGAAGCCATCAGGACAACATCATCTGCAAACAGCAGAGATGAGATCCTGTGGTTCCCGAACCAGACCCCCTCCAGCCCCTGGCTGCGCCTAGAAATTCTGTCCATAAATATAATGAACAGAACCGGTGACAAAGGGCAGCCCTGGCGGAGTCCAACATGCACCGGGAACAAGTCTGACTTACTGCCGGCAATGCGAACACAGCTCCTGCTCCGGTCATACAGGGACCCCGGACAGCCCTTAGCAAAGGGCCCCGGACCCCATACTCCCAGAGCACCCCCCAAAGGACACCACGGGGGACACGGTCGAATGCCTTCTCCAGATCCACAAAACACACATGTGGACCGGTTGGGCAAACTCCCATGAACCCTCGAGCACCCGATGGAGAGTGTAGAGCTGGTCCAGTGTTCCACGACCAGGACGAAAAACCACACTGCTCTTCCTGGATCCGAGGTTCGACTATCGGCCGGACTCTCCTCTCCAGTACCCTGGAATAGACCTTACCGGGAAGGCTGAGGAGTGTGATTCCCCTGTAATTGGAACACACCCTCCGGTCCCCCTTTTTATACAGAGGGACCACCACCCGGTCTGCCAGTCCAGCGGCACTGTCCCCGACCGCCACGCGATGTTGTAGAGACGTGTCAGCCAAGACAGCCCCACAACATCCAGAGACTTAAGGTACTCGGGACGGATCTCATCAACGCCCGGAGCCTTGCCACGAGGAGCTTGCTAACCACCTCAGTGACTTCGGCCAGGGTGATGGACGAGTCCGCCTCCGGGTCCCCGGCCTCGGCTTCCTCCTCGGAAGACGTGACAGTGGGATTGAGGAGATCCTCAAAGTATTCCTTCCACCGTCCGACAACATCCCCAGTCGAGGTCAGCAGCTCTCCACCCGCACTGTAAAACAGTGTTGTGAAAGCACTGCTTCCCCCTCCTGAGGCGCCGAACGGTTTGCCAGAATTTCTTTGAGGCCGTCCGATAGTCCTCCTCCATGGCCTCCCCGAACTCCTCCCAACCCCGAGTTTTTGCCTCCACGACAGCACGAGCCGCAGCACGCTTGCCCGCCGGTACCCGTCAGCTGCCTCAGGAGTCCCACAAGCCAACAAGGCCCGATAGGACTCCTTCTTCAGCCTGACGGCATCCCTTACTTCCGGTGTCCACCACCGGGTTCGGGGATTGCCGCCGCGACAAGCACCGCAGACCTTACGACCACAGCTACGGGCAGCCGCATCAACAATGGAGGTGGAGAACATGGCCCACTCGGAGTCCATGTCTCCAACCTCCCCCGGGATCAGAGAGAAGCTCTCCCGGAGGTGCGAATTGAAGACCCCCCTGACAGAAGGCTCCGCCAGACGTTCCCAACAGACCCTCACGATACGCTTGGGCCTGCCAGGTCTATCCGGCTTCCTCCTCCGCCAGCGGATCCAACTCACAACCAGGTGGTGATCAGTTGACAGCTCTGCCCCTCTCTTCACCCGAGTGTCCAAAACACGCGGCCGGAGGTCAGATGACACAACTACAAAGTCGATCATCGACCTCCGACCTAGGGTGTCCTGGTGCCACGTGCACTGATGGACACCCTTGTGCTTGAACATGGTGTTCGTTATGACAAAAACTGTGGCTAGCACAGAAGTCCAATAACAAAACACCGCTCGGGTTCAGATCAGGGAGGCCGTTCCTCCCAATCACGCCCCTCCAGGTGTCACTGTCGTTACCCACATGGGCATTGAAGTCCCCCAGGAGAACAACGGAGTCCCCGGTGGGTGCACTGTCTAGTACCCCCCCCAGGCACTCCAAGAAGGCCGGGTACTCTGCACTGCTGTTTGGCCCGTAGGCTGCCACAACAGTGAGAGACCTGTCCCCGACCCGTAGGCGCAGGGACGCGACCCTCTCGTTCACCGGGGAGAACTCCAACACACGTGACGGCTGAGCTGTGGGGGCAATGAGCAGGCCCACACCAGCTCGCGCCGCTCCCCGCGGGCAACGCCAGAGAAATGGAGAGTCCAGCCCCTCTCAAGAAGTTGGGTTCCAGAGCCCAAACTGTGCGTGGAGGCGAGGCCGACTATATCTAGTCGGTAACGCTCAACCTCCCGCACAAGCTCAGGCTCCTTCCCCCCAGCGAGGTGACATTCCATGTCCCAGAGCTAGTCTCCATGTCCGGAGATCCGGTCGTCGGGGCCCCCGCCGTCGACTGCCGCCCGGATCTCTTGGCACCGGCCCCTTATGGATCCTCCCGCGGGTGGTGGGTCCACGTGAGGACGGCCCCACGTCGCTCCTTCGGGCTGAGCCCGGCCGGGGCCCCGTGGGGAAAGGCCCGGCCACCAGGCGCTCGCTGTCGAGCACCCACCCCAGGCCTGGCTCCAGGGTGGGGCCCCGGTGACGCCGGTCCGGGCGACGTAACTGGCCTTTGAGTATTATTCATCATAAAGGGCTTCTGAACCGCTCTTGGTCTGACCCGTCCCCTGGACCTGTTTGCCATGGGTGACCCTACCAGGGGCATAAAGCCCCGACAACATAGCTCCCAGGATCATTCGGGCACTCAAACCCCTCCACCACGTTAAGGTGGCGGTTCAGGGAGGGGAGTTTGAACTTTGCTCTAAACCAAATGTTTTACTAACAGAGAACTGACTGTAGACATTTTGAAAAATACCCAAGCTGATCACTGACAATTAAAAGTGACACACTGCTGAACACTCCACACAAAGCAACAAGACTCCATGGAGACGAGCCGCTAGCAGACCCCCCTACCAGGAAGGTTACATGGTTCAGCTTTAAAAGATTTTTTGTAAGTCATTCCTCAAAGTGAAAAGCTAAGCTCCGAGCTACTTTTCATTTAACCTAATTCGTGTAGACAGCTTCCTCCATGACTTGCACTGTAATCCCTCTCGCCTCGCTTTCATCTTCCCCTTGTTACTCTCTTTGACTAATGTATGTGAAAGGTCAAAGGTCAGGGCAGATCGAAGCGTCTGCTAGCAAGCGCTGACGTTAGCCTGAGAGTCCCCCCATAAGGTCCATCAAAGACTGAGTACTTCAAAGCTACTGTTACAATCTCTCTAGTCTGAAGCACAATATCGCAGTAATGAGGAAACACTGACCAGGCTTATTTTCACTTCAACTGGACCTGATCAAAGACGAGAAGTTTCAGTGAGGTGTGAAGAATGTGGTTAAAGCTCTGTCATGTAACTTTTTTAGCTATGAATTAGACTAAAATATGTTGAGGTTTTTTTTTTTATTTTAGTTTTTTTGCTTTAATTTTGGTTGTTTTTACTGCACTAAAAAGCATGAGTCCTTACAGTGACAGAGCTCGCACCTCCACAAACCTGACCTTTATTCAGCCTGGAGGAGGACTTTCTACTTAATCATGCAGGTTGACCAAAAAGTTACACAGTGTTGCTTTGAATTGGATTGTAAGAAAATGTAATAGTAGTAGTAGTAGTAGTAGTAGTAGTAGTAGTAGTAGTAGTAGTAGTAGTAGTAGTAGTAGTAGTAGTAGTAGTAATAGTAGTAGTAGTAGTAGTAGTAGTAGTAGTAGTAGTACTATTTTACCAGTTAAATAGTTGTAATTTGAGTATGTGTGATAGTTGCTGGGTAGTTGGAGAGGAGAGAAAGTTGTGGATGTACTATAAAGTCATTTTTGCAGAAATAATAATCAGTCAGTAATCATAGTAGTAATAGCAGCAGTAGTAGTAGTAGTAGTAGTTTAGTTAGTTTAGTAGTACTATTTTACTAGTGCAATAGTTGTAATTTGAGTATGTGTGATAATTGCTGAGGTAGTTGGAGAGGAGGGAAAGTTGTTGTGGATGTATAGTCATAGTAATAGTAGTAGTAGTAGTAGTAGTAATAGCAGCAGTAGTCAAAGTAAATAACATTTGGAAAGCGTAATTACTCCTAAACTAAATTATTTTGAATTTGGGCACCACTTCTTCATGATTGCAAGACAGGATCAGTGCCTTGGTGGAGGTCAATTGTATGCTTTCCAACCCCATGTTCTGAGTTGTTTTGCGTTGTTTTTTTAAGTGCAATGAATGTTGTTATCATTAGCTTGTACTAATCCCTCATATAAAAGCCACGCAGATGAGAGCATTGACTAAACAGAGACACAGAGTGAACCAGACATCCATACTACTGCAAACCTTTAAAATAAAAACAGTTTAAAACATATTCCCAGTGTGATATCATAATATATTTCACTCACCCGAGCTCCACATTGCAGTTCTCCTCTGCAGTTCTTCAAACCTTGTCCAGGAGTCAGTGAGGAACAGTTGGCGTTCCTTAGACTGGCATTTCCAAAGTTTTTGTCACAACATTGAGGTGCAGTCAGTTTGGAGAAGTGGAAAAAGTTCTCAAAAATGTACTTTTCAAAAATACTATCACTCAAGAAGAAGTAAGAAGTAGTGTGAAATTATTTATATGTAGCTTTTGTGTTTTGTGTTAGCCTATAAAAGCAAAACTGGCAACTTAAATGACCCAAGAGCTATGGCTTATTTTACTATATTTTCTCTGTATAAATGGTGCTAAAACTACCACATGAGGTACCATTCATGACTATTTTCATACTTATATTTTACCTATACACGCTAGTATAAGTCCTCTAACACCTGCTAGACTTTAAACACTTTCCTAGAGCTGGTGGTTGCACGGCGGTCATGGTTACAGGAAATCGCTAAGGTCAAATTTCGAAGTTACTCGAGTACTCTCTGAAAGTGTGAAAAGTCCACTGATAAGTTACATACGTATCAGTGTCTTGTTGCTTTCTTTTTTATCTTCGCAGGCTTACACATGAGGTTGTCACTGTCCTCTCTCCAAAAAAATTTATTTGAAAAGTGAATTTGAGAAAAATAAATAGAAAATCTCAAAATATCCTTCTGGAAATTTGAATTCAAATTTGAATCCTGTATTTCCCGTGTGTTTTTCCGTGATAGTCTGTTGTTTGGTCTTTATGCTCTTGGGAGTTGTGGCAAACAAGTGCACAAGATTCCTCCAGCTAATTCTGCGCTCTGGTCGAGGGCAACTTAATATGTGACAACTGTGCAGCACGACGCAGGCACGCAACACAGGGGCAGGAGCGGGGGCCGTGATTTACATAGATATGAGTGAATAATGACTTCATATTTTTATTACTGTATTAAAGGCTCAAATCACGCTATTTTCTGATCTATGTTATGATGTTGTTTCCTCATCACAAACATACCTGGAGTTGTGTTTTGTGTCTTAAGGACCTAACCTAAGCCTGCAAAATGTTAGATTGAAAACATTGATTCAAAAAAAAACTTTAAAAATTGCAAAATAAACACATAATAAATCATTTTTGGTCACATCTTTATATTTACAACTTCTCTCATTCTGACCGAGTAAACCTCAATGGGACATAGCCTTGTTACCGCTGATAAGGATCATTTCGCAACAACAGGTCCTGCGCCTGATTGGAGCATCAATCTAGCTCTTGGCAGATCAGGATGATCCACCTGTGGCAGCACCCCTTTAAATGGACCCGCCCCCTGCCACTCTGGGCTGCCTGATTCTGCCTGGACGGCATGCCACTTTGGAACTTTGGATTTCTGAAACTTTGGAACTTTGGAATTTTTGAACTTGGAAACTTTGATTTTTGGTAATTTGGACTTTGAAGTTGTGACCCTTTTGTGTATTCGCAATTTAAATTATTTTGTTTTGTTAGTTGCACCCTAGTTACATGTAGAAATTTACTCTGTTCAGAGCCTCTTTTTGTGAGATTTTGCTTTAACATTCCTTTTAGTAAATTATAAACTTTAGTTTTACCATTTTACATCTGGTTTTGTTACTTCCCTTTTCCCCTAGTTGAGCTGGGTCGTAACATACATGCATACATTTATAATTTATTTGTAACAACATCTCATAGTAAGAGGGTCCGGGGTTTGCATGTGGAGTTTGCATGTTCTCTCAACATATAGATATCCTCCTGGTGCTCCCATTAAACCTGAACATGCACAGTAGGCTTAGCTCAACTGGGTCAAATGCAGAGGACACATGTTTATATATTATTTGGTTTAAGGGCCCTGTGCCCTTTTTTTTTTTTTTATCTGAGCAAAATCTGTCTTGCCAAGAACAGATATTTTGTATAAGCAGCTCTTAAGGTCAAAATACGTCTGCGTACTGTCTGCATCTTATTCTTAAGTGTTTGATTGTCTGATAATCAGGACGTGCACGTTAGCATTCTAGTTGTTTTTAGCATTGCCGCAGCAGTTTTATGATAACAGGTGGATCAAAAACTCAAAAATGAACTGGGTTTATTAACAAAAGGACAAAGGCTGGGTGCTGGGAGCTGGGTGCTGGAAGGTGGTCTGCAGGTGTGGGTCTGGTCCAAAAACAGAGTCTGAAGAAAACATGAAAAAAACAAAGTAACTGGAATAATGGAAGAATGAGCCGAGTCTTTGTACTGCAGAGGTTGTGGCTTAATTGGCAATGGGTTGCAGATAAGTAGTGGGTGGAAAACCATTGGCGAGGGTGGTGTCACATTCTCCGCCCAGCTCCAATCACACACAGACAGAGAGAGGAGGGAGGGGGGAGCCAGCGCAGGAGAACATAAGGAAAAAAACAGGAATCCTGACAGGCCGTAAAAGTTGTAAAAAGTGCTTATAAGCTTGGTGAATAATTAGGATGCTCTGAATGCATAAGGCAAGTGAGAAACAATTCTGGACCACTGCAAACCGTTTAAAATGAACTGAAGGTTTTAAGGCCGTAAAAACCCAGTACAGCGACTTTAACTGCCTCTCTTAAGTGGTGGGAGGGCATCAGAGCTGGTCAGACCCTGGAGCTGGTGGTAAGTTGTTGAAATGGGACCCAGATGGAGGCGCTGTGAAGAGCGTCGGCGCACAGCGGTGGGCAGAAACCCGAGGAGAGCTACAGATGTGTGGTGGATCATGTATGTGACATTATTTCTGTTTGATTTGTACATGTGACAAGACTCCCAGCGCTCTGGTATGTAAATAAATTATAGAGCAATAAGTGTCACTCACAAAGTCTGCACTGTCAAAGTCTCCTTGCACAGTCTTTTACATGTACAAATTGTAACTCCTAAACTTCTAAACCTTCCCAGTGTGATCTAATTGCTCTCAGAGGAGGAGTAGTCTTCTGACGACTCTCTCCAGGGAAAAACCTTCGCCTGGTTCCTTCTTGATCAGTCACGTAATCCTGGAAATTGACTCACAGGGCGTCCACCATAGACTATATAAAGAAGTGGACGAAGGGAGTGTAACGTCACCCATATCGTGCAGTTCCAGTCAAATTAAGCTCTTCGATGTTATAGCCTGTTGCTAATGCTAGTAGGAGTGACCTCGGGGAAAGAAGGCACCGGATTTGTCTCTTATTAATGTGCATATCATGCTTTACAGACACAACAGCAAAATAAAAATACCAGAATCATGAAGAGTGGGTTAATATGAACATGTTAAGACAAAAATGACGAGCCGGACAGCAGCAGTCACAGAGCGAGGGGTGACAGTTTTCTAATGTAAAGTAAATTGGAGCTAGAGTTGATGGAGCCAGAAGCGCACCCTGATCACTTATAACTAGTAAGATTCACTAAAGAAGCACTATGGACTTTTTTGACACCTGCTTGTCTTCGTGGAGAGATTTTTGTCTGACTAAAATATTCCACAGTATGACATTAAATATGGCTGCAGAGATTAATCGACTAATCGAGACTCGTTGACTATAAAAAATAATTATAGATGCATTTTGAAAGTAATGGTCACCTTGAACAGACTCTAAAAATATGTTGTGAGGGTACTATATGTTTATAAGTTAATTTATTTATTTTTTGTTGCATAGTTTTTATCGATACAATATCCTATAATTAGATGAAAGCAAAAAAATAAAATAAGACTGCAGGTCACATTCACATTTCAATAAAATTTTATTTTTCACAATAGTCAACGTAATGTAAGGCACATACACACACATGTAGCATATACACATGCACATCTAAATACTCAGCGTTTACATACTACATACAAGAGTGTATATTGTACACATATTTCTGTTTACACATGCATGCCTGTATATAAATTACCCTGTGAAAAACATGGAACCCAAGAAGCTGTACAAGCTTATGGAATGGTGTCCATCACCCTGTGCAGAACACTCCATTTGATGGCTTGGCAGGTGCTGAGTTTTACTTTTGCCATTAGAGTTGGACATGCTGTTTTATGAAAGCAGACACTTTTGGTTTATTACATCACAGATGTCCATTCACCTTTTTAGATGTAGACTGTAAGGATATTAAGCTAATGTAAATGTCACTTGTTGTTAGTGTGGGGAGAGTGGGATGGTAAGTTAAAAATTCACCTAATGACCAGCAGGTTGGTTTAAAACCCCGCTCATACTGCCATTGTAATCATAGTTAAAACAACACAAAACTTTATGACAAAAAAAGAAGCAGCCAAATGTGACTTTGATGCAGTCACATGAGGTTGCTGCTGTGACACTTTAATAGTGTGTATACTGTAGTTTAATCAGCGGCCATGCTTTTTCCTGTACCTTCAGACAGATGTGGGGTTACATCTTGATTCTGAGCCTCACAGATCCGAAGCTCTCTGTTTTTAGCACCACCTGCTGGTCCTACAGAGAAAAATGCAAACAATGTCTCAGTGAAGGCGTGTTTGTAAGTGTACAGGTGTGTCATGTGATCAGCGTCATAGAAGGACACCTCTCCCCCGTCATAGTCCAGTTTCACTCGAATCTTCTCTGGAGCCCTCCTCACTGTGATAGGAGTGCGATACCCATTTGTGTATTTACCATCTTTGTGTTTTAAACACCAAATTCCATACTCAGGCGTAGCATAGAGCTGTTCTTTTCTCTGGACTGACTCTTTGGCCACTCCTGTGACCCAGTCATAGTCCCCCACCTCCACATCCCACTGGTGAGTCCCAGAGCTGAAGCCCTCGGAGCCCAGAACACTGGGGCTGTTGCTGAACCTCTGTGGATTATCAGGGACCACACAATAATCTGTCTCTCCGTGTCTGACACTGCTCAGATCCTCAGACAGAAACACACTTTCCTCTGCCGTATTTGGGTCCAGAATCACAGGGCTGTAGTGAACCATACTTTTCATCTTCCTCCAGACCCTGAAGCCCAGATTGCCCAGGACTTTGCCCTGGTTGAGGAGTCCCTCTTTGGGCCATGGGGGCTCTACGGTGATGGGTGCATATTTGTTGTGGGTTTCAGTTGCAATTTTGAGAAAGGTCCATGTGTCTGTGTGTGTGCGCTGCTCCAGCTCCTGGATACTGATGCTTAAGGAGGCTAGCCTGTCCCTGAGACTCTGTAGAGCTGAGTTCAAACTGTGGCTCTGTCTGAGCTGCTCCCCCCTCAGCACGGCTAAAGCCTTCTCCTGCTCCTGTTTGAGGAACCGATGTAGCTCCTCAAACACAGCTCTGATGTGACGCATGCAGACCACAGCCTGGTGCTCCGTGTGCTCTTGCAGTCGCTCATAGGTTTTCTTCTGTTCTTCACACCTCTGTCTCTGGTCTTTCAGAGCTTGTATATGTGATGATAGCTGCTCCTTTAGCTCCCTCTCAGCCACCTCTGCAGCCACCACCTTGTGCTGTGTGTGTAGAGAGAACTCACAGACGGGACAGAGCAGTCGGGCCTCATCTTTACAGAACAAGCCCGGTACCTCTGGATGATTGCTGCACATCCACTGCTGCTGAGACTTCTGCCTCTGTCTGAAGGCCATACCAAGCTCTCTCAGAGAAAAGTTTACATCCAGATCATCTTTGGACGTCCTACGGCAGACGGGACAGGACTTGTCCTGGTTCTTGTCCCAGTAGTCCTTGAGGCAGCTGTAGCAGAAGCTGTGGTGACAGCTTAGAGACACTGGCTCAGTGTAAGTGTCCAGACACACTGGACAAGTCAGAAAGTCTCTCAGTTCAGACAATGCCATTGTACAGCAGACTATAAATGAGTGCAGTTCTGTTGAATCCTGAGACTCTCTATTGGAGCACTTTAAGTTTCTCTGACTTCCTGTTCAACCAGTCTGTACAGAATCCTCACCATTTATCTGAATTCCTCAGTATTTCACTTGAGGTAGGCTTACTAACACAGCTGCTGCTCATTATTATTATTATTATTATCATTATTATTATTATTATTATTATTATTATTATTATTATTATTATTATTTATTATATTATTATTATTATTATTATTATTATTATTATTATTATTATTATTATTATTATTATTATTATTATAGTAGTAGTATTAGTATTATTATCATTATTATTATTGTTTAGGGAAGTAAAAGTGCCATCAATTCCACAACGCAAATAACATCCCTGCCGCCACAACTGACTCACTTTGCACCTGTAACTGACAAAACCGTCCAAGAGATCGTCTCCAGTCTGAGTTCATCCACATGCTGCCTACATTTCTAAAGTCTTTACTCAACAGTTTGCTATCACCACTTGCTTGCATAGTTAACATATCATTGCAATCTGGAACATTCCCAAGAGGTTTGAACACTGTGGTCATCAAGCCTCTCCTAAAAAAGAGCAGTTTTGATGTCACAGTGCTGAGCAATTACAATCCATCTCAAATCTGCCATTTTTAGGCAAAGTCCTTAAAAAACTGGTTTACCAACTGTGATGCAGGCAAAGTCCTGCTAAATCCTAAACCCTGTTAGATCTGCTTTTGACACTGTTGATCATGGGATCCTACAGAGGCTAGAGGACTGGGTGGGCATCTGTGTACCCCACTAAATTGGTTCAAGTTCTATCTAGAAGACAGGTAGTGCATTGTTGAAATTGAAAACTGTGTCTCAGATCACATGACCCTGACCAGTGGGATCCTCCAAGGGTCAATCCTGGGATCCCTTATGTTCAATCTTTACATGCTGTTGTTAGGCCACTTAATACACAGCAATAATGTGCCCTCCCATAACTATGCAGATGACACTCACAGCTATGTCTCACTGGCAGCAGGTGAATATGGACCAGTGGATTCACTCTGCCACTGCATCAGATCAGTGTGTGGATCTCCAGCTAAACTCAGACAAGACTGAAGTCATAGTGTTTGGCCCACAGAAACAAAGAGAAAGTGTCAGCAGTCACCTCCACCGCTCTAAAACCTTCAAATAAGGCTAGACATTTAGGGATAATAATGGACTTAGATCAATAACATCTGCAGCTTTTTGCCATTAAAAAACAAACAAACAAAACATTGCAAAAATGAAAGCTACACTGTCTAAACCTGACTTGAAGAGATTTATCCATGCATTTGTCTCCAGTAGGTTAGACTACTGTAACGGCCTGCTCACTGGCCTCTCCAAGCGTTAAAACAGCTGCAGTACATCCAGAACGCTGCTGCTCGGGTCCTGACCAGAACCAGGAACCACGAGCACATGCGTCTTGTGCTCAAATCTCTGCACTGGCTCCTGTGGATTGGAGAATAGACTTTAAAGCAGTTCTGCTTGTGAGCAAGTCTCTCCTTGGCCTAGCATCAAAGTACATCTCCCACATGTTAGTGCCATATGAACCATCTTACACTCTGAGGACTTCAGGATCCGCCCTCCTCCTGGTGCCCAGTGCCAGGACTAAACATGGGGAATCAGCATTTCAGCTTTATGCAGCTAAAACCTGGAACAATCTTCCTGAAGATGTGAGACAGGCCTCTACCTTGACAATGTTTAAATCCAGGCTCAAAACGGTTGAATTACTTTGTGTACTGCATGAACTCTATTATACAAATACATTTTCCTTGTCTTGCCTACTAAGTCTTGTACTCAAAAGGACAATACAGTGGATTTTTAAAAATTATGTGTTAGATGAAAAATCCATTATCTTTTCTTCACAAAGATACAAGTGCCCTGTGTCACATGCTGTGGTTTGGCCTCCATGAAATAAACCCTATCTGCACATTCTATCAGCCGCTGTGTGTAACTGTAGCACTGTGTAAATCTGCTGACGACTCTGTGTCCTTTAGAGTCCATGAACCAGACCTGAGACTGGACTAAACCTGGCCCTGTCTGTTACTATGCAAATACTGTACTGAAGTCCTGATTATACAATATGTTTTTTTCTGGTATTTCATGATAAACAATGATATATTTATATTATTATTTTAAACCGTAATATTGATCTAAAACAACTTAAAGGACCTATATTATGGTATTTTCTGATCTATGTTATAATGTTTCTTCATCAAAAATATACATGGAGTTTTGTTTTACTTCACTCAGACATATTTAACACACAAACCCCTGCACATTTAGGCTGAGTTCTTCTCTCAAACAGAAAACACTCCACAGACTGTTCCATTTTGTGATGTCATGTGGTAATACAGGATGTGCTCCACTGTGTTTTTAAACTCTATACGCCTTCACCAGAATCATTTGAATGATTTCAGCCCTGGAATTGCCAATCTCTATTGAACAAAAGGCAAATGTGAGCTGTTAACTTGAAAACTACAACTACAAAACATCACAAGATGGAACAGAGCATGTTGAGCTTCAGCGATGTAGACAGACTAATAAACCAGGATTACTCAAACATGTGTGAATGAAACAAAACATGACTCCGGGTATGTTTTTCATGAGATGATAACATCTCATAACATGGGCTTAAAGTTCACAAGAATCCATTCTGTGTAGTGTAGGACCTTTAATAATAGAAATGGGTCCACTGACTTCCTAATTGAAAATGCAGGGCTGATTGCTGTTAGCATCTCACTGTAACTAGCATGCAAAGATTTTTTTTCTTTTTTTTTTTTTTTGTTAATGGCTACACAACAACTACAAAAAAGTACTGCACTGTGGGCGAGGATAGGTGATATGTGCAAACAGAAATTCTCTAAGCATGGATTACTCAAACATGCAGGAATCAGACAATTAAAAGATAATGTAAAATATGTCTATTAATATGTTAAATCGACTTTTTTAGCTTTTAAACCTGACTATATACTCTGCTACTGTTTGTATGTTCAATGTAATAGTAATAATAATAATAATAATAATAATAATAATAATAAATAATAATAATAATAATAATAATAATAAATAATAATAATAATAATAATAATAATAATAATGTAGGATAAATCAAATTCTGACTGATTTAAATGAAAGTCTAGGTGTGATTTTGATGATTACACAGCATACATGATGGAAAGCTGAATATCCAGTAATGAAATATCTATGTCTACTTAATGTTGTAGCCACATCGGTCTAACCAGTGCCCCCTGCGTCAGTCTCTCCACACTCCTCTCACCGTCCCGCTGAAGGATGACTGCAGACTCTATGAAATATGATCAGAGACGACACCTTAAGACACACCAGCACAAAGATCCTCTGTCCCACGGCCAAACCCACAGATATGTCTGCCAGGCTTCTGCGGGTCAGTTAAAGCAACACTGCGTGACTTTCAACAGGGGCACATCACCTTTAAGATTACATGGAAATAAAAAAGTAGTTTAAACATATTTATGAACATTCCCCATGGAGATAGATCAGTTTTATACCACAACCAAAGGAACAACATTTCCATGGAAACAAGCAGGTGGAAGTATTTGTCCAGGCCAAATAAGAGTTAGGTTTGTGGAGAGGCAAGCCCGCTTACTGTGCCTTTTTCTATGTTTTACAGCAATAAAAACATCCATACTTTAAAAACATGTTTTTATTTTAGTCTATTCTTTGAATCAAAGGTTGTACAGTGGAACACAGTGTTTAACTAATCCGAAAACCCACCTCTTCTCCCTGGCATTTAACATGAACTACACAGAATATCTTGTGTTTTATTGTTCTTTTCCTCTGTATCGTGTTATCTGTATATTTGTTTTCTGTTGACTTTTATGTGGAGCACTTTGGTCAGCTGAAGTTGTAGAGAGAGAGAAAGATAGAGAGAAAGAAAGAGAGAAAGAGAGAAAGAGAGAGAAAGAGAGAGAAAGAGAGAGTGAGAGAAAGAGAGTGAGAGAGGGAGAGAAAGAGAGTGAGAGAGAGAGACAGAGAGAGGGAGAAAGAGAGTGAGAGAAAGAGAGAGAAAGAGAGAAAGAGCAAGTGACAGAAAGAAGAGAGAAAAGGGAGAGAAAGAGGGAGAGAAAGAGAGAGGAGAGAAAGAGAGAAAGAGAGAGAGAGAGAGAGAGAGAGAGAGAGAGAGAGAGAGAGAAAGAGAGGGAGAAGAGAGTGAGAGAAAATAGACAGTAACAGAAAGAGAGAGAGAGAGAGAAGAGAGAGAAGAGAGCGAAAGAAAGAAAGAGAGAGAAAGAGGGGAGAAAGAAGAGGAAAAAGAGAAGAGAGAGAGAGAAAGAAAGAGAGAAAGAAAGAAAGAAAGAAAGAGAGAGCGAAAGAGAGAGAAAGAGAGATAGAAAGAAAGAAAGAAAGAAAGAAAGAAAGAAAGAAAGACAGAGAGGGAGAGAAAGAGAGAGGGAGAGAAAGAAAGAAAGAAAGAAAGAAAGGAAGAAAGAAAGACACAGAGAGAGAGAAAGCGAGAGAAAGAGGAAGAAAGAGAGAGAGAGAAATCAGCATGGGTAAGTTGAAATTCCAAACAATTCCATATATAATCATTTTTCTGATACACAACACTTTAATCAATAAAACATTTTAAACTTCTTTGTCTATTGTCCTTCTTTCTGTGAGCTTCAAGGATAGGTCCATGTAATGGAGTAGCTACATTTCACTGTTTAGAAAAAGATACCCAAGCACGTGTAGGCTATACTTGTGTGGAACATTCAAACGTTTGTCAGAGGTTGGGTCGACAAAGTCCTTTTCAAATAACAATAATACATGTGTGTGAAAAATCCTACCACCTATTAAAAAAAAACACAGCAAGTGATTTTACCATACCAACAGAAAAACTGAACTTTAAGTCAGTTTTTCCCTGTGGACATGCCCAGTAATTATTAAGACTTTAACCCTAAACCTGGTTAAAATATTATATGATGTAACTCAGCTTATAATGAGTTCTGTTTTTAAGTACCCGTTTGAACAACAGAGAGATTTCAACAAATAGCTTAATGATTGTTTAGTTTTGAGCCCATTATATCCCAGATGTAGACCTGGTTTGGTCCCGTATAGCCCTTGTTTATTTCTGGTCCAAGTTTAGCTCCTGGTTTAGTCCCAGTCAACTTTTATGTGGTGTAGCCTGTGCAAAAGATCACCTATGTCCTTTAACTAAGCATAATATAGATTATAACATCCTCAGAACAACATCTCCAAGACTAGCCCTGTATTTTCCAGTTTAATGATAAAACCTCTTGCATAGTTCCTTATTAGCTTCAGTCTTGTACAGTGCCTCCTTTGAACACATAAGCAGCAGACAGACACGCCCGGCTTAGTCCTGTTTTGGATCTGGTTTTGGACTTGGTTGTGGCTGGACTTACAGAGGGGGACTCCTGATCAAACACAAGCTGCAGACTTCATTAGCCTCATTACAGACCAGCTCTCATGGAAATAGGTTAGGTCTATCCCCACTCCTCTGCTCCAGCCAGACTCTCGCCAAATGGTCCTCACTGTACATTTGCATATTCAAATCAAACATCAAGCTGCTCTGCTAAAACACTGAAAACACATGATTATATACTTACAATGCATACTGTGGTTGCAAATGCTTCTGATAATTATTTAAATTTAACTTAAAAGTACACACAACAGATTTCTAAAGCAAAAGAAACAGGACAAATGTTTTAGAACGAAGACAATTTGTAAAGACACATAATTAGATTTCTGCACTGGGAAAAAAAATCAACGGTTTGATATTTGGTTATGGTGTAATGAATGAAATAAGCCACTGTTTCTCAATCTGTGGTGCACATCTACTGGGTCATCTGCAGTTTGAGTATTTGTAAAGTGTACTTGTAGCTACATGAGAGCAGACTCAAAGGGAGCTTGGCTAAACCAATCAAACAACCCATACGTCCCTCTGCCAGTCCGCTGAACCAATGCTGACTCCTTGTGGTCAATATTTCCTTATACAGGATTTTCACTAGGGGGCAGCAGAGAGTTGCCCCAAAGCTGGTAAATTTATGGTAGAAAAGTACTTGGCTAAACTTTACTCTAGTGGGTTAGTATTAACAATGTGACTTAGCTTGTACTTTTGAAACATATTAATGCTACTTGGTAAGAAGATTAAATACCCTAATTATTATGAAATGCTTGTTAAAAATATGAAAAAAGGACACAAAATCAGTGAATCTTGAATACCTACTTTATTAAAAATACATTTATTCCACATGTTTACACATTAACACTTCAGATAGTGAGAGAAAGAGGCTGTCTTCACCACATACTGGATTTATAGATTGTAAAAAAGAAAAGGCAAGTGAAAAAAAAAAACAAAACAAAACAAGGCAATAAAATAATAACCCCAACCCCCTGCAGTCTGGAGTTGAGTTTTTTTTTTTTACATGATCTGGAATAACAACACTGCCCCTGAGAAGACATTTGAACTGGATCATGATATGACATTTTGACATTTAGATCGCCCAGATAATAACTTAAAACATTTTATCTAGGTAATATTTTTTGGTATATTGGTCATCACTTAAACAATTCATAACCGTTAGATGGACAGTAATGATGACACGTATCCAAACTAACTCTAGTCTGTTAAACTGTTCTGTTGTAAAATTTGTAGTTTCTTGTGACATTATATTTCAAACTATACACATTTTAGTTCATTATGTAGGACTCTAAACCAAATGCTTTCAGTAGCCTATTGGTCCGATGAACATAGTTGTTAGAAAAACAAACAAAAAAATGTTACGTGTTAACTGTATATAGAGTTAGTTATTGGCAATAAGCATTAGTTTATTAGTATTCTGTAGCAATGTTTTTCAATGGAAGATGAAATGCTTGAACTGTTCTCAAAACTTGCAAAATTAAAAATATCAGCCATTGTAAGTTTGGGAAGTGTAGTTAACAATTTGGCACAAAAACTAAAAACTGTTTTGGATTCCTTCTTCAGAACTATTTCTGTAGTTTTACATCAGTATTTAGCCAATTCTGCAATGCCACAAATCTTAAAATGGATACACCTCATACAAAATGGCATTGAACCAAAAATATAATGTAACTCGAATCAGGATGGCAAGGATTGGAGTCAAATTATCTCACACTAAAAAACTCAAGACATATTTGACATACAGACGTTTTATTGTAAGAAGTAAGACAATGTAATGTAATAGTTATACAATAAATCTAAAAATAGAATAATACATTTGTGACCAGTGCCAGAATGCCTTGTAACAAAATAATGACAAGTTTATCTACATAGAAACTGGCAGCTATGTCCATCAATTATACACTTATTCCATGCAAATATCATCTAAATGTAGCTAAACTGTGAATCTAAAATTAAAAATAGAGAAACAAAGATATAAAGATACACACTGTGCTGCTAAACACTGTTGGAGTCATTTTTGTGTAAAGTGACAAAAATAATGTGGAAGACTAATTGGAAAAGTAGTTATTGTCTTAGAATGTGCCTGATTAAAAAAATAAAAACATATAAAATAGAAAAATTGGCTGTAAGGGCCCATGAAGACTCTGCAATAGGGCTAGGAGACAGATCCGATCATTTTCAACATTTCACTTAAACAATCAGAAAAGGCTTTACAGTTTTGACTGCTTGGTTTGCACTATGACCAACTTGACAGCAGTAGAAGCAATGGACTTGCAAAACCCAATTTGTTATGTTAAATAGTTTTAAGTATTCTTTTAAGTCAACTAAATTACCTTTTTGGCTAGAAATAAGGATTTTTTTTCTTCCATCTCTGGTACTAGACTGAAATCTGTTGCAAAATGAAAATGCCAGCTTAGGTAGGATAGACCACAATCACCAGTCATCTAACAGTTTAAAGTTATGGTGAAGGCAGACTATTGTGTTCTCTGTATTTTGACCATCGTTAAATACAGCTGGGGTTAAACCAGTTAAAAGTAGGTTTACTGTCAAGAGTACCAAGCTGGAGGATGGACATATTTTAGGTTCATGGGGGAAACTAGAGTCCCCGAAGGATACATAAATACATTTTTATGAATATTTAATTCCATCACAGAAAACATGTACTTTGTGTGTGGCGAGTTAATTTAACAATTGCCACTGTAGCACTTTGGTAAGCTTGTCAAGTTTGTACAGCGCAATATATATCCAAGCTTTTATACATTTTAGTTACTTAACTCCACTACACAGACATGATCAATAGAAGTGGGATTTCCCTTCTCAAAACTAAAGCTAAAAACACAAATTGTACCGTGTCACCCAGCCCTATTTCTCCTTATGGCAGAGATTGCGCATTTAAAGACATTTTCACACTGTAGGAATCTTTTAGCAAGTAATTTCTTAGAACTTGTTAAAAAAGTTGATTCCTACTGTAAAAAAAAATAATTACCATAGAAAGAACACACGGGTTAGGGAAGCGAACTAGGACTAGAGCCCCATTCACGCATGCAGTCTGACCCGGGAATTTTTTTGTGTGAACAAAGCCAGCCCTGCATTTTTGATCTAGCAATTTCCTGGGTAAATTACCAGGAATATGCAGGGAAGGCTTATGTGTGAATAGAGGCAAAAATCAAGGAAACCAGTCAGTGTTATCAATTGGTTTCCTGGTTACCAGTTTAGTTTCCTTGGTTGCACTATACGGTTACATTCCATTCTCATTCAATTCAAATAATATAGTGTATTGCTATGTGAGAGAGCGTAGAGACAAATGCCAGGTTATGTGTCAACAGAGCAGACCTGGCGATGTTCTGGGGCTGCTGCATGTGTGAATGGAGGTCACTGCAGAACGTTGTACCCGGAAATTTACTGGGAACTATGTGTGAATGGGGGGCCTATAGTATTTACTCCCTTATTGACCTGAGAAGTACTGCCCGTCACGGTTGTGGGTTTGGAGGTGGCGTTTGATTTTGTCTGAACGGCTGAAGCACTTGCCGCAGACTGGACAGCTGTAAGGTTTCTCTCCGGTGTGAATTCTCATATGCACTTTGAGATGAGCCATTTGTGTAAAACCTTTGCCACAAATCTGACATCTAAACGGCTTCTCTCCTGTGTGGCTACGCTGATGTTCCTGTAACCTACCGGATGAGCTACAACATTTACCGCAAACGCCGCATCGGTATGGCTTCTCGCGTGTGTGGACCTGAACGTGCACATGCAGATGCCCCATGTGACTAAACGCCTCCCCACAAACTTTACAACAGAACGATGACGACATATGCCCCGGAATCGGCGACTTCTGGTGCGGGCATTCTACATTGTTGCTAGCTGTGGCTTGGTTACTCATGTGGGAAGACTGCCCTCTAGTGGCTCTACCTTTCACCATCCCGCTTCCATTATCAACGCCTATAATGTCAATGTTTTCATTGTTGGAGCAATTTGGGTTGACTGGCGCAAGAGGTTGTGGGTTAGGGTTAGAATTCGGCTCGATTTTGCGGACTGGGTTTCTACTAGGCACATCTCGCTCTCTATTCTCAACTCCCTGCTGCAGATTGGAAGAGTGGGGCGCCTCCTGTGGATAGTCGGAGCGTTGCGGGGGGTAGAGGTTCTCGGATGCGCTGCAAGAGGAGCCATGTTGGTTGTGTGGATGCGGGTGGGGGTCAGGGCCTTGGTTTTGGCGGTGGTCGCGTTTGTCCTTTATCTGAATTGGGATGCGCTCCTCGTGGCCCATGCTTGGGCTCCACTCGCGACGTGGGTGCTCGCCATCTTCATCGTCCAACAGACCCATGGAGGGACGGTCTGGAAATGCAATCATACAATACAAAAATGAAATGAGCGAATTAAATAAAATGCATAAAAACAAAGCATTAAGGATATAGTCTGTACTGTATCACCAAGAAATACATCAAAGCAAACAGTGTAAACATTGGGTAACAAGATTCATTCATTTATATGTCATAACATTTGTCTCATTTAAACTAATGCAACCGCACATAATAAACTAAGTGTAATTACATTCAATAATTCACATTTATATTGGTTTATCATTATTTTAATGATGACAAGTGGAGGGGAAACTGTCTGGTTGATAAAATGTCCAGTACAGTGAATTGAATGTATACAAATCAGTCTAAGGAGGACCCTAATTCAGGCCTAAAAATAAGTAATGCATTTACATTAGACATTAGGACATATAAATGCGTGGTCAATATAATATGCAACCACATTTTCACATAGTTCTTTAAAAAAAAGTTGGCAATAACAAAACTTTGATTAACATTTAAAATCAATTGTGATTTGGTCAGATTTCTACTGTCTGAGGCCTAGCTCCACCTTATTTTTTTCCATACACCAGACGTCATTTCAAAACGGAAAAATAACGATCCTACTTGGCACTATTTTTTATTTCAATAGAAACGACATGTGCCCGCAAGAGAGTGTAGCAGCAGCTGCATTTTTCACTTCTGCAGAAAAAAACTGCACGTAGGAGGACTCCCACAGAGCTGCTATCTCCAGTCAAAGCTAGTTAGCTTCCGAACAAAGGTTGCTAACGCGCTAGCCTCCTTATAACGCCAACATTAAAGTCAACGATCTGATTAAACACTAGTTTCAATAGTATGCTTAGTTTTTATGATGCATAGACTCATCCTCTTTTTACAACACGTCTATATTATGCAATCACTCACACGTAAAAAGGGAAAATTTAACAGGATCCCTGTTAGCATGATAGCATTAGCATTAGCACCTGGCCATATCTCGATGCCCGCGTCCCGAAGCCTGCGCCTCAGATGATCGTTCTCCCTCTCCCGGATCGCAATCTCCTCCTGGTACTCCAAAATGGTGTCTTCCACAGACTTGTAGATCTCCTGCGCTGCGAGCATTAAACGCTCGGTCAAAAACACGTTTAAAAACTGCAATTTGGTCATGTTTATTCGGGTTGAACGGAGCCGTCGCGCTATCATCCAGAACGGGCCAAAAGGATGCTCTACCCAAGTCACGTGACGGGGTTTGCTCTGCATTTGTTTCCCCTGCGCATGTCCCAAATTAGGGTTATTAAACATTTTAGCCTTTTATGAATGCTATCCAGAGTTTCTTATTAATAGAGGTGACTAAAAGGGCCCCCATAGTCCAAAAACAAGCTGAACATACAACTGGTAAAACAAATTATACTTTCAGCATGTAGTATTTACATAAATATATACAAGTAAATATATTTAATCTGTAATCAGTGTTTTGTTTTATCATTAGAGGCCATAACGGACATTTTTACTCCTAAAATTGTGATGGATAAAAATATTGAAATATGGATTGCTTGTACCACCATCCTCAGTAAATAATGGCAAACAATATTCTTTGTCACTAATATATATAGTTATATAGTTTTGGAACTGTTTTAGTTTGTGTAAGTGGCTTCTGATAAATACATTTTTAAAACTGATTAAAAAGCTCAAGTTTGTAAAACCTTGTTAATTTATTCAACCATTTTTCAGCAACTGATGGTAAACCTACGACTTATAATAAAAATACATTCACACTTCAATTTCCCTCTTTATAACTTTCTTGTATTTTAATATATTTTTTATTTATTTATTTTAAAAACAATTCCCCCCCAGTCCTCAGGTGGCGCTGTCGCCACGTGTCCCAGCACTAGCCTCGTTCATTCCTCTTTGCCCCACGTGTGTGTCACACAAGTCCTGCACAGTTGGTATCTACGGCTAAAATATGAAGCGACCGAGTGAGTAATTTTTATAATTCAACATTTATATACTATAATTGACCAAAACATGCAGATATGTACTTGCTATCTGATGAGATGAGAGTTGTTAACCTATTTTGGTCACTATAACCCGGTTTATGCGGTGCTAGCATACATTTAGCATCGTGTGTAAAGTCAATTTTTTGTTTTTTATTCCAGAGTTAAAGAAGGCGAGCAAAAGGGTGTCTTGTGCCAAGCGTTACAAGATTCAGAAAAAGGTAAAAAAGTGTTGTTATGGTTTTGACAATAGCAACTTGCAATTCAGATTACTTCAAAATTATTAGCTGCATTAGAAATTAAACACTAATTCTAATATGATTTCAGATTTATTAATCGTTTGTAAAGAAAACATCACAACAACACTCTTATAGTATCTTGTGACAAAGATGGCATATATCTTTTCTGTTGGGAATTTTACCCCACATTTCTTGAGTAAATTGGTTTTCATAAAGCTTACATTCTATTCAATATAAAGTGTGTCAATTCAACTAATGTCAACTAATACTTTGCAGGATGAGACAAATTCTGATTAAAATAAAATACAATTATTGCCTTATTGATTTAAGTTTGCACTGTACTTAATTTTGAACAAACAATGGGCAGGTGATGAGTTTTGCCACTTGAAAATCTTGTGACAAGAAACCTCACCCACCACAGTATGAATGGTTCATCATCTAGGGCATCTGGCACACAAATTAATGAGTAGTTTGATGAGTATAACAGGTTTAAATTATTATAAAGTACAGCAAACAGTGTATTAGTTAAACTTTCATATTTCCTCCTCAGGTCCGGGAGCATAACAGAAAACTCAGAAAAGAGGCAAAAAAGAAAGGAATCAACAAACGTCCCAAAAAGGATCTTGGGGTCCCAAGCAGCGCCCCCTTCAAAGAGGAGGTCCTAAGAGAGGCTGAGCAGCGGAGACTACAGGTAAACCAGCAAATCAGTATGCATTATATTTGACTAGTTAGGCCAGCCACAATGCATAATATATTGCAATATCTGTATTGTCAGATAATGTAAGATTGTAATTGTAAAAAAAAGGATTGGCAGTTTTTTCCTTTATAAAACCTAAAATTAAAATATCCTAGTTTCTGTAGCACTCAAACAAGTCAGTTTATTACTTGCAGCTAATCAATTATTGAATCGGCAGCCTTTGTGACTGCTCATCAATCAAGAGTGAAAGAATGTTCATCAGATTAATTGATTAGTAGTGTAACCTTATTTTTTATTTTATTTTTTATTTGTTTGTTTACTTACATTTCAGCTTTTTAACTGGCTAACAAAAAGGAGATATACATTTTTAGCTTCAGTTGAATGTTTTAGATCAACATGGTGTCAAAAACTAACAAGAAAATATTCAAAGTGGTTATTAAATACTGTGTTTTTCCTTCCTATTGTTTTTTTTAATTTGCTACCCTGGATACATTTTGAAGGCTCTAAATAATTTGCCATATGTCTTTTTAAAAATGGCAGATTGAAGAAGAGAAGGAGAAAAGAAAACAGGCCAAAAAAGAGGAGAGGGCCAGAAGCGAAAGAAGGAGAAAGGAGTGACTGAAGTAGAGCCCAAAGTCAAGAAGGCTCGAAAGGTAAACTCACAGCTGCATGATATTTGTATGGGTTGGTCTATAGTAAGTGGACAGTAGGAAAATTACTTTATTATGCTCAATTATCAAAAAGTTGGCAGTTTGATTCCTGCCTCTAACAATGTATTCTGCATTTCATCTGTAAATTTGACGGAGTGAGGTAGAGGGGGAACTCGCATGTAGCTAGAAGTGGATGAACATTTTTGTATAACCAAAGTTGTGATCTAGATTTGATTTTGAACACTCATTATATTGCTTTCAGAGGTAACTAAGGCTGCGTTCATACTTATCCTGATCTGGTTCAGGGTTGAGCCCTGTTTAGTCCTGATTTAGACTTGGTTTAGTCCTTTTCAAGTCCTGACTTAGTTGTGGTCAGTGATGTGAATACTGTGAGTGGTTGAATTCACATTCATTCACTCAGAACATGGCCAAGACTGACTATGAGGAGGAGGAGGAGGTGACTTTCATGGTTTTAACCTTAAACCTCTTAATCTTCCACAGGACGAAGCTGAAAGAAAACAGAAAGCAGTTGAGAAGAATTCAAAACATTATCTTTGTTCAGAGTTAAATAAGGTAATACACTTATTGGCAAAACAGTATATTGTGTCTTAATATATATTGTCTTTCAGTCTTTAAATCTGAACTTGTTTTCTTTTAGGTAATAGACGCGTCAGATGTTCTTATTGAAGTGCTCGATGCCCGGGACCCCTTGGGCTGTCGGTGTCCACAGCTTGAGGAGACAGTTCTACAGAAAAACAAGAAACTAATTTTTCTATTAAATAAAATAGGTGAGTATTCTGTATACTAGGGCTGCACGATTTATCGCAATTTGAGTTTCTCTAAATATTTAATCACAATTGGCAATTGTTTAGATAATAGGATGTCTTGTATAGAGCAAAATATTTTAGTTTTGTTGTACTTGTATTTTAGACCTCTACAAGCATGTTCTGGTAATGCAGGACATCCTTGTATTAATTTATCAGTTCATATTTCAGCCTTTTCTCAAATGTTAACTGCCCAAGTGCAGCTAATCAGAGGGATCCTTTCAGCTCTTACTTCTGGGTTGGAGAGAAATAAAAATAATTCATTAGCTATAGATAGTGCGCAATGGTCTCATTATGTCACAAAGTAGAGTTTTTACAATATACTGTTTTAAAAAGCCCACAAAGTTTACAAATTTTACAAAAAAATTGGTACTCCAGGGCTGAAATTATCCAAATTATTCTGTTGAAGGTGTATGGAGTTTAAAAACTCAGTGGAGCAATTCCTGTATTGCCACATGACATCACAAGGTGGAACAGAGTGTTTTCCCTTTGAGGAAAGGACTCCGCCTAAATATGCAGGGTTTTGTGTTAAACGTGAATGAAACAAAACACAACTATGGTTATGTTTTTGATGAGATAACATTATAACAAATCAGAACAGATCTTTAAATGTTTACCTATTGAGGAGTGAGATGAATAACCCATATTTTGAAACGACAAAAAACTTGTAATATCATCGTATTGAATTGTACTGAATTACAGAAGTTGGTGAAATATTAAATTGTTTCTGTGTTTAAAGATCTAATACCTAAAGACAATGCAGAGAAGTGGCTCAAGTGTTTACAAAAGGAGTTTCCTGTCGTGGCGTTCAAAGCATCTACACAGATTCAAGACAAAACTATGGTAAGTTTAATGAAAAGTGAACAATATTTCAGAAACAAATGTAACTCTATGGAGGATTGAGAAGGTTAAGCCGCTCTGAAGTGCTGCTCTAACTGGTTATAACCTCCAAAAGAAAAAAAACAATGCATCCGTTTAAAATCACTTTGCTGTGTGCAAGAGTGACATGATGCTTGTGAACAAATACATTTTATCACTAGAGATCAATCTATGTTGTTGGACCGATTTTAATTATTTTCCCCCATATTATGTCATTTAATTTTTTTTTTGTAAACTTCCTTCAAGACCCTTTTTTTTTTTTTTTTTAACCATAAACCTATAAGAAAGCTGTGTAGTCACGTTTTGTGCAGTTATCTCTTCGTACTAAAGCTTTGTGTGTGTTTATAGGTAGTAGATTGACCAAAACAGGGAGATTTATAAAGTCCAAATATCGGTCTGATATATGGTCTATCTCTTTTTTTTCACTGCTGATATTAATGTGTGTTCATTGTTCATTATAGTGAAGCCAATACACGGCACTCGTAGTTCCATAAGGTTTTTGCAATAGAGGATGTAAGGAATTAGAATTAGAAAAATTCAAATCTTAAAAGTGCTCCCACCGTTATTTCTCGATCGATAAAATGAATAAGTAAACAACAGAAATGGATAGATTTATAAATGGATAGGTAAAATAAATCCAGTTTAATGCAGATAAAAAAATGCTAAAGCAAGAGATGAAGTGGGTTCTACATATGTAATGTCATTTTGTTTTTACAATTCTACATTTATTACAAATCACAAAAATGAGCAGCAAATTATGCACTGAAAAATCTAATCTTTCATTTTAGTTGCATCGAATTGCAGGATATCACATTATTGATTATAAATAACACATTTTTGTGTTGTGATGAATTCAGCAGGAGAAGAAAAGCCGCATCACTCCTTCAAATGGTTTGTTGGACAGATCGCGAGGAGCCGCCTGCTTCGGACAAGACTGTCTCTCAAATCTGCTCACGAGCTTTTATACCACATCCAACAAAGAGGGGGCATTTAAAGTCGGACTCGTGGGTAAGAAGACATTTTCATAGTTTTGATGATGTTTACATGAAATCTTCTAGTTTAAATTGTTGTATATATTCTTAGGTTTTCCAAATGTGGGAAAGAGCAGTGTGATCAACAGTGTAAAGGGAGTTCTGGCCTGTAACGCTGGAGTGAAGAGAGGCATCACAAAGTAAGTTATTATTCAGTTCTTTTTTTTTTTTTTTTTAAACAGTTTTGAACATACATAAACATTACACAAAAACACAACAGGGCAGCAGGCACTTTCAAATGCAGAAAAAAACAGATGTATATAGATACACCCACATACATATATGCACACATATACATAAATAATTAGGCTGGAATTGGACATACTTAACATCAGAAAAGTAAGTTAAATGGTGAGGTAGGCGTAGCTTGCTAGTTGATTAATGATGCTATAAATGAGCAAGAGCAAAAAACTAACGATACAGTTCTGCACATACTACACGCCATCTGCGTTTTGTGAAATCTTTAACTTGTGTCCATAATCAGACACACACCTGAAGTAAAGAAAAGTGAAACTAAATCATGTGGTGGAGCGCATGTGGTCACTACTCTGGCACCAGCTTACCAACTTACATACCATATATTACCTATATTTTAAATGTATTATAATTTCGAATGACTATTTGAGTCTGATGCTCTGTCCTGTTCCCCCTACAGGTCGATGCAAGAGGTACACATTCTGAAGAACATAAACCTGATAGACAGCCCGGGGGTTGTGGCCCAGGACTCAAATCCGGCCCCGGCTCTGGCCCTGAGGTCTCTGAGGGTCGAGGAGGGACTGGAGTCTGAACTACAGGCAGCAACGACACTGCTCAAGCACTGTGACAAGACTCAGGTGAGAGGGGGAGGTTACCAGGGCCTTTTATAAAGAATGGAAAGACCCAGTCTGGGCACATTTAGGCTGTAGCTATGTGGTATTTAAGGTTACAGTCAGTATACGGAAGAGACTTGAATGTGTTCTAAAAAGCTTGACTTGACTTTTACTCAGACTTTGGCTCCTACTGTATAAAGAAGTGGACTAAGTGAGTGTGACGTCACCCGTAGCGTTCAGCTCCAGCCAAATATTCCATATTTGGAATTCCAGTCATGAGTATCATAGCAACCAAAGAGGCAGTCCGGACTGAGGCTGTTGACGGTAATGGTCCTTCCCGCAGGCGCTTGGCAACTCTGTCACTCAAAATTGTTGCTAATGCTAGTGGGAGCGACCTCGGGGAAAGAAGGCACCTCATTTGTCTGTGTTATTAATGTTCATATCTTGAGTTACGGACACAATAGTGAAAATACCTGGATTACATACAGGACTGTATGTGAATACAGTGCATTTGTTGTTTTAACCATTGCATCCAGAGCCTGAAGAATGTAGAGGCACTGTACTTCAATAAATAAAGTTGACATCTGACTTTCTTTTTTACCCTCTTATTTGTTGATTCAGGTCATGCTGCAGTACACTGTTCCAGATTACAGAAACCCTCTGGAATTTCTCACGATGTTTGCCAAAAAACGTGGATTTCTGCAGAAAGGGGGAGTGGCCAACACAGAACAGGCAGCGGCGGCGTTCCTGGCTGACTGGACTGGGTCAGTACAAAGAATAAATGTGTTAGATTATGTAGATGATTTATCGAGAAGCTGCTGTTTGGAAATGAGGACAAAACATAAGTCTGAAAATCTTTTCTTTTGAAGACTTATAATCCAACTCTGATCCAAACATTAGAACAGTGATTCTCAAACTTTTCATAGAAAAAAACAAACCTTGGACTTTTTGACCATCTAAGAACTCCATCTCTATTAGGACTAAAATTGGTTTTAAAGATTTGACTAGATTTAAACTGAAGCACTAAAACTGTACCGATGTAAAACTGAACAAAGCTCTAAAACTAGGAGCTAATTTTTAACTTTGACTAGGAGTAACTTAGGTCGATATTGAATACAAAAAAAAAATGTTAGCAACACAATGCAAGGACAATTCATTTCATAAATAACTGCACAAGCCCCTAACCAGGTGTAAACTGGACTATGGACTATGCAGTGGTCCTATAACTAAAATGTATCTAAATTATTTGGAGAAAAAAAGTTCGACCAGACTGCATCTATGCACAGCTGAGAGGACCTGCCCCACTATTTGAGAATCACTATGGTGTACTATGAATCCAATGCGGAAATTAAAATCTTATTAAATCACTTTTTGTTTTTGTTTAGTGCAAAGTTGAGTTACCACTGCAAACCTCCAGAGAATGCCCCTCTCCCTCCGTACGTGTCTGAGGAGACTGTGGCCGAGATGAAGAAGGGATGGGACCTCAAGAAAATAAAAACAGGAAATGAAGAAACTCTGAAAGGTAAAAAAAAAAAAAAAAAACAATGAAAGAAATTGAAAAAGTGCACTATGTAACTTATGTGATTAAGGGTTTGTCACCTGCTCGTCTCCATGGAGATCTCATGCATCACAGTAAATAGATCTAGATGCCAAAGCAATAACAAGTGTTATTATCGCTAAAAAGATACCTGGAAAAACATCCATTCTTACTGTGAGTTGGTTCGTATCTCCATAGATCTCACCTTTAACTTGGCCTGGTAGCACCGCTTGTCTCCATGCTTATTTTGCCAATACTGTATTATGGTCCGCTTATATCAGCTAAGCCACTAGGGGGCAGTCCCATGCTACTTCATTACTAGAAGAAGCCTGAAAGCACATGCAATGTTGCACTGCTACAGTGATGTTAATTAAAACTGAGCTAAGGTGAATTCTCGTCTGAATTTCTATGTTTTATTGAAAACATAACACTTATCACCATCGTGAGGTTTAATGCTCTACTCTGGATCATTTTAGGCAAAGTAATAGCATGCAGGTAGCAGACTCCCCTACAGAAAGATTACATAGTGCACCTAATAATGTAAATAAATGTACTGTTTTAGATTAATTCAAACACACAACACAAAGTCACAAATTGTATCCTGGAACGAGCTGTGCATTAGACCTGCTGTATTTAATCTTAAAGTATATAATAAATGAACTGTATAGAAATGCTGTTTGGAAATGAGGACAAAACGGATGTCTGATTCATTTTGAAGACTTATAATCCAACTCTGATCCAAACATAGACCTTCAGATAGACATGACATAGACTTCCCCCTCAGAAAACTACCATCCCAAGTGAGCCCAACTTTGTGTGAAAATTTGACTTTTTGTGTCAAATGTGGTGCTAATGTGTAGAAAAAGACACTTTTCTTTTAATAAGACAAAATGAAATTAAATCATACATCATAGCCCTAAAATAAAACTCTTGCTCTTAAAAGCTTTATAATGTGTTGAATTTTTTCATTCCTCCTATTGCTCCCGTTTCTTGTAGCTGTGAAGTTTCCAAATCCAGCGAGCAGCATCAGTTTTACTTCCAGAGGACCGACGGCGGGGCTCCTACAAGTCACTGAGATTAGGGTAAAAGAACAAGAACTCAAAGAGGAGGAGGAAGATGGAGAAGCAGATGAAAAAGAGGAGGACGAGGAGGTAAAGCAATAAAAATAGGGATTCAAATATTTTTAAACTTCAGCGATTTGAAATGAGGACAAAATTTCTGTCTTGATGTTTTGATGAAGACTTCTAATCCAACTCTGATCTAATCTCTGGAAAATAATTGTGAAGAGTTCAGAGTATTGAAAAGTGTCACAAAAATGTTTAAAAATTGTGTTATTTACAGATGGAGGAGGAAGTGGATTTACACAAAGAGGAAAAAAGAGGCCACAGAAAAAAGTGATAAGTATGTAACATTTCTACTCCCTGACTTCAGGCCAAACAAACTTCACTGCTCCATAAAATTGATTTGCTGAATGGATTTTACACAAGGCCAACTAATTGTTTTGTGCATGGAAAGTTGTGTGATGCTTGTGTGGCTAAAACTACACACTACATGTACACTGCTTTGAATTAATTTGTGTCAAAACAAACAATGCGGGTGTCCAAATAAAAAAATGGATCCCTGTTGAATTAATGTATTAAAGCTGCTATATTACTCAAACTTGACTTACGACGTTTAAACCATTTTATAAAGTTGCCTCCTCAAAAACATGTCCAAAGGTTGTTTTGTTTCATTCACACGTTTGAGTAATCCTGCATTATTAGTTTTTTATATCGCCAAAGCTCAAAATGCTCCGTTCCACCTTGTGATGTCATGCAGTGGTAGTTTTCAAGTTAACTGCAACGTTTTGCCTTTAGTTTAGTAGAGATTGGCAGTTCCAGAGCTGAAATCATCAAAAGAATTCTAGTGAAGGTGTATGGAGTTTAAAAACACACTTCCTATATTACCACATGACATCACTAAGTGGAACAATGTTTTCTGTTTGAGAGAAGAACTCAGCTTAAACATGCAGGGTTTGTGTGTTAAACATGTGTGAATGAAACAAAACTCAACTGTTTGTGATGAGGAAACCGCATTAGTAGAAAATTATAATATACCCTTTAAGTAATAAATTCTGTTAAACTTGAGGTCAAAGCAGATTTCATTCTGAATGCTACCAGGATTTTCAAGAGCAGATGTATTTTTAATGAGAATTGTTTTGTAAATATCTGTAATTGAAAGTAGGAGATGCCACTTTCATTTGAAGGTGGGACAAACCAATCAAGATTGGTTTACAGATTTGGAGCATGTGATGCTTTGCCTTTTTTATGTATACAGCATTTCAAATTTTATAAAGCAAAAGGTCATTCATTTCTTTCTGTAGTTGCAGAACCTCCAGCTCCGGTCCGGCCTGTTGCGGTGAATATCTCCAGCTCCACTGCAGACGACGCGTACGACTTCAATGTGGACTTCAAATGAACCAAGAGCCAAATGTTCTCCTAAATTGGACAATTATGGGAAAAAAAACAGACTTTGATAAAAAATAATATGGACTTTTCTATTGCAAGAAATAGAATCCACAGCTGTTTTAACCTGTCTGCAATACATGCATCTTTAAATGTTGTATATATATTTGACCATATAAAATAAAAACTATGTAATCCACTCCTGCTTTAGGAACAGATGTAGCTGTAGGAGGATGGGTGGTAGTGTTAAGAGTTAATCATTTTTACAGCTCATGTGGGATGTTTGACATGCAAAGGTTAGGGATTCAATTTTTGTAAAGCCCAAAATCACAACAACTGTCGCCTCTTAGGGAGAGATCACGGATTTAACCAACAGAAAGTTAGAAAATCAAACGGTAAAACACATCAGTCAATAAGACAGATTAACAACATTCATAGAAAACAAGTAAATGAATAATTGTCCCAGAGCGCCCCCTGTCCTTAAGAGCCTTCATCTCGACAAGAAAAAAAAATCTAAAGGGATTATGCAGACGTATCACTAGAAGTATATAAATTGGAAGTTGCCAGGTTAGGATGAGGTAGTAAAAGTATTGCATAGACTGTAAAACCACCGTAGAAATACCACTTCATAGAAAAAGTGCATTGCAAGTTTGTTCTAATTAAAGCTAATGCATCTTTTAAAAACTTAATGATACTTCATATAGCAGAAAATAATGAGAGATAATGTCAAAATATTAAGTCTTTGGGCAAAATTCATTAACAAATGAATGGAATAGACTGGAAACCATTAAACACAAAAGTCCAATTTATTCTTCCAGCTGGTCTGACAAAGCCGTCAATTAAAATCCTCAAAAGGGCCGTTGACTAGAAAGTACTTAAATCAGGACTTAATGATTCAGTCAGCTTTCCCCAGGGCAGCCATGGCTACAGATTTTTTTTTTAACCAGTGAATAAATGCAAGAAATTGTAACATGACCTCAAAACGAAACAAAATGGGAGGCCAACAGAAACGGCAAAGATGTTACTGGCAGTGGAAAAAGACGGCTAAGTAATAGTAAATTGTCACATTTTTATATAGCGCTTTTTTTCCACCTTCAAGGCACTCAAAGCATTTACATCAAGGAACAACTCACCTGTTCACACACACATTCATACAACAGTGCACACAGATAGTGGGGGGGTTAAGTGTCTTGCTCAAGGACACAATGGCAGCAATCACCTGTGGGAGCCAACCTTTGGGTCAGTGGACAAAAAAAACATTCTACCAACTGAGCTACTGTCACTTGTAATAAAAATACAAGCCAGTTTTGAATAAAAAGCTCTTTATTTAATATATTTACAAAACTTGACATTATTTACAACTTTTACGAAAACAGGATAAAAAGGTATTAAAACTGGCAACATCTCAGGTTAAGGCAGACAGGGCAAGTTATGAAAGTTGAGTGCCAGTAAAAACAACGCAACAACAAAATACTTGGAATAGTGTGTTTTTTGAATGTTAGCAGCTTCAAAGCTAAGGCTAGTAGTTAAATTCATTACAGCTACATAAGAGTTGAAAAGGACATCATTTTGGCAAAATAAAAATAAAATACATTTCTGTTACTATAAATGAAGGCAGACTGATAACATGTATTCAAATGGAGCTACAGTAGTTTGACTGATTTTGTGATGTCAAAATGAGGGGAAATTGAACATTATTTTTTTTTAAACTAAAATTTAAACAAAAAAATCTAGATGTGGTTTGCAGGTAGAATGTCCACAGGTTGAGTGAGGTAAGGCTTTGGCAATAATACAAAAATACAACTGATGAGAGCATGATAGTGTTTTAAACTGTAAATTAAGCTGAAGAAAAATTCAAAGTTAACAGGGTAGTTTTTCCTGAGGTAAAATGTCATCCAGAGTAAGTCCATTTGGTTGAAACGGTCCCGAAACGTGACATAAATCTGAAAACCAAAAAATATATTTATTACAAATATTAGTTTTGGTGTTGGACTCATTTACTTAAAGTACAAGTATTTATTTTTTAGCAGTGGTGGAAAAAGTACTTAATTTTGTTAAGCAAAAGTACTGATATTGGAGCAGAAAAAATACTAAGTATCACATTAAAAAATCTGCTTAAGTAAATGTATTTAAGTACCCTTTTGAAAACACATTTAAAGAGTAAAAAGACTACTACTACTACCACGTTACAGTCCTCCATTTTTTTTAGAGGAAATTATTAATGTACAGTGCAGTAAAAAAGAAAATGCTAAAAAAAAAAAAAAAATTAAATGAAATACATTTAAAAAAAAAAAAAGTAATAAAGAACTGTATAAAGAAATAAAGAACTGTATAAAGACACAAAATGATTTCTATAGACCCAAAAATTACAACTCCATAATTTGAGTGCAAAATACTTAAATTATACAGAAACCATTGAGCAATAATTCCATACAATGAAAGCCTGATGTGTAAATCCATTTTAACTTGTCGAAACTTCTCAGTGTATAAATTGTGGGGTGTGACAAAGTGTGTGGTTGGTAGTTTGCCTTTGTATTTTTTTAGTAAGTTGTGTTCATATATATTTTAAGTTGGACAAAAACTTCAATTCAATGTAATAATTATCCCGAGTAACTTTACCCTGTGTAGATGTCCTTTTTGCAGTGGTATTATTCTTTGTCCTCGTGTCGCCTGATGGGGTGGAATTGTCCGGTGGGGTCCTGAATGTACCACAGATCCCAGAGGTCAGTGAAGGCAGCGCCGCGGCCCCAGGGTTTGTAATGGCCGTTCCAGTGCAGAAGTTTGGCCGCTTTGACAAACTGGGACGAGTAACGGTTACCTGCTCCTGTCGTACCTGGAAAACAAATATAATTTTTTGTCAAGTTGTTCAGCTTCTATTGATACTTTGCAGCTGATGTCATCCATATTCCTGAGAGGGTGATGCTAACTGGAGGAACTGGTCTGTCTGAAGGTCTCTTACACAAATTAAACTTTAAATCTTTAATCGGAGTTTTGCTTCAACACAATCTGACCATAAAAAACTGATTTGTGATTAGTCACAAGCTAGCTAGCATCAGTCAACAGTTTTTCAGTTAATTTCTCTCACTGTTTTTATTGATAATCAAATACCTAAATGAAACGAACGCTTGCAGGCTTCTGAAAATATGTTGTTTAAATCCATTTGTGTTGTTTACATCCATTCCGTTCTAAGATTTTAAAACTTATCAGGCTGTGTTTGCAAATGTGTGCATTGTGGCACCATAGACATGCATGAGGTACACTCCCACCTTGATGTCACTGCAAAGTATCAATTTACAGTTTTTTTAAATCACAATAACTAACTTGCAAGAAATTAAATACGCCTCAATCAACAAACTCTGACACACATTTTTCCTCACTCAGCCCAAAATGATAAAGTACTGTGACTTCTTTGCTAATAATTTTCTAATACAGCCCAACTTTGTCTAATTTTTAAAAACAACTGTAAAACAGGACACAGTTTGACCGAACTTCTAGGCAAAAAATAAAGTAAATAATATCAGTCCAATAAAAAAAAAAAAAAAATTATCATTACACACATGTTGTACAACAAAATCGGATGAAGGACTGATGAAGAACCAGGTCCTGGTTCTAATGGAAATAAATGAGCAATGAAACTTAACTGTTGCCTGTGAAATAATCAAGATACAACAAATTATATAATACAAAATATAAAAAACTTTACAAATTGAATTTAAAAACTTTTTTTATAAACAAAATACTATGTGTTTTGTTGTAGTGTAGTGTCTGACCCAGATGCCTGATGTGCCACATGGGGTCGATGGCGCCGTGTCGTTTGTAAAAGACAATGAGCAGAGGAGGAGTGATCACACTGTCACCCAGAGTCTTACTGTACAGGTCCTCACTGGAAAACACAGACAAATGTTTAAGTTTAAAAAAAAATACACTACAGAAATAACTAGTTGATACCTAATAAAAAATAAGTAGTAGTTATAGTAATAGTAGCATGTGCAGTTGCACTAGTAATAGTAACAGTAGTATTAGTATCTGTAGTAGTTTTAATAGTAATAGTTGTAGCATATACTCATTGTCTTAAGTTCCATCCAGAGCTTGAGCCGCAGTAGTTATAGTGACAGCATCATTAGTAGTAGTTGTAGCAGTGATAGAAGTAGTAGTAGCAGTAGTAGTATTAGTAGTAGTAGTTGTCACATCTCACTATGTTGAGCTCCAACTAGTAGTAGTAGTAGTAGTAGTAGTAGTAGTATAGTCCTCACTGTGTGCTCAGCTCCATCCAGTGCTGGAGTTGCAGTAGTTACAGTGATTGTAGTAGTAGTAGCTATTGTAGGAGTAGTTGTAATGGTAATGGTATTTGTATATCCTCACTGTGTGTTGAGCTCCATCCAGTGCTGCAGCTGCCCTGTGATGTTCTGGTTTTTCCACTCTGTCAGATTTGCGATAAAGACTCCAGGGTTAAATGAACATGTGTTTGCTCTCAGACCCAACTTCTTTATTGACTCTTTCCTGAAGTCCAGGAAACCCATGTAGTTATTCTGAAACAGATCATTTAAAATATAAATCGAACCATTTTCATTTTTTAAATGAATGTAGAATATTTACAAAAGAAAATGTTGGAAAATTTCTGTTAAAACCAAATGGATTAGTAATAGTAAACAGTTAAAAATGTATTACAAACAATGTATTGATTATTGTCTATTCTATATTGTATAAGTACTGTGTCCAAGCAATTTCCCTCATGGACATACCAGAAGTTGCTTTGTTTTATTCACATATGTTTAACACACAAATCCTGCATATTTAGCTGCGTTCTCTCAAAGCAAATCATTTGGATGATTTTGGCCCTGGAATTGCCAACCCTTACTGAACTCAAGGTAAAAAGGTAACAGGCAACTTGAAAACTACCGCTTCATGACATCACAAGGTGGAACAGAGCATTTTGAGCCTGGAGGTTGTAGACAGTCTAATAATGGAGGGTCACTCAAACATGTGTGAATGAAATGACACAACTCCAGGTACGTTTTTGAGGAGGTAACAACATTATAGCATGGCTTTAAGCACAAGAGTCAATTTTGTGTCATATAGGACCTTTAATCTAAATGTATGAATTTAGTTTTTAAATGAAATATGAAAACGGTAAATTTAAAAATGCACTATGGAACTTTTCTAGAGGAGGGTACGCAACCAGCTCATCTCCATGGAGATGCTATTGCTTTGCCTGGAATAGTCAACAAATTCATATTACCAAAACACCACAAAACTAAACACTGAAACTAATACTCCTATATCCTTTCCAATCTGCTTTTAGGGATTTGTAATGGTGAAAAGGGTGAAAGCTATTGTATACTGAAGGAATGATGGATAATATTGTTCTTTTAATGTACACAGACGACCAGGAGGAAATTTAGCTAGAATATAATTTAAACCATTGGGAGACTGTGAGGGCGAAGCCGTTTATGAAATGTGCCATGCAAATAAAGTGGATAGTATTGTATTGGGGGTGATCACCTGATTCCCGGCTCCTCTAATGATTCCTTTTGCAGAGGATGAGTCGCAGTCGTCGGAGAAGGCTGCAGCTTGTCCTGGTTTAAGATTGGTCTCAAACAGCTCCTGAATATCCCCTAAAACCAAACAGAAATAACCATTATACAAGTCAGAATTTGCACCTCAACTTTATTTCCATTAGATTTTCCACATATCTGGACAAAAATAAAAATGCAGTAATCTGATGTCGACTCACTACAATCTACACAATCTGTAGAAGTGAAGATGTTTCGCTGCTCATACAAGCTGCTTCTTCAGTTCTGGTCAGATTGGTGGTGGGCACTGCCTTATATCTGTCTGAAGGGAGGAGCTACACTGAAACTGTACACAGCTATTGTTTACAGTTTCAGCCTTAATGGGCCTATTGGCTAGCTCAGTTGTTCTCTTTGTTATCTTTGTTTGCTTTGGGTCTGAGGATGGAGTTATAGATGGGGGAGAGATCAGGCCCATTTTCCTGAAGTGTCTGTAGGTTTGAAGTAGACTGGAATCTTAAACTGTCTGAAAATTCTCTGAAGTTTTTCAGACACACCAGCTGTATGAGGAATAGTTAAGCCTTTCCCTCCAAGTTCAGATTCCCTGTCCCTGTTTTTTTTTTTAATTTTTTTTTTTTTTTTTTAGCTCTCTTAGATATTCAAATTTGAATTTTAACTTCAGCTTTTCCATCCATAGTTTTTGTTTTTTTAATATAGACTGAAATAAGCATTTTTACAATAACCTTACACTGTAATTACATTTGTTAATTGAACTGTCTCTATCAGTCTAATTAATAAGAATAGCTATGTGGGTGTAAATGTGTTTTTATATCGCTTTTCCCACTTAAAAGGCACACAAAGAGCTTTCGATTCACACACACATTCATACACCAGTGTACGCAGTGTGAAGAGGCTTAAGTGTCTTGTCCAAGGACATAACAATAGCATTCATCTGTCGCACCAACCTCTGGGTCACTGGATCTGACCGTCCAACCAATGTCGAGAGTGAGATTTGAACCGTCAACTTTCAGATCAGTTTACCAACTGAGCTACTGTTGCTTATTTCTAAACATGACTCACCTTGTACAATAACATCATCATCTAAATAAATGGCCTTCTCTGCCTCGGGAAAATAAAGGGGAGGTAGAATCTTGCAAAGGCCAACTGCAAAACAAGTACAGACAATGTAAGAATAGAATGTACTTATATTATACTTCTAAGCAGTGTTACTACAGTGAAAAAATGTTGTGTAACTTGTCTTACTGGTTTTGAGGCTTCCACGCTATTTAAATCTTGAGAAATTTTCCCTTTGAGGAGCTCTGGATCAAATATAACTATTTTATGTTTAATGCTTTTTAGCTTTGATTCACCAAGCCATGCGCTGTGAAAAAAAAAAAAAATAAAAATACTAAGTCAGACAAGAACAGCATCCATACATGCAAATTTTAACCATGGTTCCATTTAGATCTGCATAAAATATAGACAGAAATAAACATGTATTGGCCTAAATGCAGAATAACAAAAAGATTCTGATAGGCTTGCCCCCCAATTTAGACAGATTTGTGAAACCCAACCATAATCTGGACTCTAAAAACAGTAATCATGTTCTGCATGTCCAGCTGGTGGATTTTTATTAGTTCTGATCACAAAGTCTGCAGCTCAACATTAGACATTTTACCCTGCCTACATCTCAGTTAAACATTACAGATGTATAGGAGAGAATAGGAGGTTGTTGTATGACTTAAACTATGACTTACTTGAGGTGCTGTACGGTGTGGTTGAGAGTGACTATAGTGAACACCACATTAGCTTTAGTGTTGGAGTAGATGCTGTTCATGGCCGTCACCGTGGCGCCCAGTCGGTCCTCGGTCGCTGTAATCAGAACCAAGATCTCATCTCCGGATCTAGGCCCTGAGTCCGGACGCAGGTTCTGAAAGAGCTCTGCCTCAAATGGAAGGACCAATCCGGCATCTGGAGGAAAAAGGGAAAAAAACAAAGCAGCTCCTGTAAAGTTAACTGCTGCTCAAATTCAAACTATTCAACTATTTTATGAATGCAAATTTTAAACTATTGGTTCTATTTTTTTTTCGAACAAAATACCACCCAAGAAAATATTTGTCCTTCTGAGTACCCCCAGATCTAAACCAGATCTAAACAAGTCTAAAAGAGGACTACTTCAGGTTTTAAGACCATTGCTACAGTTCTATCCCAAAGGAGGACAACTCAGTTAAAACTTTACTCTTAATTAAACAAACACTTAAACTGCAAGAGTTCACGTACCGCACTTTTATGGAGAATTGAATGGCAAAAGTTTGTGTAATAAGAACTTCGTTTTGTCATAAAGCTGGAAGGCTGCTGTATTGCTGACATGGCTACTGATTTTGTTAACTGCATTTTGAACAGTAAAATTATTTTATGTATTAAAATTTTAGATCAGTGGTTCTCAAACTTTAAATAAAAAATACGTTAAAAAAAACAAACAAAAAACTTTTGGCCTTCTGAGTACCACCAGATCTAAACTAGACTATAACACATCCATAAGAAGACTATTTCAGGTTTTAATTAGGACAAACTTAGGTCTAAAATATGAATAAATCGTTGCTACTGTAGTTCTAATCAAGAAATAACCCCAAAAGAACAACAAAGTGTATAAAATTTTACACTAAATTAAACACTTGAATCAGTTTGAGAAACAACGTTTTGGATAATTGAATGGCAAAATGACAATGAAATGATTTGATGTCGCTAATTTGAAGGCCTTTGCCCACTAATCTGAAGGTCAATGTTTGATTATTTCTGTCACTGGAATAGCAAACAGTTCTTGTGTCCTTGGGCAGGACACTGAAATGCAATAGCAATACAGTTTTTTTTCCATTTAAATGAAAGAGAAGAGTCGATTTGTGTTTGTTTTATTTGTAACAGTCCTAATAAAAGTGATTTCTTTTGCAAAATTAGTTTGTGTCACACCAGCTGAAAACCACTGGCCTCTTACGTGTATGTGCATATTACTGAACTAAAACTCTGGGCCAAAAGAAACCACCAATTTTAGTTATGATTTATCACAAATTTCACCTGGATTTTCTTTGTGTAAAATGTCGCTGAGACTGAGGAGGTTTCTCTGAACAATAATAAGGAAAGCCACAGCCAGGAGCACCAGAATCACCAGGTTTACTGAAAAACACAAAAAAAAAGATTTACATTCTACACTAAATCACACAAGAATAAAAAGATTTCCAGACGAATGCAAAAATAAACCAAACTGCACATTAAGAACCTTTTCGTAGTGTCATAATGGCGTCTTCATTCGTCCCTTGAGTAAGTTTAAAATTGTATAAAAGCTAAATCTAAGAGGCGAAACAGATGATGTAAGGAAAGGCTGGAGGAGGATGAGATGCTAACTGAGGTCAGCTGCAGCGGCGTCTACAGAAAACAAAGATCATTTAAAAAAATCAACTATAAACCTCAGTCAAAACATGTAGATAAATGAAAATACTACAAAATGCAACTTAAAATAGCATAAAAATGGCAAAGATAGTCAATTTACCGTGACTGCCAAACTGCCAACTCAACATCGGCAACTTTATTTGCTATCGAGGTTGGCTGTAGTAGAGACACAGCCACATTTCCTGATGAAAAAAGCAATATATTATATGTCAAATTGTGCTTTAAAAATACGTGTCTGAATGTAAGGTATGCTGTAACTTCAATACTGATTTTAATATCAAATACTTTGGCCTTAACAACGGAGAAAAAAATAGAAGTTAGTTAGATTATATACTGGCATTATTAAAGACAGCTAAAGTATATTTTACTAACGGTTAACAAAATGGATGACCGCGGCCCTTCTTTAGCCGAGCTCGTGTTGTATCCAAATGATTTATAGATCTGTACATACTTGGGCCTTAGCAGAAACAGGAAATGCTTTTTGCAACGCGACGTATCTTTTTGTAAAACCGGATGTGTGCATAAAAAGTGTTTCTTTTTTGTCCAGTTTCATCATTTTTCAGCGTGGAAGTATTCTTAATTGAAGGGAGAAGATGTTATCCATATTTAAATCCATCCCGACTCATATGGTAATGGTTTGTAGTGGTTTTGGGCTAGCTAACAGTAAAAGCAGATCAGTTCATTCATGCGCTGGTTAATTTGCTTTGCAGAATTCACAGCTGCTTTCTTGCAAACAGCTTATTCTAAAAAATAAATGAACTAGATTCAGCATATTTTCATTGTTTATGCTGTACAATTTGCGTTGTAAAATAATATGAAAACCTTAAGCTACTCATCATGTGCCAAATAAATGTGTCCGTGTATAGATGTCTGAAAATGTGACAATATGTATTCTGTTTGGGCAAGCGACGAGATAGTTTATTGTTACCTTTGTCTCTAATGATTTTAATTACCCATCATTCCTCCAAAATTTATTTAAAATAGGCAACTGTTACTGTAATCAATTGAGAAAGGGAATTATTGCAATTGAACTAGTTACTTTGGAATGCTTTGTTTTGTATTAATGAATACATATTTATTACTTTTATTATATTTAAAGTGGTCAGTCCAATAAAAAAGTGGAGAGTCCTAACCTTTATACTCATATACCAGTTTCGGGTGTGAAACTGTGCAAACGAACAGTGCCAAGAGTAATAGTATTAGATTTGTTTAGAAAAAAGAGATCCTGTGTGTGTAGTAACATATACTCTTAGTGTTAATGTTAACTTAATCTTTTGTCTTTTGTGTTACAGGACTATAAGGGTCAGAAACTGGCTGAACAGATTTTCCAAGGAATAATTCTAGTTTCAGCGGTAAGACATCGCTTTAGTAATGATTTTTGACCTTTGACCTATTTTTTTTTTTTTTTTTCATTTGTTTTATTTTAATTAAAGTTTGTTCACATTTTCAGGCAATTGGGTTTATTTACGGTTTGATCGTGGAGCAGTTTGGTTGGACTGTCTACATTGTGTTAGCTGGTTTTGCCGTGTCTTGTGTGGTAAGTTATGTGTTCTAAAATTAATGCTACTGCTTTGTTTTGTATTTCTGCACAAATGTTTTTGAAATTTGCCTCTTCTTATTTCAGCTCACTCTCCCTCCATGGCCGATGTACAGAAAAAATCCTTTGAATTGGCAGCCAACTGTCCCAGAGACAAGTGGTGAACCAAGCCAAAAACCTCAAGAGAATATTAAAAAGAAGAAGCACAAATAAACTAAACCTCATCTTCACTTCAGCCTACTTTTTATATAAAAATGCATAAAAGTGTGTCAATTATTCATTTGAACCACCATTTGATAATAATACATTTGTTACAGTGTTGCTCAATAATGGACAAGCATTTAAATAAAGTTTCAAAACAGACCAGTTTAAGTGAGCACTTTTTGTTTAGTTGAAAAGAAAAAAGAAACTATACATTACTAATGCATAAATATAATCCTTTTCTGCATATTTAGAGCTCTAACTTTTTAAAAAATGTAACAAAGAAACAAGAAATACATAAACTGTAGTTTGTGCTAAAAGTACAACACTAAAGCCAACAACCAAAGTTTGCATGGATAAAAAAAGAATAGAAAACATTTCCTCTTAAAAAATATACAATTATTTACAAAGTATTACAAAATATAATGTGATGGAGAGTTTATAGTGAAAAAAATGGCACAAAAACATTAAAATCGAACATGATGATCGTCCAAAAGTGTTTTGTGAACTAAAATGTGACTGGAGAGTTTTACTCTTTGAGAGCCATGTCTTCGAAAAACTTGAGCTGTCGGACCATCACAGCGTAAGCCTGGTACTTGTCATCCCCCATCAGCTCTCGGAGACACGACTGAGAGACAAAGAAAAAAGCAACGCTGTGTACTCTATGACACTACGAAAAAGTGATTTATGATCATAAGTCAGAGCTATGTTTAACTTAATCTCAAATAGTATGAGAAGATTAATGTCAATTTTAATTTTGGCAAACTTATAATTGAAGAGATTTCGCAGCACACCAACTACTAATTAAACCATTTTCAAATCACACCTTTTGAGTAAAAATGTATATGCTATTTGACAATGGTGATTGTTTTACTCTCTGGTGCTAAACATTTGCTCAGGACAATCCAAAATGGTAAATTATTTAATTAAATCCATGTGTGATTCTGTTACCTCAAATTGGAATTTTCTTTTATGTATGTATTGATGTATCATTTCAGAACATGTTTGTACAGATCTAAACCACAGGGTCAGCAGTATTTATGCAAAATAAGATAGGATATTTAGTTGTTTTTAGAGAAAAATGTTTCAGAATTTGTAGCCTTTGCTATACCTCTCGTTTATTCTCGTCCTCCTCCTCCATGATTTCCAGGACTTGGTCCAGGAGTTTGACCCCCAAGTCCCTTCAGAACGTCAGTCCTCAGCTGCTCCACGGCTCGTCTCACTTTGGCCGGACCCGACGTAGACCCTGTGAAAACACCAGGATCAAAGCTATTGTAGGGAAGGTCACAATAGGTTGCGTTCAACTGATATCACAACATTTTTACAGTCCATATCTATAGGTTTTGGAGAGATGAAGCATTTAAAGAAAAAATACTCTATGTTTAAATGGTGAAAAGTATTACTGGAAGATGAAACCAAAGAACAGTTTAAACAGAGATGGAGGACCAGTCAGAATTCTATGGTGGAGTTCAAAGTTCAAAGTCTTCTCCATCAGAAAACACAAAAGTGAAATCATTTTTTCACAATATCTTCAGAAAGTGGTGAATTATTTAATCCCAAAGATGTCATTGTCAGTTTAAAGGACTTTAAGACATTAGATTAATATGACAAATTTGTAGAGCCAATTCCACAAAAGGAATTGTATCCATATATCCATAAACACATAAGGATAAGGTTTAAGGATATTTATTTTTAAAAAGTTAATAACCCATAGAGTTATATAGACCTGTACCCACAATCTGAAATTATGACAGAAGTCAAGAAGGTTGTATATAACTCTGTTTGCTGTCTGATTTAATATCTCTCACCCATACTGATGTTACTGAGGGACAGGTCTTTGGGCTTTTTTGCCGTGCAGCAGCAGAGTGTCCCTGTACTTCCTGTTCAGCGGCGAAACTCCTGGAGGTCACATGACCCCTCTCCATCTGCGGCAGGCATCTTTAGAGTCTGCGTCATCATCTGCACCCAAGTCCTGCATGTCGCTGGACTCTGACTTCCTGATGAGACACACAAAAGTATTTAGATGAGTGTGAAATTACTCTAGTGATGGACATTATAACACGTTTAACTGGACACTGACCTCTCTTTGCCGTCTCCCCCCTGAGCACTCTGTGGAACTCGCAGATGAACTAAAATCTTCCTCATCTGACTTTTCCTGCAGCTGAAAAAGAGAAAAAAAAAAAGAAATATAAATAAATACATTTTTAGTTTTTGTAAGAAACACTACTACAACAACTATCTGTCATCTGTGTCCTCAGATATTAAGAAAACATGGATAAATCAAATAATGATTTTAATTGTAATGGTGGCTTAATCAAAATTGCAGCTTACATGGTGTGTAAGTTGTTTCTATTTATTAGGTTATTTGGTATATTACTATCCAATCAGAAACCCAAATGATCCATGCATCATATTGTAAAGACGTGATATTTTGTGTTTAGTAACTGCTTTTGTATGTGACACTTGGTTGCTATGCCGACAAGTTGATGTGCAGGTTCTATTGGTCAGTTACTGCTGTTTTTGGAGACTGGCTCTAGTGAGTTGAGACTGCTGCTGTTTTGGTGTGAGTTACGGCCTACAGTAGTCAACAACCAGAAGAAAACTGGCATGTTTCCTTACACCAGAACGCAACAAAATAATCCATATATGCACCCACAGTATATATGACAGCTAATGACATCAAGACGGCATATTAAAACCACTAGTGTTTCATCAAAATGTCCCATGTTATAATAAGATTTATATTATCTGTATTATTTTGTACGTAACATTATTTTGTGTGCATATATACCATTTACCTTCTCAGTCCTCTCTGTCATGGGGGACAGACACAGAGCGACTCACTTGAACACTGGCGCCCTCCAGTTTTGAGGAGGTCACATCATAAGACGCCCTTCTCACTGGATTTATACCTGAAATATTAAGCACAAGGTAAATGATCGAAGCACTGTAAGGAAATGTGTCCTCTGCATTTGACCCATCCTTCAGTGTGTCTGTGGTTAAAGCTGTTAGGAGCAGAGGACCAAATGGAGGGATTCTGGTCAGGACTACCTCTTAGGACCATCTTTGTTGTGTAATGGTTGTGTTAAACATTTATTTTTATTTGTCTGATGCTGGTCAAAGTCGTCTGAATCTCTTAATCTGAAAAAATACACATCCAGGAGCTAAACTGAAATATGAACTGTTAAACTAATACAAGAATCACATGCATTTCTGAACATATTTTGTAGAGGTTTAAACTACAGGGTGAGCAGGTTCTCTTCATACTAACACCCCACAGAAACTGCGGTATTTTGTTCACAGCAGAGGATATTGTGTTACCTAAATAATTGCAGCCCGTGTAATTTGCATGTTTTGGTTGATGTGGAAACCAAAGAAGTGCAGGAGACTCACTCTGTCTGGGCAGATACAACAGGGACTTTATCACTGTGAGGGGATATCCGTGAGTTTGAAAAGGATGAACAATTACAACTATTTAAAACTATATATATATCCTTTGAATGGTAAAAGTCCCCAAAATGTTGCCTATAAACAAAAACTCATTAACAATTACACTTACATTTTTTTGGCTTTCTAATGACATGTCCAGCTCATTTTAGTTCTCAGTTACACGGTGGTCATATTATTTAAAAGTGCACTATGTAACTTTTCAGATGGAGGGTCCGTTGTCTGTTTTGTCTATTTCTTTGCCTAGAAAATTCCACAGTATGGCATTAAATTATGTACTTCCATCGGGACTAGCAAACTATTATAATCAAATCTGTAGAGAGGCAAGTCCGCTCACTGTAAAATGTGTGTTTTTCAAGGGGCTTTTGAGCAATAAAAACACCTGTGATGAAATAAAAGCTAGATACATTTAATGTCATACTGTGGAACATTCCAGGCAAACTCTAATATAATGATGGAGACAAGCCTTCTCCAGTACTCTCAAATCCATTACTATCTAAATGTAAGAGACCTGACTGCCAGTCTCCAGTTAAAACACATGTAAAGAAAGTCACTTCTAGTTGTATATTTAAATACCACAGCACGGAAGGAAAGTACCTGACTGACAGACTCCTTCCTTTGACTGCCTCAGCCTCCTCCTCTCTCTGGCCGATAGAGGGCGCCCCTGAGAACAGCCAAAGCACCACAAAATATAAAAAACACATACAAACATTCATTGATAAATAAATAAATCCACAGTAAGTGTCTGACCTGGTGCAGAGGAGGTGTGTCTCTGTCTCTGCTCTCACTCACAGGGGTAGAGGCTGGTACATTGGACGGTTTGTTTTTTTTCATTATCTGTGTTTTTTTTCTTTTTGTGGTGAACTGTAGAGTGGAGCGGAGGAACAGGTAGAGGTCTGGGAGCAGGGACCTGAAACCACACAAAAAAATCTGCTTGATTGCAAGTTCACAAAGACCTGATATCAGTGACTCTCTTCTGACACAAGACAAAAACAGTTTATTGTAACAAAATGTTACAATATGGTCAACGCTTTTCCACCTTCAAGGCACTCAAGTGCTTTACATCAAGGAATCACTCTCCCATTCACACACACATTCAGACACCAGTGTACACAGACACTGAAGGCGAGGTGGGTTAAGTGTCTTGCCCTGGGACACAAAGACAGTATTTATCTGTGGGAGCTGGAATCACACCACCTGTGACCAGTGAGTCAGTGGTTCTACCAATGATGTTGAATGTTTTATTTTTTTTAATTGTGTGAGCTTTTTTCTAACCAGAACCGTTTTTGCTGCATCTCAACTATGAACGGGAAAGACTAAGAATTTCAGCAGATAAAACTTGTGGTTACAGATTTCCATCCAAACCCCTTATTATCAGTATCAGTACTGGCTCCCATAATCCCATAATGATCAGAGCCTTTTTAAAGACCAGATATGACATACCTGAACTGCGGCCAGTGGCTCCAACAGCTTTTCTGTGGACTCTAGATTTGTCTGAAACAAAACAAAACAAAACAAAAATTTGTCATAAACCACTCCGCCTTGGCCTTTGAAAATGCAAATTGTGAAATCCAATATAGAGTCACAGAAAATACAGCACTAAACAATAACATTTAAACTACTTTATACATTTGAGATAATAATCCCAGTAAACCACTCACTTGCATCTCAGGACTCTGTTTTTCCATTTGAGCTCCTCTCAGCAGCATCATGGTGTCACCTTCACCCTCCTCTTTACCATCCTCCTCCATGTCTCCTTTTAAATACTGTTTTTCTTTGCTTCTTCTCAGGAACAATTGCACATTTAAAGTCTTCTTTCTCTCTGTCAAAGTTGAAATCTGGGATGCCAGCTTCCCTCAATAGCTCCATTGTATCAAGCCTATCATTTACAGCAGGGTTTTCACCTAATAATAAAAACGTGTCACTTGGATTTTGTGTTGTTTTTTGGACTAACATCTAAAGAGTCACTATTTACACTTGTTACAGCTTTTGAAATGAGCAATGGGGGAGATTTTGATGGTAACACTTCCAATTTCATCTTGTTTTTTTACACTCTTTCTGGCTATGTGTAGATGTAGGTTCGGTATTTTTTGTGTTGTGAAGGAGGGGAACATGTTTTTTTAGCCTGATTTTGGGTCATTTTGAAGAGGGATGTCGATGTTGATGTTGCTGATGGTTGCCATGTTGTCATTCAGGTCTTTTAAGGGAAAAGCAGGAGGAGGGGGTTTGGGAGGAGGAGTGCTTCGTTTTGGAGGGAGTCACAGACGCCGTTTTGAAGTTTAGGTGAATGAAGTTTCGCTGGCTGAGAGAGAGATTATAAAACTGAATTAGAATAATCAACATTACATTAGTATTTGAGCATCTGTTACTAGAGTCGATCCCAGATTAAATCATGTACATTGCCTTGACACCAGATGGACTTTTTCTTTTGCTATTAATTGCAATGATTGAAAGTCTGTGTGTTTATGATCAAGAAATTACTATTGAAATACATTTTGTTGTATTGTTTTAAATAAGATAAAATAAAGTTGTATTGAAAGTAAATGAATAAATATAAGGAAAGTGTAAACCATGGAATCACAATGTCTCATGTAAACCAAACTATATTCACTACATAATTTTAAAATGCAGCATGTACGGAGGCATAAAAAATACATTTAAATGATTCAATCTCACTGGTAAACAAAAGTGAGTGGATGTACCAGCTGTTTGGGTCTGGGAGGAGGCTCATGTTGAGGACTGGGAGATGTTTTCTCAGGTTTTGGTTTTGGCTGCTCCAGACGATGTACTGGACTCACAATCTCCTACTCCTACAGCAGCAGACTTCCTTTTGGACTTAGACGTTTTTTCTAAAGACAGAAAAATACAAAAGGACACAACTTTATGACTTAATTACAAACATACCTGGAGTTGTGTTTTGTTTCATTTACACATGTTTAATACGCTAACCTGCATATTTAGGCTGAGTTCTTCTCTCAAACAGAAAACAATCTGTTACACTTTATGACATCATTTGGTAATATCACTGTGTTTTTAAACTCAATACACTTTCACTAGAATCATTTGACCCACAGTTTGAGAACCACACTCTTTGCCGTTCTGTTTAAAAGTAGAGCAGTTTAAACTAATTTGATCATAACTCAAATATATAGTGCCGTACTCTTTTGTGGCCTCAAGGAACAGAGAAATTTGTCGTTTGATGTAGGGCTGTCGCAGGATATGTTTGACATCAGGTCTGTCTTCTGGTCTTTTACTCAGCAGCTCCGGATCAGGTCTCCAAGCTGAGGGTCGTACCGGCTCGGCATCTGAGGCAACTGCGGGAGAGGGAGAGACTGTCAATAGCACATTTCATAGGAGAAGATATACTATGATAAACTTTGTGATTAAATACCAAGGAGTATCTCAATTCACAGCAGAGTAAGTCGGGTAATAAAAGAGTGGAAACATTAACATATTGAATTACGTGTCAGTTTTGTGTGATGACCACTTCACAAAAGCTTACATTTTGTGGCATTTTTTAATGTATGCATCATTGCATTTGAAAGTACTTTAAGCAGCCAGAAAGAGAAAACTACAAATATCACCGAAGATAGGCATTAGACAACAGACCACACATCTGTACTCCCGAATATATGGTTTAGTATTGTGTGAAATGTAATATCAAATTCAATCCAAGGATTTATAAAAGCTTTTAAAGAAATCTGCATATATTGTAGGTTACATTAGAATGCAAATGCAATAATAAATTGGTGTGTTACCAGTGCTTTTAAAATCACATCTTATTCATGTGTCTCACCAAGTCTCACCAATTAGGTATATTTTAAAATTCCAATAATAAAAACTCAACATTATATTATTATTTGACTCACCTTTCCCTCAACGAACGATGCGATAGACCAGTGAGTTCATGTCTTTGGCGTTGAAGGCATGTTTCAGCGTCGACATCTCATACACACAGCAGCCCAGCGCCCAAACGTCCGACTGAGATGACAAATGAACAAAACAAAAAACACACTTTACACATATAAATACAAATAAGGTCAACACTATTTTAACTTGAAAAACTATATCTTTTGCATGCGAAACTAAAAATTGAGGCAATGTTTGTTATAAATTACTTAATTTACTCAGACAATACTTTAAGATGAAAGTAATAGGCTAATAATATTAATACTAATAGTAATAATAATAATGATGATAATAATTTAATATTTCTCTTTAAGAAGATATAAATTCACTTGCTTTTAAACATGCTCTGGGAAAAAAAACATTCTTAATTCAAATCATTTTAACTAAAGTAGACAGTGTACAAGTAGATCTGAGTATCTTGTACCTTGTGGTTGTACGGTTTGTTGGAGAACAGCTCGGGGCTCATGTAGTATGGCGTCCCGATCAGAGTACTGGCCATGTCGTTCTGATTCTCCAAAACCCTTGCGATTCCCAAATCTCCCCACTTTTATGATGTTTGTTTTTTGTTAAAAAGATGTTCTGGGTTTTTCAGATCCCGGTGGAGGATGTTTCTCTCATGGAGGTACTGAAAATTAAAATAGCAAACATCAATTCTCAAAAATCTCATGAAGAAAATACAAAATATCACAATAATAGGAAGGAACACACCAATATGTTTGTGGCAGGATACTGTTTAATGAGTTGGATTTGTGAATAATTAAAAACATTTAGCACTACCTAGATCAATGTTATCAGGGCATATACGGTACATAAAAATGATGTACACAAAAATAATTTAACCACCATTTAATTGCTATGAAGTACAAATTCAGACCTTTGAAATCAGATTTGATACATGGTGTTTTTTGGTGCTGCTTGCTTGAGTTTAGAAATTAAAAAAAATGTAAGGTCATGTGCATTAGTTGTTATTGTAAGCAAAGTAATACAGTGGAACTGCATTGGTCAGATGGAGGATTTGTCCTGAACCACTGTGACCCTGCAGGGTCACCACTTTGGGCCAAGGTAAAGGAAACCGGAGCGACCAACTGTGCATAGATACAAGGAGTACACACACACACACACACACACACACACAGACACACACACACACACCACACACAGACACACACACACACACACACACACACACACACACACACACACACACACACACACACACACACACACACAACACACACACACACACACACACAACAAACTCCCTCACCTGCAGAGCCATTGCAATCTGAACGAACCACTCCACCACCTGTCTCTCGGGCAGCAGCTCCCCCTTCTGCTGCTTGAGGCGATGGTACAGGTCTCCTCCTTCACAAAAGCCCATCACGATGTAGAGAAGGCAGTCGTCCCCCTCCCATGACTCTCGGTACGTCACAATGTTCGGGTGTCGCAGTTGAGACAGGAGCTGGGCTTCTGCTGCGGACAAACCTGCCGATCGACGCTCACGTTTAGAGGAAGTCTTTAGGTTCAACTTCTTTATCACATACTGCAGACAGAGAAGACTTCTTAGAAGAGAATATATTAGTTTGACTATAAATGAGCTGCCTATAGTGTGTGTTGTGTTGTGCACGAGTGTCTATTTAAAATCCATATAACGACTGAATTAAAACATTTCAATTACTGATATGACCATCTGTGTCCACGATTGTGGTACAGCGCTAAAAAGAATATTAGGCCTACGATAGTAAAAACAAAATTTATAAACTGTCAACTGAACAAAAAGTTGTAGGAGTAAAGACGTTTCGCTGCTCATCTAAGCTTCTTCAGTTCTGGTCAGATCACTGATGGACACTGCCTTATATCTATCTGAAGGAAGAAGAGAGATAGATATAAGGCAGTGTCCACCAGCAACCTGACCAGAAATGAAAAAAGCAGCTTAGATGAGCAGCGAAATGTCTTCACTCTTACAACTTTTTGTCCCAATGACAGATTATTCATTTTACTTTTACTATGGATCATACTTGGACTACTGAGAGATTACACAGGCCTACAGTAAATTAAGTCCAGCTAAGTGACATTGTACTGTATACAAAACAATAACTGCATTTAATTGCTTATTGTTTAAGTTTATGTTTTGTCTTCTTACCATATAGTCATCTTTAACTATACTTTTCTTTCTCATACACAGGCTTTACTTTGGTTGATATTAAATAAACAACTAGATAGATACATTTATATTAATTGTAAATGTTGCAAGTCTGATCCAATGAATAATGGGAAAGTGAGCTTCTTGTTTACATAGATGGACCAGCAAAACAGTGGGGTTGAAGCTTTTGATTTGGGTTGTAACTTTGTTTTTGTAAAATATGAAGATTTCTTTTTAATCCAAAGCAACATTCCAGTACAAAGTCATCTTTCTATAAACCTCTCAATGTTACTTTAGGATCAGTAAAGTGTTTACTTTGAGCAGTTTTCTGACCTGTTTTCGATCTGTTTTGTGCTTGACTAGGGTGGACTTCGCCGTAGCTCCCTCCCCCACCACCCACCACGAAAAACGTAATTATTCATCATTCTTCACTTGTCTTCGTAAAGCAGAAAAGCGCAAGAAAACAGAACAGACTCGGAGACAACATTTTTTAAAGACTTTTCGTATTATTCCGCCTCATGTTTGGACGATAAAGCCTCGTATAAACAGCGGATTTGAGCGAAAAAGTTGGCTTCCGTGGCGCTAGATAGAGATGCGTTTGAAAACCCCGGAAGTGCAGAGTGTGGAGTTTGTCGTCACTAGGCAACGGGAGCTCCATAGCGACGGATAAAAAGAGCGGGGATAAAACACAGCGACACCTACAGGAGGGAGAAGAAGATAACCAGGCACCTATATTAGATATAGTAATGAAATAGTAATACAAATGAAGGTTGGTTATAGGTGCACAGTGTGAACCTTGCTCGTGAGTGGTCTGTCACCATGTTGTGATTGACAAGTAATCACAAATGTTTATGTCTAACACAAACTTGAATTGAGAATCTGTTGTAAGGTTAGTATTTTTTTAATGTATTTTTTTTCAGCATTATTTTAATTGAACTTTTAATTCAGCTTCAGAGTCAGGATATAGATATTTAAGTCCAACTAAAGGGGAAAAAAATAGTGACTTAATAATCGAGCATGGATTGTTGCGTTACTAATTTTGTCCAATAGATGGAGCTAAACATCTATAGTATAAAAGCGCGCGCTCTACAAACTTTTTTCTCTCTTATATCTTTTTCTTCTTGAAACTCAAAATAACTTGAAAAAAATTGACAAAATTAATGCACCAAGTAATCATTTTATTATTTTAAGTTTTTACACTATAATTAATCTTAACTAAAAATCAAACTCACCTTCGCATCAGTTTATCCGAAAGTTATTGACATTTATTTTGACCAATAGAGTCGCAGATTTTTTTTCACCTGCTCTCAAACTCTGTCTTCTGATTGGTGCATGCGGCATCTAAGCCCGCCTCTTTTGTGTGTCACTTCACTGGAGGCTCGGAGCTGCTGCAGAAGTCCAGATTTACCACCGAGGGAGTGAACCGAGAGGGATCGGAGAGGAGCGGGCTTCAGACGGACTAAACACAGACTGAACACGGGCACGGAGCTGGAGCATCACTCACGTTTCATAGGTAATCCGATCTCTTTTGTTTGCATTTATAGTACGATTTTTTACAAGAAACAGAGAAGTTCGCTAATGCTTTCAAATTGCAGCTAATCTAAACTTGGATCATACACTTGAACCAATTATTGATTTGGGCATTTTGTGCCAAAATACTTAATTAAAAACAGAAAAATGCTATTCATAAAGAAGCTAATCTAAACTTGGGTTGTATTGGTTGTGTGTAAAATATAGTTTTATATGGCCGTATGCCTTGTCTTGCCCTGGACATATATGATTCAGTCAGTAAATAGGTAAAGTAATAACATAAAGGGCACAATGAGTCATAGATTCAGCTGGATAAATATGAAATGTCTTTAGATGTGCAGTAGTGCCAGGGAAATTAATCATTTATCATAGAATCTTCAATTTAATTAAAGTATATTTATATATCACATTTAAAACAACTTCAGATGAAGAAGAAGAAGAAAGTACTTCACATAAGGTCAACAAAAAAAACAACAACATATACAGATAGAACAATAACATAGGAACAGAACAATAAAACACAAGATATTCTGTCTAGCTACCATTAAATGCCAGGGAGAAGAGGTGGGTTTTTAGTCTACTCAGCAGTTTAGGGCTGCAGTAACTCAAATAAAAGTGGACCCATAGATCAATCAATAACATTTGAATTGCACCCGATCAAAGAGCCAGTGCAGGTTACACAACACAACACAACACAACACAACACACACACATGCACGTGCTGTGCTCTTTATGATAATATTTTCATAATGAACATGTCCATTGACCACTTAATTTCCACAATAGCTGCACACTTTTATTCTTTTATGTTCATCAAGACACTGGATTTGGGTGGACGAGTGGGACAGATGTGACATGGTATAAATAACCTGCGAGAATAACAACGCATGACAACAGCATTAAAATGCAGTATCAGACTAACTGTGCCTATAGATGTCTATTGTTTGTTCAGATATGAGACTAATTTGACAGAAAATAAGATTAGAAGGGTTTCCCTGGTTGCCAAATTGTTCAGGGGGTGCAGTCTATTGTCATAATTTTACCTCAAAACAAATGTGTTGGCAAAACATAAAAAAGAATGAAAGACTTGTGCTTGTGTATACTAATCTAATATTCTCTTAATGTTAACTGGTGCCGTAAGTACTTTTGCAGGTTTACACCACCAGTCAAAAGTTTGAACACAGCCTCTCATTCTATGTTTTTTTAAATTTTTATGTTACTACTACATTTTATATACATATTGAAGACATCAAATATATGAAGCAAGGTATATGGATTATGTAGTAAAGGAAAAGTTAAATAACAACTAAATAATTTTTCAAAAAGCAAAGGGTGGATACTTGAATATAAATATAAAAAAACATATTTAGTAGTTAGTTACCTGTTTTTTCTTACTTCATAATTCCATATGTCTTACGTCATATATTTGATGTCTTCCATATGTATATAAAATGTAGAAAGTAGTATAAAATAAACAAAAACAACTGAATGAGAGGGTGTGTCCAAACTTTTGACTGGTAGTGACATGCCGAAGAGCTAGGAGCTACACTAGCTCAATTAGTATGTTTAATAAGATTTTTAAAAAGGTTTTTTGCTTTTGCATCAGTGACACTAGCTAGCCTTACAGTTAGCTTTTTGTTGGCGTTTCATTGTTGTGACTACCAATTTGATCCCTCTTTTGTTTTGAAATTCTTTGTGTAAACATGTTAATAGTGATTGAATACGCGCGCATGAAGGTTGTCTCAAATTTGTTTCGAGCTAAGTTGTATGGCCTGTTCATTAGAAAAGCTGTCACTATGTCACATTTTAGTGTTATGATTATTGTGAGGAAAAAAACATCACAATATTCATTAACTTTTATTCACATTCCCAAGATAATATGACATTGAAAGCCAAATGAAAAAAAAAACAACAAAAAAAACCCATTGACTTTATGTTTTGGAGTGTTAGTCGATTGAATTGGAATTACTGTAAGTCTAGCCATAATGAAGTAAGTAAAGACTTATTTTAAGAATGATTCAGACTTAAGTAAAGAATTAACCCCAACTTAAGTAAGAGTTAGGGTTAGGAGTCGCTACAAAGCCTGGATCATTCTTAATACACATTTCTTCTTTATGAATTAAGTCTTTCCTAATGTTTTATACGATGCGATAACCCAAGAGCAGATTTAAAACCACAAAAACTATTCTAAAATCTACAATATTTGTAAAAAAAAAAAATGAGCTGCAATAGATAAACAGCAGAATGAAACACTTAAGTCGTTAGTTTGCATCTGTAACTAATCATAGAAGTTATTAATTCAACCTTTTACAGCTTAAATCTAAAGCAAAAAAATACCATATTAAAAGAAAAGTACACAGGAGAATACTGATACCCCCCTCCAAAAAATGATTGTCCCAGCTTTCATTTACTGAACTATACACTGATATAGTAATTACCGTGACAACCTAATGCTTTATAATGGCTTGTTAAAGTGTAGTCATTAAAAAAGCGCATGACTGAAAAGACTTTGTGCTTCTAAAATAAAAAGTAATCTATGGTGAAATCTTCATGTACTTGGCACTAATGGCGCAGCATAAAAGCTTGTGGTTTGCAAACCTGCTCATGATGATGATCTAATAAAGTACAGTCATCATAAAAAAGGACATTTATCACTGGCTTTGAGGAACACTATGTAATCTTTTGTTATGATGTGTTGTAATTGTGATCATCTGTGAAAAGGTTAGGTCTAAGTATTTTTTAGGAATGTTTACACACACGACTGCTGCTGCTGCTACTGCTGGCACACTTCATACAAGATACTCCCATTAGCTGCCGGCTTGTTCACATTCATATTCTAACAGTAGGCTTGTCACGATAACACACTTTGAAGTATGATATATTGTGTAGTTTAGTTTTATTGATTTATTTTAACAGGGCCATGTGCAAACACATTAATTTCATAAAGAAGAGATGCTTTACAACAGATTTAGCTAAAGCTCGCTTCCATCCACAGTCCCCGGGCAGGTTACAATACTTAAAATACTCCAAGTATCGATCCATTTGCAGTCAAACCATGCATTCTCCCATTCTTTCATTAAAAAAACATCACACTCCACATTTCCCATTTACTGGTGAAGAAAAATGTAGATGAGAAAAGATAATATGTCAATGTAATTATGCAATTATGACACGATCACTCTAAAGCAGGATTTCCCTGATTTTCAAACCAGTGTTTTTAGTGTGTACCGTGTTTTTAATGAACATGAGCTGCTATATGGTTCGGGAGTGAATGAAACGCATGAGTCATAGAATTTATTTATTCAACCCTTTGCATCATATGTGAAGTTATTCAGCTCAAATCTTCTGAAAAGTACAAAAAAATAAGAAAAAGGTGCCCACTCGGTAGCCGCACTACAAAAAAAACATCCCCATGGATAAATGATTGTTCCATCTGTCATGTGTTGAAGGATAAGTCGTTCGGGTGTAATTGCTATGACAGGCCGACCTAACAGAAGTCTTCACCTTGTATCAGTCACACTAGACACATAGAATCTGGAGACTTTGTTGTTATCACTTTAAATTACTTTCCCCAATCATATTTTTCTTCCTCCAAAATTGAGCTCAACTGTGCACAAATAGGTGTTCGGATAAATGGCATATAGTTTTAGAATGAAGTTTCTGTTTAATTTTTTATATTTGAAGAAAAATGCTAAAGTGCACACTTTTCTTCATAAAACTCTAGAGTGAGTCCTGTTGTGTGAGAGACAGTTCATAAAGGTGTAAATGAAGGCAGGTTTGCATTATTTATAAAAAATTTATACCTTTATCTCCATTTTAAATCTAAAAATGTAAAAGCAGTTTCATGCTGTCCAAAGTGAGTGCGTCCGTTTTAGATGTGTGAAAATCACACAGTTACACAAAAACCAGAAGAAGCTCATCTGACGTGTGGTGCACCAGGAAGAGCTCATGGGGTAGAGGTTAAGCTACAGGGCCAAATTAATAATGAGCTTTTTCTTATTTTTGTAAAATCCAACTTTTTTCTCAAAAACTTTGAAAACCTCCTCCAGCTTGATGTCCTGCAGTGTGGATAGCTTTCCTAAGAAAATACAATTGTTATTAAAATCATATACTTTACGATGGAACAGTGAAATCATTATTAAACTAGCATCTGAGACATATGGAGTGTTTTTATTAACGTGTTTAACATGGCTACACAGCTGTAGTGAGTGTCCAGTGGGGCGACAGGTCACACCACAGGGGCAGCTTCAAATGTTTAAACGTCTCAAATTAAAAGAAAAAAATTCTGTAATGTTTTGTGTGAAAAGGCTCCTTATAATTGTCGTACAACTGATTTGTTCTTGAAAATCATTTTAGTATTTTGCTACAAAGGCGTGTTACACCACTGGACAGAAAAAAGGGCATTACCCCAAACATGTGATCAGCAGTATTTCCATTTTTACAGACACTAAAGTTTTATCTTATCTCTTATCTTGCTTTTACATGTTACTGTGTATGACGACCAGACCAGAAAAACAAGCACTGGATCAGGACACGGGTGAACAAACTGAAATCAGATGCCTGTTTACTGTTCATTATTGTTTCATAATGTTTGTGTTGATTATAAGCTGAAAATGAACCAGTGTCTAGTGTGTGTGCTGGGTGTCAGTTTGAAGATAAAATATGATAAACAAAAATACTCAAACTATTTTATGCCACTGACACACAAACTCTAAAGCAGGATTATCTCAGCTAAAACCCTTTCTAAATCTACAATACAGTACTGTTAAAGACACAACCTACATTAAAATAATAGCAGAATGAAACACTTTAGTCGCATTTATAATCAGCTCAAATCCTATGGTACTACAAATATAGCACGTATCGGTCCCTCTGATCCTCGGCCTGTCACGATAACACATTTTGAAATATGATTGTGTTATTGAAGTAAACATAGACCATAAACGATATTGAAACCAAAACATAAACAGAATTATGTCTTTAAAAAAATAGTATTCTAAATGAAAATATGAACTGCAATAATAAATAACAGAACTAACATAACTATAGCGTCGGGATGCTATCGTTGCCAATAACTCCGCAACCAATTGTGCTCTCATGTAAATTCAAACAGCATCTCAAAGCAGAGGCACGAGGCTCTTTTAAAATATGTTGCTGTCATCACAGTTATGTGCTTATGTTGTCCCCTCGTAGATGACCAATCAGAGCACAGGTGCCGCCGGGATACTCCCAGTCAGTTATTTGATGCATCAAAGAAAAATAAGGATGGAAGTGTAAAATAGAGGTAGTGTTTAAAAAAAAAAAAAAAAAAGGCAAAAGTACATGCTGATACTTCCTTTAACATGATTTTTATGGCTGCTAAAAGAAAATCGAGGTGAGCTATAATGGTCTATAATGTGCTCAGTCCTTAAAGAATTAAGTAGCTAGTTTGAGTCTATTATGTGTCAAAGAAGTTCATAATTCAAGCTTCCACAGCTCCCCAAAAATTCCCACTAGTACAAAGAAAAAGTCCCTATGATAATATTGACCCCCAAAAATGATTGTTCCACTATCATGGTGTTGAACGAGAAGCGGATATAGTAATTATCATGTCAAGCCTAATTGTACTAATAAAAGTGAATCTACACATTCTACAGTCTAATTATGTGTCTCAGGCCTATTCGTAACCTATTTTGGACACCACAGAGTAACACCTACTAATATCGTTCAACTTTTTCATTTACTGTAACAACCAACAGCTCAGCCCTTAAGACTAAAGCAAATACATAAAACAGGAACCATATATTTTTAACTTCTCAGGAAAGTAACATCACTTCAAGACCAGAGCTGAAGACAGAAGCTCCTGAACTCACTTTTGAATGGCTGTATATAGTTATTGGTCTTGTTGACTCTTTTAAATAACAAAAATGATATAAATCATAAATTATAGCTGGCTTTTTTAGACATTCAAGTTGTAGTCTGAAACGTGTGACTTCTATTGTGTTGTGTGGTAAAGAAGTTGTGTCTCTTTTCTCTCTGCTCGTCTCAGGAATGGGAAACCAGTGAGTACAGCTGTTTTCAATCTTAAACCTACAGTCGGTTGCATGTGCTCCACTGATGCATAAATCTTTCCTTTTTTTCCAGTCCGATTCTGTTTTTTTCCACATATATAAAGTTCTTTTGACTTATTATAATTGCATGTGTTTAAGACCTGTTCCTTTTAGCTGCTCCCATGTCAATCCCTTTTCTGCCCTGTTTTTTGTAACTTAATTTCTGTTTGGAACAAAACAGAAAAATCGATGCACAAAACATAATTCATGCAGATAACTGGTGTTCGTGGATGTGCTGTAGTGGCACAATGAATCTCAATAGTATTTTTTTTAATTATTTTTTTATTAACAAACCACATTTTTTATTTGGGGTATGAGACTTGTATGGACCACAGTCGAAAGGAGGATGCATGGGTTGAGTTAGCTGGAGTTTTGGGAAGTGACGGACATTTTAAAGTGGGACTAAACCCTAAACTCCGCTCAATACCACATTTGAAATAGTGTGGGCAGTGCCTATAGAACTAAAACGAAGCATGAGGGGGAGGAGGCGGGGTCTGGAATGTGAGAAACATTGTGATTGGTCCAACAGGTATCCCCACACTTCAAACTTCGCCCCTGCAGCCATGTGTTTGCAATCAGAAACACCGTGGCTCTAATGAGGGCAATTCTGTGTGATGTCACGTAGTACTTGAAATTGCAGTGGTCACCCAAGGCAGCCACGCACTCAGCTTTTGACTGTTTTTGACCTGAAAGCTGCAATTTTTCCCTAGTTTTTGCATACATGTTACAATATGTTAATTTCTGTAGACAACAGAATCATTATTATTTATTTTGCTGTAAAAGTGCTGATAAGAGTGCCGTTAAAAGACTGACTTGATAAACAGTATTGATAAGAGAGCAGTAGCGTCAATAAATCCTTAATGATACCCATCCCTATGAACAGGAGACACCATGTATACATTTAAGTAGTAAGTTCCACTTTAATCTACTTTTTCACTTTTGAAGAAGCTGCTAGTATGGAAGTTACCCTGGGCGCCGCCATTGTCATTCTAGTCTACCGATCTTGACAACAAATAAAGTTCTACACGGACTACAGAGCCTGTTTGAAGCTAATATTCAAAACGGAGAATCGGTGCATGTGTTGACTTGTTTTAAACATAAACATTGAACTTTTGACACCTACTTAATATATATTGTAGCATCAAAACGTTTCCCCAATTCTCCATCGAAAGGATTTACATAACCAGAAGTGTCACCCCAAAGAAAGCACCGTTTTAGTTGTATTTACAGAAAAAGTGGGCAGGGGGGTTTCCGAATAGGTCAATATGCCCCAACTTTTAAGATCCAGTTAGCATCAGCACCACCACGCCCCCTTTATAATCAATGAATCTCCGCACAGGGCATGTCCTTTAGTCGACTACAGCCCTAAAAATTATAATTGTGTTTGATCATCAACAAGAAAAAATATATATGTTGTCACATAGCGCCCAATAATCCAGGTGGTAATGTGCTTTCACTTTTTGTTTTAGCTTGATACATTCCTTTCCGCCAGCAAATGCAGTCTTGTGGATTCTGCTGACTAGCTGCGACTTGTATAGTTGAATTTGCTCAATATACCTCTAAAATATCCATATCCCAATATTGGCTGAATCCTTATCGCAACAAAATAAATATATCGCAACAACGGAAAGTAAACGGGACGAAAGTGTTTTTTTTTTGTGTTTTTTGTTTGACCCAGTTTGACTAGTAAAATAAAAGCATGTGGATTTTTCAAAAAGTAAATTAAATAATCGCAATAATGTCCATTATTTGCCAGTTCAAAACAGTTTTAGCGAATATTGCAATCTTTGTTCTCGATACCAAATGCAGCCTATAGTTATAAACGCTGATCACATACTCACACCACACAGTTGAACAAAAGCATTTCAATTATAGTGGAGTTCTAGTCCCCATAAAAAAATTTCATTGTTTAGTTGCATTGTTATACATTAAAAGTGTCCCACTTTACACCCTATTTTCTGATTTATGTTATACTGTTTTTTTCCTCATCATGGGCGAGAGCATACAGGGTGTTATTTGTATCAGACACAATTCCCCACATACACAAAGTAAATATCACAGTGCTCTACCATAATAAGAAGCATAAAATCAACTACACAACACAAATCAAAACAAATACTCCACAAATCAATCATCATAAAATGAACATAAAAAGATAAGAGTGCAGAATAAAAACCTTCAGTCAATGCACATCTGAACAGAACATTTGGAGCCATAATTTTTAACCACTGTTAAAAGTCTAGGCCTGTTCTCACATCTTCAGGAAAGACCGCTCCAAGGTTTTAGCTGCATAAAACTGAAACGCTGACTCCCCCATGTTTAGTCCTGACTCTGGCACCACAGGAGCCGGTCCTAAATCCTCAGAGTCCGTGATGGTTCATAGGCAACTACCTGTTCAGAGATGTACTTTGTACTTCCATGGAGAGACTTGCACACAAGCAGAGCTGCCTTTACAGGCTGTTCTGACAAACCTACCTGGATTTGAGTTTTGTTAATGGCGCACATGTTTTCACACACAAATCCTCCTGCATAGTTAGGCTGAGTTCCTTCCTCTCAACAAAATCACTCTGTTCCACCTTGTGATGTAATG